>CM037880.1:60136367-60705466 GCA_021292165.1 Shinisaurus crocodilurus | reverse complement strand
GAGTACCAGTGTGATGTAGTGGTTAGAGTGTTGGACTGGAATGGGACGACCCAGATTCAAGTCCCCACTTGGCCATGAAGCTCACTGGGTGATTTGGGCCAGACGCTGATGCTCTGCCTAACCTACCTTACAATTGTTGTGAGGATAAAATGAAGAGGACAAGGAGGATCATGTACACTGCCTTGGGCTCCTTGGGAGGAAAGAAGGGATATAAACGTAAATAAATAAAGTCTGGGCTGGATCCAGAGTAAGTTAGTTGCTTTCATTCCCATCAATAGGGCTTGAGTCATTAGTCATGACTAACTTGCCCCTTTGAGTTCAATGGAGCCTAAGTTCAACTAGCTTTTCACATGAGGAGAAATAAATGCATTCATCTTTGGGGTCCCTGTGAAATCCACATATACCTGGAAGGAAGCTGTCTAGGCCTGTGGCTTATGCTGGCTCAGCTTGTCTGAGTGTGGAAAGCTAAGCAGGGTCAGGCCTGGTATTACTTGGATGGGAGACCCCTCCTCTAGTTTCCTGCATTGAGCAGGGGGTTGGACTCGATGGCCTTGTAGGCCCCTTCCAACTCTATGATCTATGAAATCTATGACTTATACCTAGTCAGACCATTCTTACATCTAGCCCAGTTTTGTCTACACCAGGGGCAGGAAACCTTTTTTCTGTTGGGGGCTGCATTCCCTTGAGGGTAATCTGTGGGGGGCCACATGCCAGCAGTGGGTGGGGCCAGAACAAAAAAGGGGTGGGGTTTGCAACACTGCAGGCATTTTGCCCTCTTGCTATGCACCATGCTCTTCTATCTCCCACTCCATCTCTGTAAGCCACTTGAAATTAGGGCCATATAAAACTAGGTGGCCACAGGTTCTTCACCCCAGGTTTTTACTGACTAGCAGATGCCCTCCAGGGTTTTGTACAGCATTATTTTCCAGCCCTTCCAGAATATTCCAGGAATTGAATCTGGGACCTCTTCTTCATGATCATCTACTGACCAGAAATCTTTCAACTAATCAGCCCTCTGAATCAAAGCCAACTTCAAAAAGGCCCAGGAATTAACTGTGTGACTGCATGCCCCCGCTTCATCCCTCCCCTTACGGTTGATGTCACAATTTATTTAAATTATAGATTTCATAGATCATAAAGGAGCCTACAAGGCCATCGAGTCCAACCCCCTGCTCAATGCAGGAAACTAGAGGAGGGGGTCTCCCATCCAAGTAACAACCAGGCTTGACCCTGCTTAGCTTTCCACGCTCAGAAAAGCTGAGCCAGCATAAGCCACATGCCTGTATTGTTTCCCCACAGTTAACTGGGGAAACTGTTTCATATCTGGTTTCATATCCTGATTTCTACTTGGTGAGATCCTGGTTTCATATCCTGCTCTGTTAGCAGGGATTAAACCACAGTTTCCAGGTTCAGATATGATGGGAAACTATGGTTTAAAGAAGCCACAATATCAGCTCTGAAGCTGGGTATGTGAGAGGAGGGGCAAGGAGGGAGTATATGGTTCACTGGCCTGAGATTGTTACATCTGAACTGAGCCACTGCTTTTCGTTTTGTCTTCAGAGATCCAATACATTTTACTTGTACTATATCATTATCACGATAGACCAAGAGCTCAAGATTTGCAAAACAATATTTATTCAAGACACCTTTATTTTTCTTCTGATCAGTAAAGTTGGGCTCTTTTTGCTTTTGAATCTAAATCATATTGGGATAGATGTACATTTACAGCTTACTTTCTCTGGCAGTGAAAAGGACCCTTAAAGCAGGAGTTGATGTCATTTGTGTCATTTCCCACTGCCAATTAGTTTAGAAAAAGCCATAGGCTGCAATTCTCAAGTCACTGTGATAGTGCAAGCCCCATTAGTTTTAATGGGGCTTGTGACAGAACAGCACTTTGAGGAGTGAGGCTGTTAACATAAATAGCTTCCCTCATGAACAGACATGGCAATTTTGTTTGGGTTTGAAATCCATCTTAAATAGCTACAAATCTAAATGTTGGAACTATATTTGGTAGCTTTCTACTGAATAAATGAGACTGAATTATATTAGGGGTAAGTGACCATCATTGTGTCTGCATCAGCTTGAAAGTTTTTCCTTAGAAAAGAGAGAGAGAAAATAACACATAAGCATAAATGATAACGCTGAATGTGCTTCCATTTTCATCTATCACATTTGTATCCCATTCTTCCTCCAAAGAGGTCCAGACACATAGGCTCCTGAGGTAGACTCTCATTCTGGGCCTGTCAAGAGCAGGGCCGCTCCAAGACATTTTGCTGCCTGAGGCAGAGCAACAAATGCAGCCCCACCGCTATATTAGGAGTAATTATATTACAGTAATACCTTGGATTGCAAGTAACTTGGTTTGAAAGCGTTTTGCAAGACAAGCAAATTTTTAATATATATATATATATATATATATATATGTATATGTATATATTACTTGATATACAAGCGACGTCTTGCAATACAAGTACTGTAGTACGGCTTAAATTAAAATTCTCTGTACAAATTTTTTTGGGGGGATTTCGTTTTGATATAAAAGTGTTTTGGATTACAAGCACGTTTCCGGAACGAATTATGCTCTCAATCCAAGGCATGACTGTACTCCTAATATAATTCACCCAGTCAAGGTGCATAGCATCCAAGGCCAGCCAAGTTATTTTGGCACCTGAGGCTGAAAATCCCACAAGTGCCTCTCACCCACCCTGGCATTAAAAATTCAAAAATGATAAATAACTAACCATTTGCCGCCATTTTATGACACCCCAAATCCTCTACCGGAGGCAGTCCCCTCACTCTGCCTAATAGTAGGGCCCATATCAGCATATTTGGAAGATGGAATTATCATTCCCTCGGTCCCTTATTTTAAGTCAGCCTTGCCCAACCTGGTGTCCTCCAGATGTTGGCCACGATGGCTGGGGCTGATGGGAGTTGAAGTCCAAAACATGTGGAGGGCACCAGGTTGAGGAAGCCTGTTTTAAGTAGTAAGATAATATAAACGGTAAAGATATAGTGTGTCACTCCGAAATAATGCATTCCCAAACACTTTCTTTCATGCTTTCTTTTGCTGAAAGATCCTGTTGCTGGTTTGAAACCTTCCTGTATGTGCCAAATGCCAGTAGGCCTTTGTACATGTACAGATCATTAGCAAATGCATTAGGTTAACCTGTCCGCTTCCTTTTTACAATGTGGTGATGGTGGATGGCAGCACATATACCTCCTCCTGCTCCTCTATGGACCACAGCTGTTAAGTCCATCCGCACTGGTTTCATTTGTTAGAATTGCTCATGGTGAAGCAGTCAGCTGATGATCTTTCTAGGTTCACTGATCTCAATTTACTACACCATTGCAAATGATCTTTCAGAAGCATCTCAAGATATGTGTGCATGGCAGAGTGCTCACGCAACTGCTGCACCATGTGCATATTCAGACTCTGCTGACAAAAAAACTCCCAAAAGCAGCAGATATAAACTCAAAACTTGGTTGCAAGAATCATCCCTGAGTTGCTTAAGATATGTACAAGAAAGAGATTGTTTGTTTCTATATGTAGCATAAGCAGGCACTCTAATTGTTGGATTACATTATTTTGAAAAAAATCCTCTTAACATGCTGATCTGCCTATTGATCTTGCATGTATATCATTAGTTCCCTTACAATCAATGAACACTGCAGGCTTCACAGCATGCATGCTAAGAACATGACCTTGTTTGGCTGGTAAAGTCGGTGGAAATGCTGGCTAGTAGACAGGCGAACACAATATACCAAATTAAATGGGTCTTCGGAGAAAGTCTCCTAAAAAAAAAAGTAGCATCTTGGGTACCAGAACCTTCTCCTTAATTAAATGGATCCCACAACTGTTGCAGGCTGATCATTTCTTGTCATTTCTCACCTTGCAGGGCACAATTTACTGGCCACAGACACAAAATCTGTTATAAATCACACTTCTGCAAAACCGAAAATAAGGCAGGAGGATTACATTCACAGTGAGGCTTTTAACTTTTTTTTTTTTAATGAATAGGAGTTCCCCACACAACCCATAAAAAGCTGTTTTTGAACCCTGCTGAGACTGAAAACTAACAATACAGCTCAATACATGTCTACTTAAAAGTCACATTGGATTACAACCTTACATGCCATGTGGGATAGAGGGGCTACTATTAACGAAGATTAACGGTCCAGCTTTAATCTTTGGCAGAAAGGTGAATTAATTTTTTAGTTTATTCGTTTCTGAGCATACTCTTCTATCTCTCCCACCATTCTATCACTTCTTCACATCTTAAATAGTTCTAAAAAGGAACTTTTGTGTAGTTTCCCTAAGGGTAGTAAGTAAGTTTAACATTTGTAATATCCCACCTTTTTGTAAACCGACCAAAGCTGCTATATTAGTCCATTGCAACAAAACTAACAAACACTGTAGTGCAGGTGTGGGGAACCTGTGGCCATGTTGTTTGATTCCAACTCCCATCAACCCCAGCGAGTATGGCCATTGGTCAGGGATTGTGAAAGTTGGAGTCATCAATGTCTGGAGGGCCACAAGTTCCCCAGGCTGAAGTGGCACTGACCCTACCTAAGTTAGGTTAGAGTTAGGTTAAAGTCACAATAAATCATCTCTGTATTTGGAATTAGATAGTATAAGGCAGTGATGGCGAACCTTTTTGAGCCCGAGTGCCCAAACTGCAACACAAAACCAACTTTATTTCAAAGTGCCAACACTGCAATTAAACCTGAATACCGAGGTTTTAGTTTTAAAAAACAACTCATACAGTTGTCTGAACTAATTAACATCTTTTGTCTTAAAAGAAAAACACAATAACAGAGCTTTCAATGATACAGTTTTTGTTGGAAAAAAATCAACTCAAAAAATTATTATAGTACTACATTGTACACATAGCCTGAAGGGAATTTATACAAACTTTTTAAATAATCAGGCACATGTATTTTTGGATAAGGGATTCTCAACTTTTAATATGATTATATGCCAGATTGAAATTGTATTTGCAAGCTTTACCCCGGGTCCTTTCCCTGCTTCTACAGGTGTCGGATTAGTAAAAGTAAAAGTCAACCTGTACTAGGATGAGCAAGATAAACAAGAAAACGAAATGTGCTTAACACATTTTAAACACTTTATGTCTTGGACTGCAAACACTGCATTAGGTAAAAGTTTGCATTGGGCATGCTTTTGCACAATTAATGTGATTTTTGCTATTGCATGCATGCTGATAATTTGTCAAACCTTGGCTCATACTCCGTTAGTTTGAGACCAACACATGCAGCACTCAGGTCAACTGTTAGGGCTTTACATCCAAGCCATGCTCTGTGCATCATTCTTCAAAATCTTTTAAATGTAATAACAGTGTAGAAAAGAATTCTGTAATAGGAATTCTAGAAAAAATCATTCTGTTCCACACTGTGAGAAAGAACAAGATCATTAGTGTTTTGCAGAAGGGGACAGTCTTTTCGCGATCTGGTGACCAATGGCTCGAGTGCCCACAGAGAGGTCCCTGCGTGCCAGCTGTGGCACCCGTGCCTTAGGTTCACCATCACTGGTATAAGGAATTAAATTCTTTCTCAAATCAGCTAAAATCTAACTGGTCAGAAGGCAGGATTTCCCCCAGGGCACAGTTATGTAAATTAGGATTGTCCTGAACAAATTGGGACTCTTGGAGTGTAAGGAATATTTGATTCTTTTTGTATTCCATTACAATTTGCATTCCCTGCCCTAAGAAACAAGTTGAAAATAGGATTGTACTAGGGAGGAAAGAGCTTTTCAAGTCTTTAAAGAATGTGCAAATTTATACTTGCCTCTTGCTTAGCCTTGAGCCTGAGATTATGGGAAAAACAAAGGCAGCAGGCAAAAACCAAAACCAGGACATTTCAGTTTTAAATAACTCAATGAATTCTTGGAGATTGTGTGCTCTTGTTTTGTTTAAACAAGTCTTATAATAAGAAAAATATATTTGATACACTGCTGTTGTTTCACCTACATTTAAACTGATTATACTTATGAGATTTTGCATTACAGTTCTTTTGCAGCATTAAAAAATGTACATCTTTGCAATAGATGTAAATTACTTCATTTTCAATCACCTTGAACAGTGAACTGTACCCAACATATTTGAAACATTTTAAGGTACATTGGGAAAATGTGAACTGAAGAAGTGTTGTACTAGTTTGAGTTAAAAATTTGGGAATGCAGACTTGAAATACAATAATACCTGGAAAAAAGAGCAACTACATAAATGCTTTGGGAAAGTGTCATTCCTTAGTAAGAAATACTGTGCTTAATTAATTCTTGCTCTTGGGAGGTCAGCCTGGGGCACTCATTATTGTCTTAATTGGTGGCATAAATCCTGAGGCCCTGGAGGAAGAAAAAACGAAGAGTAGTTAACAGTGGATGGCCTTTTGGATAAGCCTGAGCTGGTTGAATCACAATCGGAGATTGTGACAGTTTACGAGTTCAGTGGGTTAGAGGTCTGGCCCTACCTAAATTAGGTTAGAGTGCATTGAATATTGAATATTATATATAATATATATATAATTTAAAACAGCTCTCATTCATCACTGCATTTGGCATTCCGGTGTTCAAGAACTCAGTTCTTTCTCAGATCTAAAGGACCCCCCCCCCCCATCTTTTACTGATACGGAATGATTTTCATCAGACTTCCCATCTGGATTTTCCAAAGAGGCTAAAATAATTGTACAGTTATTATAAAGATGTATGTGTTTTACTCAGTGTACTCAGATTTCCTTCCAATCTTCTAATTATAATTTATAAGTGTCTAAAAATGCCAGTGATCCTTCCTGAAACATTAGTTTAACTCAGAGGAGTTCAGACTTCTTATTCGCAGCAAATCTTTTCTATGTGGATCCATTTGCCGCCTCCTTTGCATTACAGAGAATTCTTGGATATTTTCTAGAGTGCAACTCCCATTATGTGTTTAGGCCTTGTTGGACTACTATCTCCTATGGTTATGCATAGCAGGGTAAGATCAGTAATGTGGAGAAGCTGTCTTTTGATGTTCAGTCCACAGAACTCCTGGTGAACTTCCACAGATCTCCGAGGTTCCTCAAACCTTCAGTGAAGGAATGGGCTGTCAGGCCTAGCCGAAGTGCTGCTGTAGGCCCTACAGCAGTGATGGCAAACCTATGGCACGCGAGCCACAGCTGGCACGCAGGGACCTCTCTGTGGGCACTCAAGCCATTGGTCGCCAGATCGCGAAAAGACCGTCCCCTTCTGCATTCAGCGTCGGGTTTCCATAGTAACTCCTCTCCACTCATTCCTGCTGGCCTCCACAGGCAGGCACACTCCAACATCTCCACCCCCAGAAGCGGACTGCGCAGGCACCCAGCCCTCCTTCTAACTGAACAGACAGCTCAGAAGCACAGCGCATGCACGCATGCCCGAATCTTTGCGCGCCTGGTGAAGAGCCATGCCCTGAGACAGAGCGGGGCGTGATTAGCTAGTGCCAAATTTAAGGCACTTTGAAATAAATAAGTTGGTTTTGTGTTGCAGTTTGGGCACTCGGGCTCAAAAAGGTTCGCCATCACTGCCCTACAGCTTTGGAGACAGAGTCTGATTCAGAGTTAGAGCAGGATGATTTAAAACCCAGTCCAGTCGTGGAAAGCTCGGGACCTGGGAGCTCAGTGCTGCCGCTGCCTAGCTTCCCATCTGATTGCAGGCCGAAGAAGGGTGATACTCCCTATCAGCCACAGCTGCAAGATTTGGCCTGGAGTGAGGCTGATTTACAACCTAGCAGGAGGATTTTGCAGAGGAGGCGGTTTCGGTGGTGTCTCCCAGGTTAAGGCATCAACTAAAGAGGGCAGAACAGAGACTCATTGTTAGACAGAGTGCTCACTTATGGGCCAGATTTCCCTGTCAGGATAGACATCAGAAGGGGAGCTCTAACAGCCCTCCCTTGTATTTAAGCTGGTGCAAAGACGGAAGAGCCTTTGCTGGCAACGACGTCTTAATTACCCGAAATACTTGCCTCAACTTTTCTTGAATCCTGCACTCTTGTCTGCCTTGAATACTATACCAGTGGGATCCTGACTTGAAATCTGTTGCTGGACTTGAACTCTGACTTGGACTCTGTGTGGATTCTAAACTTGAAACTCTCTCTTGAACCAAGCAATGTGCCGATACCTCTGCCTAGGCCAGTGATGGCAAACCTTTTTGAGCCCGAGTGCCCAAACTGCAACACAAAACGAACTTATTATTTCAAAGTGCCAACACTGCAATTAAACTGAATACCGGGGTTTTAGTTTAGTAAAAACAACTCATACAGTTGTCCGAACTAATTAACATCTTTTGTCTTAAAACAAAAACACAATAACAGGGCTTTCAATGATACAAACAGTTTTTTATTGAAAAAAACATCAACTCAGTTTTTTTATAGTACTACATTGTAGCCTTAAGGTAATTTAGATAGATTTTTTAAATAATTAGGCGCATGTATTTTTGGATAAGGGATTCTCAACTTGTAATATGATTAATGTGATTTTTGCTGTTGCATGCATGCTGATAATTTGTCAAACTTTGGCTCATACTCAGTTTGAGAGCAACACATGCAGCACTCAGCTCATCTGTTAATCTGTTTCTGGTATCAGATTTGATATAATTCAAAGCTGAAAAGAGCTGAACTCATGTTTGTGGTTTTTTTGTTCAAGTCTTGGAGTCTACAAAAACACAAAATTTATTTAAAAAGACAGATGAAGCACCTGCAAGGAACCCAAGGCGGCTTACATAATCCTCCTCCTCTCCACTTTATCCTCACAACAACCTGTGAGGTAGGTTAGGCTGGATGTTGTGAGGATAAAATGGAGAGGAGGAGGATTATGTAAGCCGCCTTGGGTTCCTTGCAGGCTCTAAGATGTTAACAGGACTGGCCAATGTGATCATATAATATGATCACATTGGCCAGTCCTGAGAGGAAGAAGAACTACTGGGGTGCGGAGCGGGAGCCAGAAGTAATTATTAAGATGATGCAAATGGGGAGAAATGAAGGAGGGGGAGGAGAAGAGAGGGAAGGGAAGCAATATCGAGAAGGGAAGCCTGCTGCAGTGAAATAAAAGCAAGGCTTTGTGTGGCAAGCAGAGGGAAAAGGCACCTGCAGCGAAGGTGCTGGCTAGGAGGGAACTAAGAGAACTTAGTTACAGAGAACTAAGGGTGGGGGGCGGAGGGAAGAGGAGGAAGCGCTATGGGGGGGGAGAAAATATTAGTAGCATTGGCTGCAGGGGTTGGGATGCCATGAGAGGAAGAAGAAACGACTGGGGTGCAGAGCGGGGAGCCAGAAGTAATTATTAAGATGATGCAAATGGGGAGAAATGAAGGAGGGGGGACGAGAAGAGAAGGGAAGGGAAGCAATATCGAGAAGGGGAGGCTGATAGGAAGAAGGCAGTGCAGGGGGGAGGGGGAGAAGCGACTATTAAGGCAGGTAATTATGAAGACGATGCAAACGGGGAGAAATGAGGGAGGGGGGAGGAACACGAGAAGGAAACTGGAGGGAAAAGGAGAAGAGGAAATAAAAGCAAGAATTTGTGGCGAGAGGGAAAAGGCAACTGCTGCCTCCCCTCCCCTCCGGCGGCGCCGCCATCCACTCCTCTGCCCGACGCTGGCGGGCTCAGGCTCCTCTCCTCTTTTTCCTCCTTATCCTCATCCTCCGCTCCTCCCCCTTCCACACAAACAGCACCAGCTTCTCGTTGGGAGGGAGGAAGGAAGGAAGGCAAGCAGGCAGCAGCCTCAGCCGCCGCCAAATCCCGCCCAGCCGCCTCACGAGACTACCACCAGAGAGACAGACACCCCAATCCTCCCTCACCCGCCATTCAGACTTGCGGAGGCTGCAGCAGCTGTCGGGACACGCCCCCCTCGCGCCCGAGGGCCAATCGTGGTGTGGAGCTCAACTTAAAGGCACCCCCCATCAAACTCTTCGGGTCAACAAACAGGCCGGTTAGGCTTGGACCGCCCCTTTCCCCCGCTAAGGACAGCCCTGCGAAGAGCGCCACTTCTCTCCAGGCCTGCCCGCCCGCCCCGGGAGGACCTTGAGGGCTGGCGACCTATGGCTCACGTGCCCACAGAGAGGTCCCTGCGTGCCATAGGTTCGCCATCACTGGCCTAGGCTATTGATTTATTGAGGTCTATAAATGCTGTAAGCTTTGCCACAAGCTCTGGAAAGCTAGTCAGTGTAACCTGATTCTGCAATAAAGAGTTTCACTGTTACTTGTGTCCTGTGTCGAGTTGTCAGGATGTGTCAGAAAGTGGGGCCTGGCATGTGCTGAACAAACCAGAACTCTCCTTCCCTCACAAGTTTAAAATTCAAAACTTCATATTCAAACCAATCTAATTAAACCAATTAAATCAGAAATCATTGATTTAATTTAACAGTCATAATTATTATATAACTCTAAGAATTTGTATCTGAATTTGCTTGCTTTCCTCCCCAATTTTTTCCTTTTGTATCACTTGTATTAAATTGTGAGCCTCTGGGCAAGGACGGTCTTACCTTTTAATCTCTGTACAGCACTCATTTATGCACTTTAGAAGAAATTGATGATAATAAGGGTGCAATCCTATGGCCAGTAGACACTGTCTGGCTGCCATAGGAAAAGTTGGAGTCCCAGCTCCGACCTCGGAAAAGTGCTCCGAGGTCGCAGCTGGGACCTCGACCACGGAGTGCCCTCCCTCCACCCTTGCAGCCAGTGTGGTCTTTCTGCGCTGGCTGCAGCTCCGAAGTCGCAAGTGTGACTTTGGAGAAGGCGCTGGGGGGGGGATGTTCCAGGGTGCAGGGAGGGGAGGAGTGAGCTCCACCGAGATAAGACATATCCCGATGGTACCTCAGCCCCTCCTCCTCGTGAGCACGGGCAAAAGACATAGATGGAAGTGATGGGCTCAAGTGCTCTCCCCTCCATCTGACCATGTCAGTGCCAGGTGGGCCTCACTTAAGAGAACATTCCACAATCGGGCCACAACTGAAAAGACCCTCTACCTTATTGCAATCCTCCAACTCCTCACACAGAGGAGGCACTTGGAGGAGGGCCTCAGATGTAGTGTATGGGTAAGAGTTACTGGAGAGGTGTTCCATTAGGTATTGCGGTCATAAGCCTTATAAGGCTTTATAGGTTCAAACCAGCAGCACCTTGAATGGGCTCGGAAATGAATAGAAATGTATAAGTATTGGAAACTTATATTACCTTATGATGAAATGTGTTTTTTCAGATGAGGTTAAATCTTGGATACTAGAGATTTAAGATTTTAGGTGGATTTTTACCTGGTTTTAATTTAGGAATCTGTTATGTATCATGTGTGATTTATAATCATGGGCCACTTTATAGGTCCATTATGGACTAGATGGCAGGGGTAGAAATTTTCAGTAAGAGAAATCTAGCTCCTAAAGCACATCATGTATCCTTCTGAAGTGATATATTCTTCTGGAGTCTTCTATTCTTTAGAAGAAAAGGCATCATAGGTAGATTTAGTAAGGTGTAAGTTCATTACAGAGTCAAAAATGAAAATACAGCACATGTATTCCCCTCGTGTGACTGTAGTTGGTGTGTACTGGACTTGTACCACAGTGTAAATTAAATAGCTACAGTTGGAAGATATGCTATAGGGTAAAGGCGTGTGCATTTCTCCGGTTGTTTGTTACATATAGTATTGACAGTTCAAAATCGAACCTCACCCATATCTATGATACAATTAAGCTTTATCCCCTGCTGCATATTGCTGATTAATGCACTTGTAATTGTCTTTCTGCCAACTGGCCAGGAGAAAGAGAAAAAAAACAGGATCTTATTTCTTGTATCCTTGTAAAAAAATGACTCATATTTGCAGTGGGACTGCAATCAGACCAAATTAGGGGCTGAATATTATGCCAAATGCCTCTCCAAAATATGTTAGCAATGAGTATTCCCAGTGACTGGACAATTCTGACAAATACAGTCAGTGCTGGGAATTGATTTCAGTGGATCTAATTCCGAGTAAGACTGTTTAGGAAAGAGAGACAAAAGCAGAATTTCTTGAAGCATTAAGAAGGGAAAAAGATAACTACTCAGCTTCCCTGCATTCCAATGTGATCAGAAAGCCAAAGTACAGGGCTTCCACTGAATTGAGCATTTTTTCCTGGAGCACAGAAAAAACTAGCCTGTTCTGTGGGTATCATTGCATAAAAGGCAGGATTTCACTAAAGTTAGTGATGGGAGAGGCCACACGTAAAGAAATTCTGCTTTCTATGCAACTCTTAAAGGTACAGCAGTTGTTTCAGGATCAGTACCTGGCAACCCTAATCAGAATTTCCTTGAGCAAGTATTAGCCCATCTGAATTTAGAGGGAGCTTTGTCCTAATCTGCCTTTGGCTTTGATCGTTTGGCTTTGTACCTTTGAGCAGTCCCTGTTGATCTCCTTATGTAAGCACAGCACTTGGAAAATGAGCATGTGTAGATCTGTATGAGTTTTCATGCTAATATCCTAATAGGGCACATTACATGACATTCAGACTAGCCCATTTTTTGTAAATGCAGAAAGCGAAATTCAGAAGCTGTCTGTCTGGAAGGGGATCCTCACAGTTAACGCAGGCTTGCGGAGTAGGCTGCAGTGCTTCTCCCTCAAAAGCTTTGAATTGGTGCTCAGCCACTTTTTATTTCTTGATGCGTATCATGCCGCTAACTTGCAAGTCAAAATTTCAGCTTGGAATTCATCTGCCACTGTAAATAAGATGAGGCATGCAGCATACTGGACGTCATTCCAGTGATTTAACTCATTCCAGTGATTTAAAACAAAGATATCGTGCCAAATCAGTCAATTTCCTCCACCGCCCTTTTGAGACACAGAATAATCATAACTATGGATTTTAAATCATATGGATTGCCAATGTGATATACAAAGAGAAGGAACAGTATGATTTGGTACAGATTCATCAGACACTTTAACAGGGTTTGTTATCAAGGTAATACATTCCATTGGATTGTATTGGTTTAAAATGCCCTTGAATTTTGAGCAAGGGGGCTTTTGGCTTAGCATCATCTAGGACGTGATACAAACAATGACTTCCTTTGTGCCCAGATGCCATTCTGAAGTCCTTTGTGACACTGGTTATTAAATCTGTTCAGATCTTCTTTAAGCAACCTATCCCTGAACTAAACTCTTTCATGTTTGACATAGTAATAGACAAGCATTACAAAAGTAAATAGCAACAAGACCGGCCTTTTATTTTTTGGCATTGTGTTAAAGTAACATTGTCTAAATGGGTTACTTTGGCTTTAAATAATGGACCTAGTAACTGCCTTTATTTGCTCCCCAGGTACATGTGGTTTCACATACCATTCTCTGCTTTCAGTGGGGCAGATAAGGTATCAACACAATTAAAAGTGAAAAATAATCTGCCTGCTTTGCCAGTGGTGAATGCTCAGAGAACACACACTGATACAATAGATTCTGAATAATTTATACAAGGCGTATTTTTTTCTCCCTTCTTGCAATCTGTAAATGAGGACACCTAATGCGACATGGCCAGGATGATACTCTATCCATCTCCCCTTAAGATAAGAAGATGCTGCTGGGGTGGCGGGTCGGGAGCAGAGTGGAGAGGGAGGAGCATGTATTTCAGTCTACGTAATTTTGAAATGCAGGGAAGCAGTAGGGGACTAATGCTAAAAGCAGTTGTCTGTTCATAAGGGTTTGCATTTGTGGTCTGTTTAAATGAAAGAAAGAAAGCAAATGTGGACATTCCAAAATACCTGATTAATTCAGGCTCTGTGCTGCTGCTTCATTCTTCTTCTTTCACTAAATAAAAACCATGCGTGTTCTTTCTATAAACCATTAGTCATGCATGGCATGCTAGAAGAAAGCACTCCTCTTCCCGCCCTTTTTTTGCAGGCCATATTCAAATGGTAAATATAAGATGTGCAGTTTTGAAGATATTGCCCGCCGAGTGTATTATATTTTGCATGGCAAGGCTAATATCCTTTCTGCTTCTTCTTGTTACTGACATCCCATGCTCCTATCGCAGAGGATTGATGCGGGAGCTGCAGTGCCCATTAACACTAATGAGAATTGTTCATGTAAATTCCTTATGCCTCTCAGGCATAATACATCCCTTGTAAGAGTGCACACTAATAAAGAGCAAAATGTGGGTAAATGGTTTCTTAAAACACACACACACACCACACACACCACACACACACACACACGTCTTCGTAACCTGCTGGCTATTAATTTTAAGTTGTTATATCATTACTATTATTGTTATTACAGATAATAAATGAATATCTTCATCATCTTAGCACACTTGTAGTTTTCCTGGAGGGAAATGCCAAATACACAAGCCAAGGTTGGAGCCCATCATGGTGTGAAAGTGTATCTCAAGAACTTTAGGCCTGTCTCCTGCCTTGATTCTGCTGGTGGGCGACAAGGTGGAAAAGTCTCTTCCGTTTCAGGCAAATTCTGCATATGGCCTGATCAGGGATAGCAAGTACCAAGTTGGAGCTGACCATGTATATGATGCCCTAGAGAAGAACTAGATGTAATGAAGCAAACAGGGCTCCCAACTCCTTGTGTACCTCATAATGATCGTGGTGGGTGGGTGGGTGGGTGCGTGGACATATTCAGGGAAGTCTCAGCTGTCAGGATCAGTGGACTAGGCACCCATTTATTCCATCTACTGATTCTCTTGTGCAAATCCCACCACAGCCAGCTTCTTCTAGACTATTTCCTTCCCTTCTCAGCTAGCCCTCTGAGACCACAAAAACATCCAGGGTGGGGATAAAATAGCACAGGGGAGGGGATTTGCAATGGAGAATCATTGGAGACATAGGAAAAGTTAAGCACCACCTCCTTCTCCCACCTGACATTTTCTGCCTACATACAGCACTGGCTCCAGGTTTGGAGGACCCCCTCAATTGGGCCCCCTCCCTCAGTGAGTCTACCTTCTCACAGCCATTGTCACCAGCTGCTATCGCCTATTGCTCCTCATCCTCGTTCTCATCATTGCTACCACTTGCTTGCTTGGCAGGCAGAGAGCCAGTGAGCATGTAGGCAGTGGCATCTACTGTTCCTCCTTCTCACCACTATGATTGGCTGGGGAAGAGGCAGGTGAGAAACAACAGATTGCAGTGGGTGAAGAGAAGGAACAAGTCCCGGGGGACCTTGTCAGTGGGCCCTTGGTGGGGTGTGGGCCCTTAGCAGGTGCCCAGCCATGCCTACCATTGATGCTGGCCCTGCCCACTTATACCACTTCTACACTTGCATTACTTCAGGAAATGCATGTTTGGAAGATGTGTTTGCCGTGAAACATATACGGTAGCTCTGCCCTTTTTTCACTTAACAATTAGAGCTGCTAGAGGTAGGCATTTTTCACTTCCCTTTCCTCATTTGTGTACTTTTCCTTATTGCTTGCTTGCTGGTGCTTGGCCTGGTGTTCAGCTGTTAACTTTGTGATTGTGTGCTAAGTTACAGAAAAACTGTTTACATGTGCTAGAAGTCCTCATTATAGAATGAATGAATATTATAGAGATAACAATATGCAAGCACCAGTCTTGTGGGGCAGGGCCGCCTCTGCTGCTGCTGGTGGCATGGGAATTAAAGCATGCAGTTCAGATGAACCACATACATGCAAGTGTGGCATGAACCCTGATTACATAGGGGTGTTTTTTTTCTTGTAGTGATCACATCACAAAGATAACATAGAACAGCCTTCCCTAACCTGGTGCCTTCCAGATGTGTGTTGGACTAGAACTTTCAGCACCTCCAGCCAGCGGACTGGCTGGGGAGATGCTTGGAGTTGTAGTCCAAACACATCTGGAGGGTGCCATGTTGGGGCAGGCTGACATCAAAGTTATAGAGTTGGAGGGAGTCCAGTAGGCCATCTCATCTGATCCCCTGCTTGATGCACCCCAACAGATGGCCTGAAGACCTCCATCAGGAAAAGCCCACCACCACTCTAGGTAATGGGCTCCCATTGTCAAATTGCTCTTACTGCCATGACCGTTTCTCCTATATTCAACCAGAATCTACCCTCCTCTAACTTTAAGTGCATTGGAGCTAGTGCTGCCCTCTGGGGTAGCAGAGTTCAAGTCTTTGCCCTCTTCTATGGGATAGCCCTTCAAGGATTTGAAGAGTGCTATCATTGTCCCCCCCGCCCCCCAATTCCCCAATCTCAGTCTAATTTTCTCCAGTTCCTTCAGGTTTCCTCATAGTGTTGTATGTTAATTTAGCAAGTACACCCCCCTCCCCACAAGAAACTGTATGTGATTTTGGATTTTACAACACCAAGAGCTAGTCTGTAAAGCCAGCAGTGTTGACCCTCTTTCAGCCCAAGGGCTGAATTCTATTTTGAAGAATTCTGGGGACTCAAAGGCAAAATGGGGTGGGGCAAAACCAAACATACCGCCATATTTATCTTAAAGCTCTTCCAGTAACTAGGCCTTAGGAGAAGCATTTCAACCTTTCAGAACATATTGTGGAGTTTGTGTAGTCGCTGGTTACTTGTATCTCTAGTTACTTCCCCAAACTCCCTCTGAAACTCAACCTGATCAGAACCAGCACAATGATTTACTAATACCTAGAATGCCAACAGTACTGAACATCTTGTACTTAAACAGTATCTCAACATTTTTGGGGACGGGGGAGATTTAAAGTATTAAATACATATCTCTCTCCCGCTGCTGCTCATGGGTAAGTGAGTAGTGATGCCTTCCTGTTCTCTGTGGTTGCCAATTCAACTACTTCCTGTAAATGAGAGGGGGCGTCTCATTTTCCTTCTTGGGCAATTGTAATTAAGCCCTTCACTTAAAAGGATTGCCTAGGTCTGGTAGCCTAACAGGACAACTGTCAAACAGGTGACCTATAAATGCAAGTCAAATGGCTAGAGTATCCCTTCTTGTAATGATTATATTGTGGGTTTTGTTTCCCTTGTTCTGTGGATTGGGTAGCTCTTTTTTAAAAATGCATTGTTGTTTTGGTTCCCTATCATACCAGCAGCAACATGAACTTGAATCCAAAGAGTCCTTTCCACAAGCTGAAGGCATTTCTGTTCATGCAGGTGGTGGTCTCCAATTTCTGCTAATTATCTACCTCCCCACGCCAACTCCAGGCCCCAGAATCCTGTTGCATACCTTTCCAGTGGGTCCTCCAACTCTCAGGAGCATCTCTTTCAGGGCTGCAAGGGACTGCAGAAGGAAGGGGAGCAGGAAAGCCCGATTGCAGAAGCTGACCCCTGTCTGTGGTACTTTGGACTGAAGCCACAGTTTTTGTTCAGGGCCAAAACCCAGGGTTGGCTCATGACATTTTGCTTCCTCAGGTGAAGGACAAGGTGACTTGTCCTGACCCCTTCCACACACAGAATCTTATTTTTAACACTGGCATAGCTTCATCCATGATCCTGAATGCAACAGGCTAGCTTAGGGGGCTTGGGGCAAGCCACATGGAACATGCGGGTCTGTCATCCAGCACCTTGTCACTCCTCCATGGTCTCTAGCGTCTGCTGCCTAATGGCAGGGCCAGCCCTGCAATCCTCAGCCAGAGAGAGAGAGGAACTGGAAGAAATTATTTCCCCCCCAAATCAAGAAAGACCTGATAATCTACATTTAATTTATGTGACACCATGTTACAGTTTTGTGAAGGACTAGAAACAATCATTTCTGGGTTCTTAAATGACCAAAATAATCACTGGATGGATTTCGCATGAAGCCAAAACTGGGATGTTTTGTGTTGTTTGTGTTCCCCCCCTCCAAAAAAAAGAGAGTTTTAAAATATAGAGTGAATGCAGGGGATGTTTCACTCTGGGTTTTTGCTGTTGGTTCAGATCTGCCACTTGGTTGCCTCCCTTGGCCCCACAGGCTGCCTCTTTTGGTTGAACTTAGTGTTAGCTGCCTGCTCATCTTTTGTTTGTTTGTTTGTTTGTTTGTTTATTATTACATTTGTATCCCACCTTTTTTCCTCTTTGAAGGAACCCAAGGTGGCTTACATAGTCCTCCTCCTCTCTATTTTATTTCCACAGCAACCCTGTGGGGTAAGTTAGGCTGACAGTCAGTAACTAGCCCAAATCAGTAATTGGCCAGTGAGCTTCATGGCCGAGTGGGGGCTAGAACCTAGATCTCCTGATCCAACACCTCTAACCACTATGCAACACTAGCTCTCTTTTAATGTGATCAAATCTTTCCCCTTCACAGATACATAGTGTTGGATCCAGACTTAGTCATACTTAGAGTAGTTTGTTTATTTATTTACAGGCAGTCCCCGAGTTAAGAACGTCTGACTTACAGACAACCCATATTTAAGAACGGACTTCTGGATTCCTTGGCACTATGTCGTTTACGTAGCGTACATAGCGTAGTATACTACACAATTTGAGCAATTTACACAGTTTGCGTAAATTCCAATTTTAACGTATAGAACGCTATGCTGTTCCGACTTACATACAAATTCGACTTAAAGACATTCTTAAGAACGGAACTCGTTCGTAACCTGGGGACTGCCTGTATTTGATTTGTACCCTGCCTTTCTGCCAAAATGGCACTCTAGGCAGCTTACAATCACTGATAAAAACAACAATAAGCAAATAATTAAAACACAATTAAAAACACAACAACAACAACAGATTTAAAAAACAGTATTTATTTGGCACTTGAGTTTGTCATAGCTAACAAATGTCATTGATTTCAACAGATCTTCTGTAAGTATGACTAAGTCTGGTACCAACCCATAGTATTAAATTCCTGGCATTATGAAAGTAAATAGGAAATTTCAGTGCATGCTGTTTTTCTTGTTTTAAAAATCAATCAAGAGAATCCATTGTTCAGAGTGTGTTGTTGAATCCAGAACCACATTATATTTAATTTTTAAATAAATGTGGATGTTATAACATGACTTTGTCCTAGTTGATACATTCTGCCAGGTAGCATTGCAATGCAATAGAGTGACGGAGGCTGAGCTCCTCCTGCATGAATGGCTGCTCAGATGGAAGCCTTAACAAAGTGGCCCATGTTGCTCTTCCACCATGCTAGGGACATAGGAAACTGCCTTATACGGAGGCAGACCATTGGTCCAGCTAGCCCAGTCTTGTCAACACTGACTGGCTCACTGGGGGTTCAGGAAGGAGTGTTTCCAGCCCTGCCTGGAGATGCATTGACCTTTATTTTCTGAACGCTTGTTCTGTGTACTTGGGTGTCTTTACCCTGCTTGCAAATAGCATTGTTTATTTTTGATTAAATGACATTTCCCATGTCGCAAAGGAACAGTATTAGTTCTTGAATGTTTCATAAAGGCTTGAAGGTTGTCAAATATAGTCATAATGTTGCATCTCTTTCAGTCACTTCACAGAACAGTTGGCAGCGCAATGAGAGATTTCATTTCATTCTTCTTTTTTTTTCTGCTTGATTGCAGGGTTTTTTCCGCAGAAGCATTCAGAAGAACATGGTTTACACATGTCACCGGGATAAGAACTGTGTTATTAATAAAGTCACTAGGAATCGCTGCCAGTACTGCAGACTGCAGAAGTGCTTTGAAGTGGGAATGTCCAAAGAATGTGAGTTGATTGTAAAAATTGTCTTGTTTGCCTTATCTATCTCTCTATCTCTCTGGGTTATGGTGATGGTTGTGGGGAAACGGCTACCTAATCAGACATATTTGGGTCAGAAATGAGTATGGAAGCTATTTTGTAACAACTGAAATGCCTCTTTTAATTTTTTTTTAAAAAGTAGATATTTTTTAATATCACACAGGGCATGTCCAGGGTTTTTCCACAGGACTTGGATGCATAAAATCCCCACAGGCTACAACACTACTTTGTTGACAATCAAAACAGCATCCCCGGGATCATAGTAGGGTTAGAATGGATTAGATAGTGTACATGAAGGAATGATGTGCAAGCTTTCACACATCCTGGTTCCTACTTTTTGTGGGTACTGCTTCGTGTACTTTTAGCTTGGCACTCACATTATTTACCCCTCTGCACATTGTTTTTCTTCTGTAGATGTACAGGCTTGTATGTAGAATACCTGTACAAATGTGTACACACATAAACACACGTTGAAATCCAAAAGTTGAGCTTTAAAGGTTGGTTTTTAGGTCCAACCATGTGAGAGAAATACATGGATAATAAGCAGAAGATTGAAGGGAAGCTTACAAAGGCATCTCTCAGACTGTAAAGTGGGCATGTGCGAAATCAGAACGAAAGAAGACAGCTTTGAAATAGGGTGTCTGTTAGTGAAGATTGGTGAGCAAGGAGACATGTGCACAGGCAGATTTAAAAATAAACATGGACAGTGGCTGGGATGAGTCATGAAACATTTGTCCAAATGGCCTTTGATAGTACTGTGGAATAAAACTGAGAGAATGCAGCTTCTTCTTTCTTTCTCAAGCTCAGTGCTACGTGACAACCCATGTAAATATGCACACAGCTTAAAACAAGAGCAAATTCAGTTGTCCCCTGGCCAGCAGAATTGCAGCCAAAAAGGATCACTTGGGGAAAAAAGAGGGAGGTATTGGCATGCTTGGGTGAATCCTAAGGCATGTAGAAGTACCCCAAAAAACCAAAACGAAAATGGGGTAAAAAAACGAGGGAAAAAAACAGCCCAGTAAGCACTAAGCGTATTCACTGGCCTCTGGGACCCATGGCATGTTGAGTATCTCTTGAAAAAGAAAAATGGAATATCAGCGGGGCAGTGGGGAGGGGAAAGTGAATTGGCTTGCTTTAGCCCCTAGCAGCTTACAGCATCCTGGAGGAAAGTACAGCTGACTGGGACCCTGACCAGGATCACTCCTGTTATGGGGTGAGGATGTATTGCAACATTTTGTTGCAGGCCCATTTTGTTTTATCTATTTGTCTATCCATGTTTGCACAGTTTTACTTTTGAATTTCAGAAGATCCCCTTCTTAAGGCCAGACTTATCTTCTATGCCTCAGTGGGTCAGATCCAGAACACTTAACAATAAATCACATCTTAATTTTGCTCTTAAATGCATGCTGTTTGCATTCTTCTGTGTTGACCATAAGAGGCAGGTTTTCTAACCAAACTGTAATGTACACCAGAAAAATAATCTATGCATCTGTGTTTCTTCAATTACCTGAAACTCCTCAATTAGGATACGTTGCTACAAACTTAGATGTGAAAGCAAAGCAGATCCTAAACTCTTTCTTGTGTTTACAAGCATCAGAAGCAGAAGGAATCTGAAAGGCAAGATGCCCTGCGTGTAATAAGATCTACCATGCACCGGCATTAGGAAACAATGCTAGAGCAGGAGTGCAGCCACTGCTATATAAATTACTTATTGGACTCATGACAGTCTCGGAGCAAACTTTTGGATTGTGGGTATCAACTTGGAGTCCATATAAAATATTCAGTTGATTTTTTTCAGTTACAAGAGTTGGCAGGGAAGTGGAGTAATAAATGTACAGTTATTGATATCTTCTGGGTTAAGTAAGGGTGACATGGCATCTGGCTTTAGTAACAAACACAGCACAAGGCTATGACATTATTTTCATTACGTAGGCTGCAATCCTATGCATGCATACCATTGAATATAGTAGGACTTACTGCCAAGTAAACATACATAGGATTGCTCTGTTATTATAGTCAGTCCGCCTAGAGCAGGAGTCCCTAACTTCTTTGGACCTGTGAACACATTTAGAAACCTGAAAATCTGTCATGGGCATCATCACAAAATGGATGCCCTGGGGGCCTGGCTAGTCACAAAATGGATGCCATCAGGGTCTGCCTTGTCCCAAAGGAGAAATCACTTCCCCAAGAAAAATGAGTACAAGGCAGAGGTTCGGTTTGAGCTCCAAATCAGAAAGCACATATTTCACTCCACATATCAGAGCAAAATGCACATTTTGCAAGAGCAAACTGATGAGGCTCAGAGACAAGTCAGTGTCACTTGCCCAACAAACAGTACAAGATGGGTCCGAGCCCTAAATGCCAAAGCACATATTTGCCCTGACAAAGCACAACAAAATGCCTGTTTCGCAGAAGGAAAATGGGTGATGGTATGAGAACCCTACCTCACCCCTGTGGACATACAGGCAAAACTACCTATCCCCCAAAACCAAACACACAGGCAAAACAATCCCCCGCCCCCCAAAAAACAAACAGGCAAGCAAAATACCCCATCCATCTGAAACAAAACACACATACACAAAACCCCAGACAAAACATACCTAGTCCTTGATCCTCCCCAGGCCAGCCCTTGCTCCCCAAGCTTACCAGGAAGTGGCAGGGTCCCTTTTCTTTTAGAAAAACAGTAACAACAACAACAAGAAGAAAACACCAAACCACAGCTAGCTGGCTGGCCAGGAATGCCTCTCAGCCCACAAGGAGAAAGGGAAGGAAAAGAGAGGGGTGGCTGTAGGCTGGTACTTTGCTTTCCAGCCACCCTAAGCTAATCATCCTCATTATCATCATCATTTTTTTTAATTTAAAAGAAAATTAAAGATTGGGAGGAGCAAGGGGGGGCCTTGACGTATGCCTAGAGAGGTGCCTGGTGATGCTGTGGTGGCCCAGAGCCGCTACATTAAAAACCCCAGACTTCGAGTAATGAAAATGGAATTGGGGCGCATTTTAAAAGCTCCCCCCCCCCCCGGTAGAATCACTAAAATTTCTCAGAAAGAATAATTGAAACATCGGTTGTAATGGATATGTAAAGTGGTGAGCAGGTGTATGTGTGTTAAACATTTAGTTTTATTTTCTACTACAAAATACAAAGTAATATTACTGTATTCTAGAAATCCCTGAATAATTTTCCTAGTGGAGGACACAGGCATGACAAAGCTTTGTGGAAAATATACACAAATGCAGACTTCTTTAAGCTTTCTCATGCTGAACACACATGAGATTGGCTCTGGGGTTACCCTCTCCTCTTACTTCCCTTTCCTGCACATACAGCTTATCTGTACTGAACATAGTTAGGGTAAAAGATGAGACTATCGAAGCATAATGTGTGAATGGGCACTAAAACTTTTGGGAAGATTGCTCAGATCTTATCAGAGAAAGGCAACATGTTCTTTAGATGTGGCCTGGTGCTATCGTATTCAAGCAAATTAAATTATGTGTAAACTAAAATACAAGCCATCCCATTTATATTTCCACAGCATCCCACGGAGCTGTAGTATTTGCCCCTTCGTTCGCTATGTGATTAAAATTGTGCACTTTGCCTGTTGTTTAGTGCTACTTTGCCGCAGTCGTTGTTTAGTGTTGGTCGTTTGCTGCTGGTTTGCTGCAGTAAATTCCGAAACAGCGGAAGAAATATTAATATAAATGACGGGTGTATTTTCACCTAAAGCTTTTAAACACTACCTAGTGCGTTTAACTCCTCCTCTCGCCCAGGACAAGTACTTTGCCAGGCCCCGCCATTCAAGGCACCCTTTGATGCATTGAACAGGCAGATGTGGTATGGTGAACATTCAAGGGCGCACAGTTCCTATGCAGAGGAAATGATATCTGCATAGAAAATTTGTGATGCACAAAGTGGGTCCTATGGACCAATTTGAAAAGAAATTGCATTCCACATGAGTTTTAACATAGAGTGAATGGGTCAGTTCAGATGTAATAAACCAAGCCTCTTCTGCTGTTTTCCGCAATCAGTGATCAGAGATAAGAGGGTATTTAAAAGCATTTGAGCTGTCCTTTGCAGGCATGAAAGCTGCTGCATTGGGGCTTACTCCTGAGTAGGCATGCCTAGAACTGAGTGGTGCTTTGCATGCCATTGCCTGAAAGCTGTTGCACTGAGGGCTTATACCTGAGTAGACAACATGCCTAGAATTCAGCTGTGTGTTGTATAGGATGGCCAGTTACACATTGCCAAAAAAGAGGAGAATTGAGGGCACAGGGTTGCACAAAAAATGCATATGCTAATTTATATGTATAGATGCACATTTAGAAATAACTGTTATTATTTAATAAGAGCATAAGAAGAGCCATGCTGAATCAGACTAAAGGTCCATCTAGTCCAGCATTCTGTTCACACAGTGGCCAACCAGCTGCCCACAGGATCCCACAAGCAGGACAGGAGTGCAGCAGCACCTTCCTCAATACATCTCACCGTAGTGTGGAAGATGGTGATCAAGTGACCTGTGTGTGCCTTGCTCAGTCTGCTGCTCAGAAGCTGTTGATGGACAGCTTCAAGGCCACTGCTCTTCTTTATGCTTCTTTTCTCTTTAAACCTGACTTGGACTCATCAAAAAGAGGATGCCTTCAAAACAGAGAACTGCCTGCTGACAGATAGACCTTCAAATAGAGGACTGTCCTCTATAAAGTAGGTCACCTGCCGCCCCGCCCCCCCTAGTTTTGTATGTTTGGTGGGGAAATGTTCAAATTGGTAAGAATTACATCTGGCCCCACCCTCTTCGCTTTTCTGTCCATGGCCCCGCCCACTGTTGGAATATTGGAATTCAGCCCTGGTGCCAAATAGGGGTCATCACCCCTGGTCTAAACTAACCAGAGTTTGGATGTAATGAAGAACTCAGGTAAGTTTAAGTCTGGAAGGCGATGGTCTCAATACCCTCCTTGCAGCCGCACAAGAAGGTAAAAGGAGAGTGTGGAAACTTAAGGCTTGCAGTAGCTCATGGCGCATAATACTGAAGTATGGTTTAGCTTTAAGTCCAAACTGGGCCATTGTGTTCTCTTCAAAAGCAGTGGTACTCCAGAAGTTGGAAGGCTTACATTTGCTAACATTTCATGAGGGGCGGGAAAGCACTCCTGCTCATATTCGGGATTGTGAATGGGATGTGTTTGCATGATTTGTGAACAGAAATGAAATTCTCTTACATCCTTCGTAAACAGCAACCTGTTTGTTGGAGGCTGGCTGGTGTGTGTGCATGTGTCAGTCTTTGCCCGCTTCACTTCTGTCCTTACTGTTCTGTTCCTAAAGTTCCTGATTGTCTGTCAGCACATTGTGTCTTACAGCTCAAATGCCACAAACAAAGGACAAAAAGGTACTCCCAGGGCCATATGGGAAAACAAGCCGACACTGCTTAACCAGCCCCCAACGGAAAAGTTAATCATGGTGGACAACCGAAATAGCAATCCCAGTGCCTGCTCCTGAGGGCAAAGGAAGAATGAATGCCCAACTTGAACTGTGTGAAATTCTCTGTGTATACTTTACTGTTTGGCTCTGCGGATGTCTTATGAAGAAGCAAAACAAGGTGCATATAGCCCTGAGGCCAAATTACTACCCTTTTAGGCAGTTTCAATAGAAAGCAACTATGTGTGCAAAATCAGTACCCAGTCCCTGCCACTCATGGGTTTTTAAAGGCACCAGTGAGTATAATATGGTTGCAAGGAGCAGCAGAGCCCATTTATTATACAATCTGGTGATTTACTTTCAACTAAGTAAATGGTGAAATGCAATTAATTCAAAGATTTGTAGCAGAATAATTATTCTCTTTGAATATATCCAGGGATTTTATGACCCTTTTTACTGTGATCCCCCCCCCCCCCCTGCAGAGCTAATGAACCGAGGCTGATGGCACATACACATTTGTATTTTCTCTTTTGATTAGTGTCCACAAGTCCAGGCTGAAATAGGGACTGTATAGTACTAGGGAAAAGCAGCTGGCCCTGATCCAGCAAACCACATCACATGCATGCACGAGGAGCTTGCTTGTGTGCTGTAGGTAGGGGTGCCATTCCCCCCTCCCCTTTTGACAGGGCTCATGTGCATGACAGCCAGAGATTCAACAGGCTAAGCTCTTCTGGGCCTGGAGCTACAGTGATAACTAAAAGCTGATAGCTATAGCTTTCTTCAGACCATGAGCTCACACGGTTAAAATCAAACACAAGCAGGGCCGGGCCAGCTAGCCCTGCTCCTGATGTTGCGTGCCTCGCTGGCCCCACCCACCCCAAAGTCTGCATATTGACCTGGTCATCTACCAAGGGAGAGCCCTTGTCTATAGCAGTATACATAACAAGGCTTACATGCTCACAAATTTCATTTCATTTATTTCATTTCTATACCGCCCCACAGCCGAAGCTCTCTGGGCGGTTCACAACAGATTGTGCATAAAAACAACAATGAAAATATACAAAATAGTTTAAAAGATTAAAAACCAGATTTAAAAACACAGTGTAAAATAACAATCCAAAGTTAATAAAACTAAGCCTACAAGTGACAATTCCCCCCCCCCATGCTATTTTGAGCTCTTAACTATTGAATGCCTTGGCATAGAGCAGTGTTCTCCAACCTTGGGTCCCCAGATGTTTTTGGCCTACAACTCCCAGCATGCCCCAGCCAGCTACGCCGGCTGGGGCATGCTGGGAGTTGTAGGCCAAAAACATCTGGGGACCC
Organism: Shinisaurus crocodilurus; assembly: GCA_021292165.1. Classification (NCBI taxonomy): domain Eukaryota; kingdom Metazoa; phylum Chordata; class Lepidosauria; order Squamata; family Shinisauridae; genus Shinisaurus; species Shinisaurus crocodilurus. The sequence goes on along the minus strand of CM037880.1, from coordinate 60,679,195 downwards.
AAGGTTGGAGAACACTGGCATAGAGGGAAGTTTTAACCTGGCGCCGAAAAGATAGTAAGGTTGGCGCCAGGCGGGTCTCAGTGGATCTTTCATTTCATTACCAGTTGAATGTCAGTGTATGAGCTTATTCCTGAAGAGAGGACGTAAGCAGAAAACACACAGTGCTGGAAATGTACTGTTCTCCCCACACACTTGTCAGAAATGCGCCAGTATAGGGCTGTGGCTCAGTGGTAGAGCACCTGCTCTGCATGCAGAAGGTCCCAGGTTCAATCCCCAGCATCTCTAGGTAGGTTTAGGAAGGAATCCTGCCTGCAACCTTGGGAGAGCCGCTGCCACTCAGTGCTGACAATACTGGGCTAGATGGACCGCTGGTCTGACTCAGTATAAAGCAGCTTCCTATGTTCCTAGTACAAGAGCCTCCAATCTTACAACGTAGACAATATGCCCTAAATCATGCCCTATAATAGCATGATATAGATCAATTTGAAATTTGTCCATGCATTTTCCCCCCTGTGATTAAACATCTTTTCTCCTAAGGGTAGTGTTTAATGACCCTCAGTAAGCAGACAGTTTTGATTCCCTTTCTGCAGGGCTCTCGCTGATCCTCCTCCTTCTCCTCCAGCCTCCCTTCCCAGTTTTATGCTGCCCTTTCCCTTGCCAATTTTAAGGGTTTAAAGCAGCAACTTAAAGTAAATTATGAATAACAAAATGAAATCCATGTTCGGTGGAGATGGTTATGTAATAGCCGTAATTGCATCAACTCATCTAATGAGCTTTCCCTCCTGTGCCATGTACGGCAGATTAATAGCCCATGAATTCATTTGCAACTCATTTTGTTTTAGAAAAGTATTCTAGACAATTGGATAAACTGCTGAAGAAAATAACAAAGACAACGAGCCTCGCCCTCCATGCGTGTAGAGCTGCGCATAGAGGGGCATCCCATAGGATTTAAACAGAACTCTGTTGCTGTTTCCCATCAAGCCACTTCTGTGCAGGTGTACAACCACTGAATGTGGCAAGGTGATGTATGGGAGGGCATTACTCCCTGTGAATGGCGGAAGCTGTTGCGGTGTACCCGACACAGCGGAAGCATGCACCCATGCGGGGCTGAGCTGCCAGGAGACCAGAGTGCTCTGTTTAACTCTATGGGTTGTGTCTCTGTGTGCCCAGCTCTCTCTGCACATGTTTGTTTGTCTTTTAATGGATGGAGGATTGCGCCCCTTTAAAAGCAACAACTCCTACCTTAATTTTCCAGCTGAGCATTGGACTAGCATTTTTAATAACATGGCCTAGCTAAAGAATAAGGAAATCTGGAATACAGAACTGGAAAGAAGAGAACAGGAGAGCAATCTCAGTGAGGAAAAGACAACCCCCCAAAAAGCCATTCCAGTGCAACAGAATCAGGAAGAAGGGATTTCCTGAATGGCTATTGCACAGATCAGTGCTTGGGTTGGGAGGGGTGGGAGTGTCAATCCTAGTGGAAAGCAGAAGAGTGCTGAGGTTCCTGAAAGGGATGAGTAATGTACTAATGCCCCTGGGAAACGGGTCAGTTTCTACTGCAGATCAAGGTTAGTTTAGCTCTGGAACAGCTCTTTTCAATTTTACAGGCTACGTGGGGCAGGGGAATGGCTGTATTTTTAGCATTGTTGGCGGTTTTTCATGCCAAACACGACTGTGAGATCTGTCGTAGCAGAAACACAAGCCCTGAGTTGCAGCTTTTTGCTGAAGCAGTATCGTACCACTGATGTCTCCCATTGTCTGTGTGTGTGTTTTCCCTTGTTGGAGCAGAGTAACATAAGGGAGATGCAGCTAATAAGCTTGCATAAAGATTGATTACATATCCTCAGCTGGAAGTTACACTAAGCCTTATTCTCTGAGGTATAACATCTGTGGCAGCGAGCCTTTCACTGCTCTTCTGTTGCAGCATCCATTTTGTCAGAATTTTTGCCATCATGTGTGCTGCTTGGCCAGATTTGCTTTGTCAATCCTTCTTTGTCAATCCTTCTTTTCCTTTCCAGCCCCAAATGGGCTTGTCTCCTGTTTTTCGGCTTGCACTATATTTTATTAAAGCTGTAACAGTTAGATGATTCTTTGGCTTAGCCTCAGCAGCTACAGCATCTAGAGCACAAACCCATTAAAATGTGTACAATGGGGAAGGGCTGTAGTAGAGTGCCTGCTTTGCATGCTAAAGGTCCCAGGTTTGATCTCAAGCATCTCCAGATAGGGCTAGGAATTTAGGAAAGAATCCTGCCTGAAACTCTGCGGGATAAAACCGATCATTATCTTATCTTTTAATAGCTCTATAACACTTAGAAAATTTTAGGCACTTTATAAGTAGAGCAACAGCAGCATCTTTTGCCCTGTGTAAAGTCTTTTTTTGCACTGAAATTCCAGAGTACACATATTCAGTAGGCCCTTTTGGACATAACATTAAACCATAGTTTAGCGCTATGTGCCTCAACAAACCTCAGCCTCGTGTGCTTCCCCCTCCTCCTCAAGTGCTGCTATGAGGAGACTGGAAGCATCCACTTTAAAACTGATTAGAGTTCCCCACTACATCCAAACTCATGGAATTCTATTTAGTATAAACTATGGTTAAATAAGTCAGGATCGTACTGTCGTTTATGCTCTTGGATTGTTGTCAAACCATAGTTTAAACCAGGGATGTTGAAGAGTCCTTGGTCTCGAGTCACGAGTCGAGTCACGAGTCTTTGGACCCTAGTCTCGAGTCCGAGTCCTTGGTCCAAAATGGTGACTCACGAGTCCCGAGTCACTCCCAAAGCTGACTCCACTAGTCCCTATTAAAATCAATGGGGTTTTTTCCCAACAAAATAAGGCTACTTCAGATGTGTGGCTTAAATAAATTCTAGGCACAAGTGTGCCTTTTTATTTCAAAACTCTGCAACTGATTTTGGCAAGAACAGACCAGGCAGACAAACCCAAAATAACCAGGCAGGCAGAGGAGGCGGGGAACCCCAAAGCAGGCAGGCAGAGGCCTTTGTCTTGGACAATTTAACTGTTGAACTGGTCAAGAAGAGACCAGGCAGGCAGAGGAGGCTGGGAACCCCAGACAGGCAGGCAGAGGCAGCCAAACCCAAAATGTCTGAAAGGTTGCATTTTAGAAAAATGATTTTAAAAAATAAACTTGCTGTACTTCCTAAAACTTATCCATGTTGCATTTGAGGAACATGATTTTTTCTAAATGTTTGGCCCCCATTCTGGAACGGTGAGATCTCATCACAATTCCACCTTCACTGAACACCCGCTCCACTGGTGATGAACTTGCTGGAACCAGAAACACACTCAGAGCAGCCACACAGAGTAATCTCAGGTCATTCTTCTGCCTCTCCCAAGTACGCAACACATCAATCAAAATAAATCTTGACACACTGTTGGGGCTGCACTCCTGGTACCCGTCCATAGTGGCCGAGCAGCGGCACACCTTGCTTCCATGCGCTCTTTGCCGGCAATCACGCTCCTCTCCACTCCTTCTGGCACAGCCCAGGGATGTTGAAGAGTCCTTGGTCTCGAGTCGCGACTCGAGTCTTGAGTCCCATTAAAAATATTGGGACTCGAGTCCGAGTCGAGTCAGAGGGGGGACTCAGTCCGACTCACGAGTCGAGTCCTCGAGTCCGAGTCCCCATCCCTGGTTTAAACCAGCCTTCCCCAGCCTGGGTCACTCCAGATGTTTGGCATACAACTCCCATCATCCCTGACCATTGGCCATACTGGCTGGGGCTGACAGAAGGAGTTGTTGGCCAAGACATCTGAAGGGATCCAGGTTCTCCGAGTTTGGACATAACAGGGAACTCCACTTAGTTTAAAAGTGGATTCTTCCAATCTACTCCTCGTGGCTATGCCAGAGGAGCCAAAGCCCAAGGCTTCCTGAGGCTGATTCATATGGTACTACCAGGGGTAGGCAACCTGGTGCCTTCTGCCTTGAGTGCCATGTTTCTTGGTAGAAAGGGGGATACAAATCAAATATATAAATAAAATGTCTTGGACTCCAACTGGACGCCAATGGTCAGGGATATGGGATTTGTTGTCCAAAACACCTGGAGGGCTGCAGGTTGCCTAGCCCTGCACTAAACTATGTTTTGGCATTACATCTGAACCAAGCCACTATCTTGAAGGATGCTATTGGAAGATCCCTTCCGACCATTGGTGTCGTATCTGCAGAACTCAAATGACTGGGAATTTTGGTCATGAGATAATTGAGATTTATACTGAACCAAGGAGGAAATTCACAGAACTATGAGTTCTGTGGCCAGTTCAGATGAGTCAGTTAAGACAATTTATGTTCTGTCTATTTGAGAGAATACGTAACATTCAGAATAGGTGCACAAGACCCATGAACAATAGGTACTTGGACGACTGCTGCAAACTGTCAAAATGTACATACGTACCGAGATGTACTTTTTGAATATATGCACTGCCTACATGTATCCTGTTGGTTTTCTTGCTCTTACTATGGATGCAGTTTTAGTTAATTTCTGATTTTAAGAACTTGCAGTGATGTTGATGTCTTGTACTAATCTGACTGGTCAAAGCAATACATCTTTGGTGCCAATGGGAGCTTTCCTCCCAATGCAAATAGCTGCTTCGGAGAGACAGTTTTTCTCAGGACCGCAACAGGGAAATGAAAAGATTAAATTCTCTACCTGACCTAATTTGATCCTGATAATTATCAGTCCCACCAGCAGCTGTTAATTTCATTTAAAAAAAACATGCACATTAAATGCAAAGATGCATTTAGCATTGCTTCTAGTTTGGCCTAGAGTATACCCTGCTGCAGGGATGCAGAATGCCTTTCAGCCCAAGGGCTGAATTCCATTGTGGAGAAGCTCTTGGCGGTTGGATTCCAGTGGTGAGTGGGGCCAGAGTGCGCATGGCCATCTGGGGAATTCAGGGCAGCCGGATTTGGCTCGTGGGCCTGAGGTTCTGCACTCCTGCTCTAGTAGCTGCAAGTAAGGGGAGAAAAATTATGGGGCTCCCTTTACACACTGATGTACCTGCAGTGAACCGCCTCAAACTCATAGATCCTTCTCTGCCTCTTGCCAGTGGAATCGTTTTTGTGTGCGTCTTCCCTTCCTCCTCTGCACCTCAAATAATAGCATAGTAACAAGTTGGGTTTTTGTTTGTTACTCTAGTTCTAGTGAAAAGTCTATTAGTGGCACACACACAGAAGATTCTGAAACTGACTTTTAAAAGTTGTACCTTAAACTCCTACAGGCAGTGCCTAAGGCTGGTAAGCATTTATTATCTCTGGGATTCCATCTCAGTGTCTCAAATCTGTAACAGGTTGCTTATTGCAGACACATAGATGGCTTCGCTTAAATATCTATGAAGAGATTCTATGCATTTTCTTCGAGGCACATGCCTAAATTTGGGAGTTGAAGCTAAATGGAATTCCACATGTCCCCTGGCAAAAAGTGCAACTGAATGCAAACATGCTTTTACTGTGGATTATAGGCTTGGGTAGTCATCTGACAGGCACTTTTAATGGAGTCAGGAAGACATACAAGAGAAACACACTGACCTACTTTCCTTTATTTATTTTTCTTCCTTCCTTCTTTCCTTTCTTTCTTTTTTGTAACCGCCGCTCTAAATAAAACGTTAAATATAAAAACTCCTTGGAAAATTAAATGCAACCTCAGGGAGCTTTTATATATTGCATGATTCTTTTAAGAATTGGAAGTTTTCTGGGCGTAGCAGTGGAGTTCAAAGATAATCCGAATGTTTATTCTCTCCGGGAAATTGAGCTGCTTTTGAGAACCATGTCCCTCTCTCCCAACTGCTTCAACAACTTTCATGAGTAGACTGATCTGCTTCAAATTTACTAAATGATTTAGTGTGAATCCTCCTAAGGGAAAGACTTTAGGAACCAAATAATATATTCTGTGAGCTAAATGTATTTTTGTGGTATTTGCGGCTTTTGGCAGGTTTGCTGCTACCCTCTCTTTTCTGTTTGGTCTCCTTTTATTTACAAAAAAAGAATTGAGACTGAGTTTTTAATGTTTTTTTTTTTATTATTTGGGATTTCTAGCTGAGTCTATCCTTGAAGGATCAGGGTAGGTATCAATAAGAAACATGTGATCTATGTTTATTTATGAAGAATGTAAAATATTTTTAAAAGCCAGGCGCTAAGAGCTCCTCATCCCTGGCTAGGGATGGACATATTTTAGGTCCAGGTCATAAGTCCACTCTGTCCTGTTTCCACATTAATCTGTGGTGGTTGCTTTAATCCATATGAAAATTTGCCCACATTTTCTTGTAAAATGCACATTTTATATGTATCTTGGCACATATTTAAAGCTGAAAACTGCATTGCAAAATTTGGAGAAGTGTGAAAGTGGAAAGATAAAAGTATTTTCTGATCCACACATCAGTTCAGGACGTGCAAATCATATTGGCTCGCTTCCAGGTACAGACTGCATGAAATCCTTAAGCCTCCCTAGTTTTGGCTACAAAATGTTTTCTCCTTGCCCAAGGACCTTACAATGCATCTAGACAACACCTAACCTCAAGGTTTGAAAGGCCTCCAAAAGTTGGGGAGGACTCACTGGAATTTCTCTCTGAATGCCCTCTTGATTCAGAGTTGGCATAGAAAGGGCAGTTGCAAGAGTCCTCCGCTGATTATAGAGATCAACTAGGGTAGCCACTTATAAATTGTCAAACGAAGAAATGCATCTCCCCAAAAGAGGACACAGATTTGCATATGCTAATTTATAAGTATAGATGCAGATTTGGAAATAAATTATTTTCATAAGTCTCCAAATTTTTTATTTCTATATAAGACAAACATAATATCAAACATATAACAATAAAACCAAACAACAAATACATACATAACCCACAACAAAACAAAACTAAAATAGACTTCCAACCCCTATTACAGCAATATAAGCATTTCTTATATAACATAATAATAATTTCTATACAATAATTAATTCTAGTTATGGCAAAAAGAAACCACTAGAGGTCTCACCTCAATATTCTTTTTTCAACAAACCAACATAATTTTGAAAGCAATCCATCCACCCCATTAAACCCCCCCTTTTTTTCCTAGGTAACCCACTACAGATTTTAACTTCCAGTCCAATATACAACCCACACATTTTTTTAATCCCCTAATATTTCCATAACAAAACTGATATAAATGACAAAGTTAGCAAATAAAACAATATTCCCAACCCTTAATGAAAAACTCAATCTATTCTAATACTCTGTGGGGCATTCCAATTAAAAAAAACAACAAAAGGAGATGCGTCAGCCATCTTCTTTCCAATCATCCTGCATCTTACACATTTTCTGGATATATTTTCACCAACTAATAATATATTTAACATATATATGTTAACTAATACATACTTAACCCTGATTCTCATTTTTCAAGTTCCAAATCAACCTAAAGCATAAAATTTTAAACTCCCAATACATTTATATCTTAATATTTAAAATCAGAGCATATTTCAAAATCAGCCAGTAAAACAATATTCCAAACCCTTTATCTTGCCCAGTAAATCCAAAACTGTCTCTTTCATATCCCCCTCCCCCTATCAAATGGAAAGCCCTTAAGAATCAGTCCAAAAGCGAAGAATAAAGTCCGTTTATTCTGTTGCACTGAGGGTTCCTGCCTTCCCGTTTGTACTGTTGAAAAGGACACATCGTCCAACTTGATTCCAATAAACTGCGTCACACGTACCTTGTGAGTTGTTTCTTCACCAGTTAATATTTCAAAGCCTCTATGCAGTTCTGGTAAACTTCCAAAATTGTTACTTACTTCTTTCTTCTTCTGTGACAGACCTGAGTAAGTATCCAGTTTCTCTTGATCATATTGTAATTCCAATTGAAGGTTAACACGCCAAACATCCATTTTCAACACCATTTTGTTTACAAAGTCTTCCAGCTTGTCATCGAATTGCAATAATTTATCTCTTAGTCTCATAAACATTTCCCATGAAACCATCTTTTCTTATAGATATTTTTCAAAGCACTCTCAGCCGAATTCCTTATTTCAAGCTACTGTAGATAAGATTAGGGAACCTCCTTTCAGACATTCCATTAACTTTTTTATTTTTGCCTCCCGGTTATATCTCTTGATGTACTCACATTAAATTTCAAGTCCAATTATGCTGTAGAGAGATTCCTTGCCGTTTCAAATCCAGATGTTTCCATTCATTTTGGAAGCAAGCACGGACTTTCCTAATGATCGGTAAACCGACCTCCGAAATGCAGCGCCGCTTTCCCTCTATCTCAGATCACGAGCAGCAAATCTATCTGTCAACACGGCAGACAGAAAGCAATATATGACCCTTAAGACAATTTGAGGGTAACGCCAATCTTATCTTCTTCCATAAGAAGTAGATTTCCCGGCCAGAGGACGTCTCTGACCCAAGAAACGCTGCATTCGTATTCCCCACAGATCTCTCTGTGGGTCTTCTAGAAAGCCATGTTTTGCCCGGAAGTCGGAAATAAATTATTTTAACTTACATAGAAATACAATACATCTCACCACGGCGGGGAAAACTATGACAAGGTGACCTGTGTGCATGCTTCATCTGCTATCCGTGATGACAGGAACTTCAAGGCCCCTGCCTCTATCTTCTTAAACCTGATTTGGACTGGACAACTCTTCATACAGAGGACACTTTCAAATAGAACACTGTTCTCTTTAAAATAGGACACATGGCCACCCTAACACAATGGAGAAAAGGAAATAAGGTGTTTTAGAATATTTCTATAGCACAGTGGTTAGCAGCAAGTAGATTGGGATTAGTCATTAAGGGGGAGGTTAGTTGATACCATTTGTGGACAAAAGCTCATTAAGATTTTTGGAAAGCTCTGGGGGCAATATCCAATGGTGACCGGCTGCATGCAGCAGATTCCACCGATTCTGTTGTGCAAGAGGCCCCCACTGCTTGCACAATGGCAATTTAGTGCTTCCGGGACCAACCTGAAATGAGAGGAAAAGCTCATTTCTGGAAGTGGGCAGGTCAGTGGAGCTCACTTAAGGGAGCTCTGCTGACCTGCCCTCTTTCAGAAACTAGTGCTTCTGCTCATTTTGGGGGGTGCCCCCAGAAACTCTAAATCACCATTGTGCAAGCAGTGGGGACCACTTGGACAAAGGAATTGGTGGGGCTGGTTGCGCATGGAACAAAAGCAGCAGTGGACCCCGCACCACGGATGGGCAGGATTGGATACTGCCCTGGGTCTTCAGTGAAGGAAAATCAGTGATTTATCCTGAAACAAATGCAAGTGCAGTAATAACTTCTTATAAAATCAGATGAGATATTTAGATTAACTCTTAGTTTAATTTATCATCAGTACTCAGAAAATAAATTTAAGGTAGAATAGAGAAGCTACCGATGGTAAGCCAGTAAGAATAACTGAATGCTGTTTGTTAAAGTAGCAAGTACAGATTTGACGATCTTATCCCTTAATTTGAGTGTCCTTACTTAACCAATGAAGATTTCATAGGAGGCTGATATAAAGACTCCCTAGCACAATTGTAGCTATTGGTAAATTCAGGGGTATGGTTGAAAATGTGGTGATAACAAAAATAAGGCCAAGAGTTATGCAAGCATCAGCTGTTTTCCATTACTAGGGACCCAGAGCTTGCCAAAAATTATAATGAGCCTTTGTCCTCCAAGATGTAAGGCTCTGGTTCATAGATCTACTGGTGATTTGCAATAGATTGGCAAGTGTTTCAGACTCCCAATAGTTTAACAATAAATGGCTTTTTAAAAAAATCTGCTATGGCTGGCCTTGTGCTTATCACATATCTCTTACCCTGTGTTCCTCACCTGTAAAATGTGAGTATTAATGGATTGCCTTTGACCAGATCTTTGTGCAGCTCTACTGGCCACTTTGAGAGCTTTGTGTTAGAATCCCTGATTTGTAGTAACTCAGATGTAGGTTTGTATCTGTATATGCAGTGTATGGCTTGAGAGATGCAGTAGGTAATTGACTCCACTGTCCCCCATCTACTATTTGCAGCTGGCTGTGATTAGTGGACCTCAGGGTTCTAGTAAATATAAAGTAGATCCCACAAGCCTGATATCTGCTCACCTCTGGTATAGCACATATATCATTTTTAATCTGCAATGTGCTTTGTAGTTGTTATTCATTTTGTCAGTAACCTGATAGATTTCTATAATTCCCATTTTGCAGGCAAGAAACTGAACCTGAGAAAAGTTGTTGTTTAAGTCCATGGCCGCTAAAGGGCCAAGGCCAACACATTGCCCAGTGGAGCTCATTGGCTCTAGTGGTGTGCAGGATTGTAGCCTAAATGTGTGGTGAAGAAGAACAGTGTGATGATAAAAACACACTGAGGGTACTAAATAATCAGTTACTTGAATTCTTACTGCTCTTTTAAAGCTGAATCTATATTTATTTGCTATTCAATAAAAATTAATCATTTAGATAAATGACCTCTTCACATATGGGAAAGTCTGAAGTGAAAAGGCATGGAAGAGCAAGTGCTATTTACGCTTGTATGCACAACTCCAAGCATAGGGAGATAGAATCATTAGGGTGTATTAAAATGGCAGGTTGGAGAAATAATGCATGTGGACCACAGTAAATGTTCCATGGGACTCCAGTGCACAAGCAAGAATTGCTCCATGTGCTGAGCATGCAGTGCAGTTGCACATGGGGTCTGTTCCCCAGTACTGAAGTTGGAAAGAAGATGATTCAGTGTTTTGTTTTTTCCTTCCTAGTCATCATGGCTACTGTTTCCACTCATAAGGTCTGAAAATAAACAAAGGCAGAGATTATCATGGAATCCCAAAAATCAGGCAGTGAGAATGCAAAAGGAAAACCAGATCTCAAGACAAAGTGGAGACTCAGTACAGTATCCAATGGTGTCATTCCACAAACTCAAAGACTGCTAGCGGAGCTCCTCCTAATCTTTTTGTTGCGCAAGCGGTTGCCCATTATGCTTGCACAACTGGTTGTGCAACCAGTTGCGCAACAGCGCTTGTGCAGACATAACTTTAGCTGGATTCTCTGTGTGGAGAGAAAGCCTGAGTACACTGCTGAACCCTGACATGTTTTCCCCTTTTCCGCTGTCACCCCTCTGTCTGCATAATCCCCACCCGGGGCACAGAAGACACAATTCTGGGCAGACCGGTTACACATCTGCCACATCTGCATACATTCAATGGGACATATTTACACTTCCCTCAAGGAAGAGCATGAGATTCCGGAGGTGTGGGGGTGTGCAGTCTCAAAGAGCTGCAAAGTACCCCAAAGTACCCATGGAGATGCCAGCACCCGAAAGGCGCCACCACCCCACGGGGCGGGACCAGCCCACCTGGTCATCAAGGGCAGGGAGGGGGCGTAGGAGGGTAGAAAAGATAGGTGCCAAAGAACCAAGGGTTGTTGGGAACACGGTGTAGGCTTGCACAGGTCAGATCGCTAGCTCCGGCTAGGACCAAGCAAGTTCCAACCCCGGGTAGGACGCCCGGCAATCGGCAAAGCAAACCGCTAAGTTAGAACCCAGAGTCAGTGTCTCTGGTGTCAAGTAATATTCTGCATTCAAGCAAAGCCTCCTAGAAAGCAAATTGAATACTTCCGTTTCCTATCTGAATTGATTGTTCTGTTTATACTGTGGAATTCCTGTAGTCTATTAGTTCCGCTCCATTAAACTCTTTTGTAACTGACTAGCTTGTGGCTCCCTGTGTTTCTAAGGGGATTCTTTGTCAATTTCACTCGTGGCTGAAAGTAAAGGTTTTGACAGCAGCGTACAGGGCACCACTTCCGTGCCGGTTAACTCTTAAGGTGCCGAACCCGTGCAACGGACCAGGTTCGGTCCGCCACACTCTGCTTGCGCATAATTCGGAACCTAGTTTCCATTAGCGCAACACACTTTGTGCTAACGGAATGACACAGTTGGATTCTGCCCTGAAACATGGCAAACACTAAGGTCATTTCCAAAATCCATGTTGCTGTAATACCTTTATTAGGCCAACCAGAAGATCACCCAAAAATTGTGCGAGCTTTAAAATCCTTGTCCTCCATTAAGAATCCTGCTGTAGAACAGCTAAAGTCCCACCAGTAACTGGGACTGACTCCCAACTACTAGGTAATGCTACCCAAATTGACTTCAATTGACTTTTATTCCCTAGAACAGCATCTAAATTTATCTCCTGTTTTGTTAATATAAAGACTGCCAAAGTTCTGTCAGTGATCCACTGGCAAAAGAAGACTGTGAGCTTTGACCAGGATGGAAAACATGTTTAAGTTCAAGGACATATTTTTGCAGCCTTCATGACTATATTGTTTTTATTTTATTTTGTAATTGTTATACAATACAAAAATGCGCCATATATTGCTGATTATTGCATTTTTGTACTTGGTGTAAGCTGTTTTGAATTTCTTATGTGAAAGGTGGGATACAAATCCTTAAACAAACAGCAAACTGCTGGGGAAGAATTCATTCCTAGAGAGAACTAGGAGTAGTGGAATCCGTGGCATGGCCTGTTTCCCACCTCTTAGCTGTTGTTAAAAGGGGCCCTTTTGTTATATTCGCTGTTTCCAAAGGCCAGACTTCCCTAAGGGCCAAAACAGACATTACTTGAAATCTGTGCCTAGCAGCTTTAGAAAGTTTTTAAATTTTTATTATTTTTACTCTAGAGTAGTAGGAACCGGACCCCCGCTTCAGATCAGAACCCTAGGGGTAGGGGGTCTTTTAAGATCTGGATTGGGAGCCCTGGGCCTACTGTAGAGTAAAAATGAACGAAAGACGCAGATTTCAAGTAATGTCTGCTTTGGCTCTGAGAGAGCAGGATCAACCATGCATTCTTCTCTCGTGGGAGTAGAAATCAGCCATGCCAAATTACAGCACACTATGTGCAGTTGTTTGTGATGTAAATTTCTACCAGCTTGGGCCTCTGCATGGGCCACCATCGTCATCTAATGAGGGACCACTTGTTGAAACCAGACAGTGGGCCAGAGGTGAAAGGATCCGCCTTCAGTGAGCTGGAACACCCAGTCCTTTGCTTCCCATTCCATATAATATCCAAGTTTCATCTTTTGTTTTCCACGCAAGAGTCCGGAAAAACTGGGTCAGTTAATCCAAGTAGAAAGCATCATGTTACTGAGTTAACTCTGTGATGAACTGCTGCCTTTTTGCCTTATCGAAACAAGCTCCTTAGCGTGCAATAACTCTTGCCATGGGAGTTATACAGGATCTCCAGTAACCTGTTTGATTTGAAATCAACAATTAAAAAACCACTCTTCTTTTAACGAATGCAACGTTTTCTAGAAACAAGTGTTTCTCCCTGTCTTTTGCTACTCATTTGATCACTAAATTAGATTTGCTATTATGACTCACAGTACTTCATTTAAGGTGTTTGAGTGCTGCAGTATATTGGAAAATAGTACGAAGGGAAGAGCTGAATGATCAAATAACAGTTTTGGAGGATTTTTTTTTTGCCCGCATGTGGCAAACTGCAACCTTTTAAACCAATCTGATCATTACTGGCTTGAGTCATTCCTTTAGGATCACAACAATGTGAGGGGGGTGGTGTGAGGAAAACTGAATGGGTTTTTAATAATAAATTGTTGGAGTAAAGCATTTTTGGCATCTGGTAGGTAAGATTTTCATCTAAAATTCTACAGACATCTGCCTGCATTAATATTTCCAATTATCAGAAGAGGATGGAATTGGGGAAGAATTATGATAAAATGACATTGTAGTACAATAACAATAGACTTTGGTTGCCATGTTGAACAGGAGATACTAAGTAAGAGAAACTCTGTCTATCTGTTAGACACCTTGGGTCCCCAGATGTTTTTGGCCTACAACTTCCAGCATGCCCCAGCCAGCCTAGCATGCTGGGAGTTATAGGCCAAAAACATCTGGGGACCCAAGGTTGGTGAATACTGTGTTAGAGCAAGTTAATTTGGTGTAGGAGTATTCAAGCTATCAAGTTTTACAAAATTCTCCATTAGTAAGGGGACCAAAATGTGTCAGGTGTGCTGGAAAAAATGTTTGCATTGCTGAAATAAAATGGGCTGCTTATAAAGCTTGAGAAATCTCCATTGACAGTAAGCTATTTGCAAAACTAAGTTAGAGCAATTGAAGACATATAGATTGCTTATAAAAATGGAAATTGTGCAAAACCTTCTACATTTGCAAGGGGGTATTATTTACCAGCCATTGTCATGACCTAGGAACACACAGGATTGGATACAGATTTATGCTGGATGAACTGTTGGCAGAAGCAGACTTCCTTTCCCCTCCTTCCCACAGCAGCCCCTCTAGCCCCCTGAATATACTGCGCAGAGAATCAGGAGAGCCTTCTGAATAAGGTGAGCTGCGCTGTGCTGTGCTGTGGGAGGGATCCCCAAAAATCAAGCACAGGGACCTTCCACGAGCAGAGCCCTTCCTGTTTGGAAGGTAGATCCTGGATCCAATCCAGTCTTAATGTATACCATTGTTTTCTATTATGGTTAGCATATAAATCCCCAGGCATGATTTTTGAAGGTGTTCTGTAGATTTTATCTTAAGCTGATAACAGAAAGGTCTAAAAGAGCAGAGAGGTCATGCTTGGGACTGTGCTGGTCAGCAGGTGTTTTGAGGTGGCCAACAAACAAAGTCAACAGTATTTAAAACTATCTTTAAAAACGCACAAAAAATAAACAGCAACAATACTTGTATAACAACAGCAGCTAACCATAAGTGCCCATAAAACTTTTAACCAAGCACTTGTTTAAAGAGCCAAGTATTTACATACTGCTGAAAACAGTACAGTGTTGGGGCCAGATGAATCCCTGTTGGAAGAGCATTTCACAAGATGGGTGTAACAAAAAAAATGGCTCTAGACCAGGGGTGCCCGCCAAGGCCTTAAAGTGTGCCCGTGATCTCGCTCCATTGACTTTAACAGAGTTGGGAGAAAGGGTTAAGGAAGAGGGGGGGCTGGCTGACCCGCCAGACTCCCACCCTTTCCTACTCAAAGGAGACCCAGCACTTGCCACCATGTGGCCCGGAAGGGGGGGCTGGCTGACCCGCCACCACCCCACCCTTGCCTACTGGCAAAGGAACCAAGACCCTCTGAGATCTCAAGATACCAGACTGCCAGCCTCAGCTGTCTGCAGTCCTACTTGGATCTCTGTTTAGGGACTCGCCTTCATATTTCTGTAACCTGGATTTAGATACTGAACTCACAGAGCACTACAAAACCCATTTGGGGTAAAACCAAGACAAGTTTTATTTCTGGTAGCATCTTACAACAAGATTAGGGAAATAAGAGAAGCACACAATATAGAGACACTTTGGTACACAGTAAAGCTGCAAAACAAGAAAACCTGATTCCTTAAGATCTCTCAGGCACACACCTGTTACCTGAGGGTGTTCGCTTCAAGGGTTAGATCCAGCACAGCCTTGCCGCCCGGGAGAATTACCACACCTACCCGAAGGTCCGAGATGGGTAAACTCTTACAAGGCTTGCCTTTCACCAGAGCCTTCAAACCAGCTAATTTTACCAGGAGCTGCCTGGGGTCGATTCCTGAGGGGGGGGCCCTAAAGGCTCGGGCCCCTCGCTGGCGCGCTGCCATGCCAGGCACGCTACCAAAAGGACTGACCAAGAACAAAGGCTTACACGTGGGGAAATAGCTCTTCCCCCTCCCCTTTTCTGTAGCCTTCTTGCTTCAGCCAATCAATTTGAATTTCACCTGGCCATGCAGGGGGAAGGAAACTGTGAGTCATGGCTTGAACTATCTGCATATGAATGCCCTCAGCCTGGCTCCTCCTGACGCCAGGCCCCATCTCATGTTCCATGCACCTTTCGCTTCCTCCCAGCCCCCACCTGGTTTACTCATGAGGAGACGTGTGTGTGTGTGTGTGTTTGTGTTCCTGCATGCATGCATGCATGCATGAACCCTAAAAACTCTTTTCTCTACACGCTAACTATGCACACCCCACCCCAGCCGGTTCACACATGAGGTGTGTGTGTGTACCCCCAAAGGCTCGTTTCTCCACAGGTTGCCTGTAAAAGAATGGCTTGAATGTAGGCGGGAGACCATCCCCCCACCAAGGACCCTTGGGGCAACCCCCTCCATTCAAGCCATTTTTTGAAGAGGGCCCTTTTGCCCACCTCTACTAAAGTCAATGGAGCAATATCACTCTTTAGACCTCAACAGAGGTGGGGACAAAAGTCCCATGCAAAAAACCCATGGGGGAGGGGCAAGAAAAGAGAGGATCCGGAAAGGAGTGGTGCTCCCAACATTTTACTGCCCATGACAATTTGTGGAGGCACTGAGGACACTTTTTCAAAATGTCAAATTTGCCCGTGGGACCAAATATTTTGCCTACCCCATATCTGGACCTTGTGGCTGCATGCCTAGCTTCATGAGACCAGGGATCTGAAGTAGTGCTCCAGATGGAACCCTGCAGAACCCCACAGACCACTGGCCAAGGAGAGGATCGGTGGTCCCCCAGCACCACCTTCTGGGTCCTATCGGTCAGGAATGAATGGAACCTGCTCAATACAGTACCACCAATCCCCATTCCCTTGAGACGGCCCAGGTGGATATTGTGCTTGATGGTATTAAATGCTGCCGAGAGATCCAGAAGAGTCAACCAAGTTGCACTCCCCTTGTCTATCTCTTGCTGTAAGCCATCCACTAGGCAACCAAGGCAGTTTTTGTCCCAAAACCAGGCCAAAAGCCAGACTGGATAGGATCTAGATAATTAGTTTCATCCAGAAACCCCTGAAGGTGCAATGCCAACACTGTGATGTGCAGAAAAGGAATATTTGAAACGGGGCAATAATTTATTTTCACAGAAGGTTATACTTATAGCATGTCTGGACTGCACATCTGTGATGTTGCTGTTATAGAAGCAGCATGCGATCAATAAATGTTTGCCAAGGAAGTTCTGTGCTTGCAGTGCTCCTGTGCACTCCCAACTGGGTACCCTGAGTTTATAGAGAGATGCCAAGCAGGTGTGCAGTTCTAGAACAGCAGCTGAAATTCAACAGACATTCAGTTTGGTTCTGTCAATTCCAGGTATAACATCCTCTCCTCCCAAATTCTGGCAACCTTACCCAGACTGGCAGTATTGTCTCCTAGGCAGAACTCTGGAGACACCATCCATCCCACTCTGCAGCACCTCTTGAACAAATAGGCATTTAGCAGGTGGCTTCCTGCAAAAATTGCTGTCCTTTGGATGTACTTTTGGACCAGTTGTTTATGGTTTGGTGTGGGTGTTTTGGTTTGTTGTTGTTGTTGTTGTTGTTTTAAAAAAAAAAAAAAAAGGTGAGATGAGATTTGAACCAGGGGCTTCCTTGTTTTGAAGATCATAGTCTTAGCTGCTGCACTACACCAGCTCATGGGAGCTGTTTGAATGCAGATGATGTGTACTTTATAACTGGGAGGTTTTTTTTTAATTTATTGCATGGACAGCACAATCAACACTCCACTTCAGTGCCTGTTACATGTCACTCTGTCTCCAAATATACACAAATTTGCTATTACATGGAATAGGTCTCCTTATCTTTCTGACAAGATGACTGCATTCGCATATCATGCTAAACCATGGTTTAGGACAACATACACAAGCAGGAGCAAGCTGCAGTGAGCCTTGAACTAATGCATTCCCCCCTCCCTTCCTCCCATGCAGCCAGAAGGAAGAGTTCAGAGCTTTTGTGCATCCAGGAGGAGATGTTCAGAAGCAAGTTACCTTAGATCCCCACATCATCCAAACTGAGAACTGTGGTTAATCTGTAGATAAGATTAACTATGGCCAGTTTAAACAAGCCAGCGAGTTGTTTGGCTTGTTTTAAACTAACTATAGTTAATCTTACCTACAGTCTATCACTCAATGACACAACAAGCCACACAGTTAAGTGAACGTTTTAGCATGACATTTGACCACGGCTGATTAGTCTGAGTTTCAGTGAACTTCCTCTTGGAAGTTCAAAGGATAACATTAGTTGCCTCATTTTCTATTATATGACTATTTGTATATCAGTTTACATGTATGAAGAATGATGTGTTCCACTTTAAACATCAATTGTCTGGTGATTGTTTTTTATTTAATTCTTTTAAGAAACATTGTATGCTAAATGTCATGAAATACTATAACCAACTCATACCTGCACAAGGTTGAACAGGTAAAATGAAGTTAATTGTTATCAATTGATGGTGATTCTCTGACTTTGGAGCAGTGCATTCAGTCACCATCAATATTTTTCTTTTCAAAAATCCAATAAACAGATCTGCTGACCTCTGAAGACCTTCATTTCTCCAAATTAAGAGGCACTCTCCTGACTTACAGGGGATGTTAATGTAATATTCATACATTCTTCGATGATCAACCTTTTAGTGATATATGATAGAAAGGTCAGATTTAGGATATTTATTTCTGTAATCAGCTGTCCAAGGGAATTGCTATTCCAAATTTCAAGATTGTAGCTCCAAAGGGCACTTGCTTCAAGAAGTTAACTCCAAAGGGCATTTGAACAGCTGGAATGAGATGAGACAACTTACTAATGACCTTTTAGTGGCCTCTGTCTGGAAGTTTAAAGTTAATACTTGGTGTGTTTTTTCTAATTTTGCAACAAAAACATTAAAAGTTTTTTTTTAAAGGCACTAAGTGAAACATTAAAAAACAGCTGTCAGTTTTGTAAAGTAGCCAGGAAAGGTTATACGTGTGTGTGTGTGTGTGTGTGTGTGTGTACAGTGCTATTAAATATTATCCCATATTCAGGAATTGTGCCACAATCCAGCAGCTCTAACACCTGTGTAGATCCCCAGAGTCTTCCTCTCTCACCTGTGAGACAGGCAAAGCTTTGTGTATGTACTGGGACTCTGTGTAGCTTCAGCTACTGGGTATGACCACCATGATTAATACCTGTTTTGGCACTAATTATCCCACAGTGCCTCCAACATAGTGTCTCTTTGAGACTCTTATGAGAAATTAAAATGGGAACTAGACTCAGCTGCACAGTCCTACTTGGTGCACTGCTGCCGGCTACCAGGTAAGCATTCCAGGGCCTACTGACACAGGAGCGGGCCCGCCAAAGGACGCTTTAACCATAGCCCTCTTAAAGCTGGAGCCAGGCATGGATGAGGCAGGTAATGGTGGGAACGCCTAAACTCACTGTCCCACGCAAGTGTTTTTATGTTCTTTGCTAATTTCCAATTATTCTCTTAGAAGTCACTTATCCTGTGATAACAATCCCATAACATGCCTCAGCTGATTTGTCTACATAGCTAAATGTTTAACCAAATACTAAAGGGATTTGGACGTGAGGGGGGAAGCTCCTCAATAAACGGAGGCCTCTGAGTCTGGCTAATGCATGTTTCACTTCAAGGTAGGCTACATGGCAAACAATAGCCTGAGTATCATCTTGGGATATTAAGAAGTGCGTAGATTCTGCAATATAATCGAAGCACGTTGTGATCTAAGGAAGGGACATACTATTATTAAAATATCCTGGGACTGGGAGTCCCTGCCTGTGTAGACAAAAGAAGTTCAGGGTTGGGTAGATCTGGATCTACTGGTTGATCGTGGCTCATGCTGGCTCAGCTTGTCTGAGTGTGGAAAGCTAAGCAGGGTCAGGCCTGGTTATTACTTGGATGGGAGACCCCTCCTCTAGTTTCCTGCATTGAGCAGGGGGTTGGACTCGATGGCCTTGTAGGCTCCTCCCAACTCTATGATCTATGAAATCTATGAAATCTCTGGATGATTGGCAGTGAATTTCCAAAGATTTCCAACCCCCAATTGTTTAACAACAGCAATATGCTGAAATGAAGAAAGCTTGAGGTAACCAGGAATGGGCTTTTCTGTGGAAGGACTGCGAGCATCATTCAGTTCCAGTACTCAAAACAAATTCCTGGGCTCATAATTCTTTAATTCAAAGTACATGTCTTTTGCGCTGAACTCCGGTTGGTAGATCTCAAGATTTTAAGGAAAACAAACAAACAAACAAACAAAGTAGATCTTGGAAGTCTGAACTCTGCCCATCACTCCAGTAAATTAACAGTCTTTGAAACACTCTGTTGTCATGTAAACAAGACCTAATTAGATGAATCCCTGTGGATAAACACAAACTGCTGTCTCCAGTTGGCAGGAGGCAGCTAACAGTGTTGCTGTCTTGTTGTCCTACACATCCTTCTCACTACCCTTGCATTTTATTCTCTGCACTGCACACTGCTATGTGGCTTAGTCTTTTGATCTTCTTAAATATTTGGCTCTGGTGATATCCATTATTCTTTAGGAAGCTGTTGAACCAAAGCTGTGTTTATGTGGGCAATAGTCTTGCTTGCCTTCTAGGCTTTTGTTTTGGTTTTCCTCTTCATTATAGCCCCTGAATTCTGTGTCTGGTCTTTCTGCTTTCTTGACATTTCAGAAATTCTGTTCATAACACCTCTTCATTATAGCCGCTATACTGCAGCACCTCCAAAACTCATACGCAAACCTTGCCTTAAACTCCTCAAAACAGTGAGGGACTATATTCATAGCCTTCTCTCAAACCTTGCGTTTCAAACACCAAGGGCTTCTCTACACAAGGCATCTATTGTGCACTTGTGATTCCTCACTTGCAGTAGTCTGTGGGTGCTTTACATGATGTTGTCATCCTCCAGGGCCTCTCCAGTGCTTTCCAAGCATTTCTGTGGCTTTTTTTAGAACTAGGAAAATGAGGTATTAAATTGCCAATGTGGAACAAACTGGAATGAAAGGCTCCTCTATTATAGCAATTCCGCTATACTGCAGCACCCCCTTGTGGTTGTGTAATGGAACATATAGAAAGCCAGAAAAAGAAACCCCCCGGAAAAAGAACACATGTAAAGGAGCTGATCTTAATCCCTTAAAGAATCCGGAAGCAGAAGCCTCGGTAAAGTGGCAAGTTAAAAGCCTCATGTAGAGAAGCCCCAAACCAGCCACAATACTCATTTCCTAGCTTCTGCTTTACTGAGGCCAAAGAAGGCAAAAGATGACATTCTTCCATCCAGATCTCACATCCAGTAACATCCTACTTCATTCAGAGTATGGGTTGAGACACATTTATAGAGCAGGGCTCTCCAGCCTTGGG
Organism: Shinisaurus crocodilurus; assembly: GCA_021292165.1. Taxonomy (NCBI): domain Eukaryota; kingdom Metazoa; phylum Chordata; class Lepidosauria; order Squamata; family Shinisauridae; genus Shinisaurus; species Shinisaurus crocodilurus. The sequence continues at coordinate 60,658,148 of CM037880.1, read as the reverse complement.
TGCCCAGATGTTGCTGGCCTACAGCTCCCAGCATACCCAGCCAGCATGGCTAATGGCAAGGGATTCTGGGAGCTGTAGTCCAGCAACATCTGGGCACCCAAGGTTGGAGAGCCCTGTTATCGAGTATGGGAATACCATGAGAACTCATAAGATTGGACATTGATTAGAATCTGAGGTATTGATAAATTTACCACAAGGTGTTATTTCTCCCACCAGTTTCTTTTCAGTTTTATAAGTTACAGCTGACAATATTCCCTGACAGGAGTGCTAATGTTTTTAGTTGGCAACCACATGTTGGGACTAAAGCCAATTCAGTAAACTGAAAAGTAAGATATATCAGCCATTCATGGAATGATGTAGTGGTTAGAGTGTTGGACTAGGACTGGGGACACCTGAGTTCAAATGCACACACAGCCATGAAGCTCACTGGGAGACCTTGGGCCATTAGGCCAATCACTCACTCTCAGGCTAACCTACCTCACATGATTGTTGTGAGGATAAACTTTGGGAGGGGAGAGCCATGTATGCTGCCTTGAGCTCCTTGGAGGAAAGTTGGGACAGAAATATAACAAAATGAATAATGAAAAAGACACACTCTAAAATGCAGCAGAAGTGGCTAGCACACTCATTTGCCACATTCAGAACCAGTGTGAGCCAGTGTGGTTCATTGGTTAGAACAGGCATAGGCAACTTGGTGTTTTCCAGATTACTTTGGACTACAACTCCCATAATTCCTGATCATTGGCTATGCTGCTTGAGGCATATGGGAACTGTAGTTCCCCATCTTTGGACGGGGGACTAGGTTGCCTACCCCTGGGTTAGTATCAGACTAGGACCGGGGAAACAAGGGTTAAAATCTCCGCTCATCCATGAAGCCCACTGGGTGACCTTAGCCCAGTTGCCATCTCTAAGCTACGTCATAGGATTGTTGTGAGGATAAAATAAGGAGAGGGGAAGACCATGTACAGTGCCCTGAGCTTTGTAGAGGAAGGGTGTGATAAAAAAATATTAATAAATTCAGAAGCATTTGCTTTAGGGGAGTGAATGTGTGTTCACGCTACTTCCACCACACTTTAAAATCTAAATGTATTCTGGCCCTCTTCAGGCATTCAGAACGAATGTGTGAAGAGGTTAGCAGGGCTGCGCGTGCGAGCCCCGTCCCCAGCATCCCAGTCCCTGTGAGAGCGAGCTTCGGACCTTTGTGCGCTCACTGGAAAGGTCTGAAGGGCACTTCTCCTTGCGTTCAGCTGAGCCCACATAGAAGTGTCTGCATTAGGGGTCCCAATCGCACAGAGGCACAGCTGAACGTGCATAGAAATATCCTTTAGAACTTCATGTTCCAATTTAAACTCCTGAAGGGAGCTTCTCTTAACTCAGTTTAATGCATTCACAGATTAAGACACGCAACACTTATTCATTCTAATGGGAGACACCCAGATAAATCCCCTGTCCCTGGATGGGAGATAGAATCCCCCATGCCTGTTGATATTATGGGTCTCTCTTCAGTTAATTCACAAATATGAAGTGCTAGTGATTATTCTTGCTGTAAGAATCCACGTAAGATTTTATTTTAAACAACTGTCCGTATTCTTCTAGTAGGAAAAGCTCATTGGAACACGTTAGCCTACTGTCTCGTTACAAAAACACACAGTATGTGGACAGTGAAAATACCCAGCATGTGTTCTAAGTCTAACTACATAAATCAGATAATTCTGTGTCTTGGAATTAGTACTAATATCTCTATACTTAAGAAAAGAAAATATATTGTTCACTGTGGTTTTTATATTTAGGGGGTAAAAATGTGGTCCATAGAGTAGATGAAGCTGCTCGTGTTCATGGACTGTCCCTAGGGATAGAATCAATCACTGTAGTAGAAAAGGGTGACATTTAAAGAAAGAAACTCGGAGGAAAATGTCATGCTTAAAAAATTAGATTTAAATGCACTAGCTCCTGATTGATTTTTATTGCACTCAGATGGATACAGTGATTGATTATGAGACTTACAGATGTTTAGTACCTTTTTCACTTCTCTGATAATCAGAATAATCTAATTTTCAATGTCATTTAATGTACAGTACCGAAGGTTATAATAGATCAAGTTTATAGTGATGCACAACAATTATGTAATGTATAAGTACATTGGAACCAGACAGAGTTCAGGCTCAACTATATTGTTGTCATGGTCTAGAAATGATAATGTAGAGATATATGTTGCATGTGTTATGTGAGTCTCGAATGCTGTGCAGCATTTTGGGTTCCTACTAAATTGAACAGAATAGCCCCAGAGGTTGTTGGACACTGGCAAGGACAAATTTGCTAAATACGTATATTACATGCAAAAACATTTAGACATTTTGCCTCTTTAAAATATGTTTGTTCTGACCTAGAGAAAAGTAACAGTTTGGCCAATTTATCAGTTTTCTGTTGTTTGCTAGTACCTTAATTTGGTTTGCATCTATAGAACAATTCTGTGACTTAATTCTGAGTGTTGTTAGCATCACTGAAGTAGGGATTTTGTCATAGTAGATTTGAGTATAAACCATATTACATTTGAATGTTTGCTATGTGCTTTTCTTTAATGCATATAGCCATGTTGTATTCATTTACCTTTATTCGTTTATTTATACATCTATGAATCACCTTTCAGCCCAAATAGGGTCCCCAAGGTAACTTACAGTTAAAAGATTAAAGGCACAATCCTATGCCAGTATAGACAGGAAAAAAAGCCTACAACTCCCAGCATGCCCCAGCCAGTTTAGAATTGCACCCAAAACTGTTTTAAAGTATGTATGCGGTGAATACTTATACAACACTCTGACATGTTATTTTATTTTCCATTTCAGGGGGTTGATATGGTACTGCAAAAAGCCTCTGATAAATATATCAAATCCCTAAATATACCAGGTTAGATCCAGATTTAGGCCTGTGCAACTGGGCCAGCAGAAGCGGACTTCCGTACCACCTCCTCCCACCCACCCCACAGCAGCTGCTCTGGTCCCCTGAAAATGCTACACAGCGGGTTTGGAGACCCTGCTAAGTGGGGTGAGATGTCGTGTGGAGGGAGGGGGAGCGGGGATCCTCCAAAATTGAGCAGGGGCACCTTTCATGAGAGAGAAGTCCTTCTGTCATCGGAAGGCAGATCCTGGATCCAACCCATCGAATAGTTATATCAATCCTAAATAACTGTGAAAATTCAGTTAGGATGTTCGCATCTCATAGTTGAGCATATCAGAGTTACTTCTAAAATACTGATTATATTTATATGAGTGCCTTGCACGTGTATTGGATTTTGATTTTTCTGAACATAATGGGTTGGATGCAGATTTAGCTGCATGCAAGTGGGCTGGCAGAAGCAAATTCCCCCACTCCTCCCCAAAGCAGCCGCAGCCGCCCCCCCTTCCATACTGCACAGAGGGTGGGGCCCTTGCTGAATGGGGAGGCTGTGATGTGGGGGGAAAGGAAGGAATGCTGAAAATTGGGCAGAGGCACCTCTTTGCTCAACTTCCAGAGATCCCTTGCTTTCTCCTCACTTCCCTGCACCACAGGCTACTCCATTTAGCGGGGGTGGGGGCACCCCTCTCTGTAATATTCAGGGGGCTGGAGAGCCTGGGGAAGGCTGCCTCTGCCAGCCCAGTTGCACATGCTTAAATCTGGATCCAACCCAATATGCTTTTAAAGAATTCTAATTATTTCAGCAGGTATCTTACACACTCCGTAATATCTGTAGTACTTTTATGTATTAAGCATTTGCCCTCACTTTGAGTTTTAAAACTAGATGTGATCCTGTCCTCACTTCAGTCTAATACCATGCAGTACAAAAAAAAATGTAATGATCTGGATTGCAAACAGTCCAGTCACTCTACCCAAATAAGAGAATGCTTGAAGAGGTATTGTCCCATGTTACCGTGTTCCCTGCAGGATGGGACCTCTTCTTGACCCATTTCCGTCTGAGAGAGAGAGACTCATCCTTTCAGGTCCCCAGCTGGATAGGATGCTGGCTCAGCTTGTCTGAGTGTGGAAAGCTAAGCAGGGTCAGGCCTGGTTATTACTTGGATGGGAGACCCCTCCTCTAGTTTCCTGCATTGAGCAGGGGGTTGGACTCGATGGCCTTGTAGGCCCCTTCCAACTCTATGATCTATGAAACTATCTCATGTTGCTCCTCCTTCCCTCAACTGTGGCCATTTTGGAAATTGGCCTACAGTGTGAGAGCACGAACGTCTTCACTGAGAGTAGGCAGGGAAAAGGAAGAAGGAGAGAGAGATTTTATCTGTTCTCATGTTCTAGTAGAAACTCTTTGTAGGAAATGTCCTTTCCAACGGTGAAGGGAGTCTGTAAATCATAAATGAAATTAACTCTACCTGCATAAGAGCCATAGCAATTACCAGGTTCTGGCCAATCATCGCCAAGGAAAGCCAGTCATCTTAATTTTTTTTTAAATGCAAATTCAGCATCAGACTCACCTATCTCAAAAAACAGTCAAGCAGTAGCAATTAAATAAAGCAGGATAGGAAGAAGTTGTAGGAAACAATAGCAAGAGACTCAACGTCCAGAAGGTGCAGCAAGCCAGAATGTCAATTTGTGGCTGGCTCCACCTTGGAGGGGGACCCTGGCAACCTGTCCTCTTGTGGCTCCCCTCCTACATTATCCTCCAGCCCCAGCATTGCTTTTACAGTAGAAGGGTGGGATATAATTACACTCAACAAATGCATGAATCATCTGTGCTTATGAATGTAGCATTATGGCCAGTAGCAGAACCATAAATGCAATGCTTCTGCTATTCAAAACTATATATACACACTTGTATATACGTACACTAAAATACTGTATGAATATGTGCCAGCGTTTCTCCTTTAATGGCCTGCCTCTATATATATAGCATTCCACCTCCCATTCAACATACACAGTGAAAACAATGAAATATTGCAACACTTGAGTCCTAAGTATTTAATAGCTAATGAATCCTTATATCAACATTACTCCAGGCACGTTAAATACAATAGTTAGATTCATAGTTGGTGTGACTTCATTAAAGCCTATGATCTTGCACTAGGGATTTCTGCAGAGATAACTAGCTTGGGAAGTTATAACTTATATAAAATACAATATATACAGCATAATCACATATTCTGTATTTGCACAGCACGGCAGTTACAGTCACTTTGGGAACCCTAGCTTAGAATTTACTGATTTTTGTATGTTTATTTAATTCCCTGGTCTGTAAAAGAGACTTCCCATTGACTTTCACATTGAATCATGATATCGCTGAATATGTGCAGTGCTTTTTGTAATCCAGGAGTTCTTTACATCATGCCAAATTGCACTGCATTGTTTTCAATAATTGTGCAGGATGTTGAATGATTACTTTGCTGGATTTGACTTTCTTACAGTGCAGCAGTGTCTACTCAGAAGTAAGCCCCATTGATTTCAGCTGGGCTTACTCCCAGTTAAGTATGCATAGGATTGAAGCCTTAAGCTTGATTGACATTAAAGGGGAGGCTCATAAAGGAGTACAACGTGTAGCAGAATTACATTAAAAAGCTGCTTAAGAGTACTTTAGCTGTCAGTGTAATATTGAACGTCCCTCAACGGAGGTAACTCATAGCACTATGGGACACAAATACAGCTCACATCATCCAAAATGGTCTTCTTCAGAGGGATGTGGACTGTACAGCAAAATAAAGCCAGGACTGAAGCCAACAGTGTCTCCCAGTAGAAGAAAAGGAACTAAAGAAGCAATTCCTATGTGAATAATCTTGTAGCTAGAGTTCTTGGCAGCAGTTCATGAGATTGCCCTAAATAAGGTGGTTGTGTTCTACAAGCTGTTCAAAGCTATTGAGCTAAATAGCTGCTAGTTTAGCAAATGTGTCAATCAGTACATAGAAATATATGCAAATGGAGCTTGATTGCAAGAGGCTTGTTGCTCTTTGTAGTGGAAGAGGAGTTTACATAACAAGTGAGCAGGGCAAGTCTATGATCCTGGAACAACACATGGCTGCTGTGCCTGTGCTAACACTGGTCTAATGTTATGCTCAGTCATCAGCCGAGTCAGCTGCTAGTGACCTGTAGTTTACAGCTAGTTACACAGTCTTCATCATACACTGTGGAAAGGCACAGAAGCCCTGCTAGATCAAGAAGGTGGAAACCCAACAGGTTGCAGCTGTTGTGGAGGCTTAGCTTGTGGCCGACATCATTTGATTCAGTGGGTAGAAAACATCCTTTCTCCATGCAGGTGGAATGACTGCCTGTGAAGCAAGGGGATGCTGATGGATAACGGGTAGAACCTGCAACAGGAACAGGTAGGGCAAGGCTTGGGAAACATGTGGGCCCTCCAGATGTTGTTGGACTACAACTCCAATTATCCCCGACCATGGGCATACTGGCTGGGGCTGACGGGACCCGGAGTCCAACAACATCTGGAGGGCTATAATTCCTACACCCCTGGTGTAGAGATTGAGCACCTAATCTCTGATGTGTTGTTTCAGGTGCTCACTAGGGGTTGGTGAGTGAGTGAAAGTGAGAAAAGGCAGTTTTTTATTGTCTAGGCCAGAGCTCTCCAACCTTGGGTCCCCAGATGTTGCTGGACTACAGCTCCCAGAATCCCTTGCCATTAGCCATGCTGGCTGGGTGTTCTGGGAGCTGTAGGCCAGCAATATCTGGGGATCCAAGGTTGGAGAGCCCTGGTCTAGGCGGCTTTCCATGCCACACATGCCTCAGCAAAACTCCCCATTCCCCCACTGGCATCCCCACCCCTGGAAACTCTATGTTTAGAGTTTCACCTATTGGGGAATATAGTTGCAACAATTTTGAATCATCCGCTGTAGGGAGTTGCTCTGGAACTTTGTCCGCCGTTTCTCTTAGTTCTGCAAAGAAAAGAAAAATTAATCCATCATGAGTGTTTGACCAGCAATGGCCATAAGTGGAGCAGACTGCCTAGTTGACTGGGTGGGCCTTATCAGAGCCTGCTCCAGATATGCAAAGTATCTGTTAGTCGGTCCCCTCTGACATCAGTGGGCCCAACAGGCTTTTGTGCTGCTGGCTTCAGCTGCAGGAGCTGCCCTGCTGTGATCTGCAATGGACAGCTAGATACTGCCTGCCATTTTAATTATGCAAAATGCCCCAGATATTGGATCACCTAGTCAAAGGCAACCACTTAATACACATTTTACAGGTGTGGAACACTGAGGCAGAGAGATAAGCGATTAGCACAAAGCCATGGCAGAGATTTTTTTTAACTTTCAGTTTTACTTGTTTTTAAACTATTGAGAGTCAGAAACCTTTGATAACCAGTTACTGCTGACCTACCAGAGATCTGCTAGTCGATCTCAATCTACCTCCTACCTGCCCCTTTCTTAACATATGCCATTTTTCCCCGGTGTTATAGAATGCCATAGTGGAACATGAGAACCTGAGTAAGTGCTGTACTTTAGCTGAAGCAGACTCTGAGTGAAGGGTCTATCAAAAAGCAAGGCAACAACACAGGCAGATAGCAGGCAAAGCTCAGAACACAGTTAGGCAGTCAGATACATTACACAGTCAAGCAGGAGTCCAAGGGCCAGGAGCACAGAGCATCATTCACAGGGCATAATCTGGGAGACGAGGTAGAAGACACTGGAGTTGAAAGAACGGCATTGTTGCCAGCACTGGCTAGTAGGCAGACACTGAAGGCTTTTATCGCCAGAGCCTGCTGAGCCCCACCCAGGGCTCAGCTATAGTACATTAGAGCTCTCCGGCCAGAACCCTACTCATGAGGAGTCACTTTTGCCCGAAGAGTCCTTATTTGCAAGCGAGCACTCCTCCTCACGGGAGCCCTACTGGCCTGCCACTTGAGGTGACAATGCTCCTGGGGGCCACGGGGTTGCTCAGCCCTTGCCTCAGGGGCAGAGTCCTCTCCCCCTGACAGGGATGGACAATGCAGACATCTCCCCCGAGGGCCCAGGCTCCTCCTGGTCTGGCGACAGTGGCTGCTCTGGGGTGCCCTTGGTTTCTGGGAGCTCTAGCTCTTTCTCTGCGGAGGATTCTTCCAGTGGGGGCATGACAGCAAGCATAAGATTCTGATTAACCTCCAGTCCTCCCACCCAGATCTACTCAGTTTCTCTCTTCACTGGCTTTTAGCTTCAGGAGGTTATTTGTAGCGGTGGGTTTGCTGTAAGCACCATTTGCCCCTTTACAGGCTCTTTACTAATTAGGCCTTGAGCTCCCTCCTATCACCCATGTGATGTCACCTCTCTGCCTTCCTTCAAAACCTCCTTCTCTGCAAAGCCTTGGGCAGAATCCATAAGGACTCAATCCTCACAGAAACTAAGCCTAAGTAAACTGAACTGAAAACACATTCTTCCTCCATTTATTGTATTTTTTGCCTCGCCCACCCTCAATGGAACTCACAGCAGTGTATGTGGTCCATACCCCTCTTTTGCCATTACAACAACCCTATGAAGTAGGTTAGGATAAGAGACAGAGAATGGCCCCAGGTCAACCGGTGAGCTTTATGGTTGAATAGGGATTTGAACCTGGGTCTCCCCAGTCTTAGGGCTTCTCTACACAAGGCATATTTTGTGCACTCATGATTCTTCACTCATGGTAGTTTGCCAGACCTTTACACAACGTTGTCACCCTCCAGGGCCTCTCCTGTGTTTTGCAGCCATTTTTGCACCATTTTTTAGAGTGAGGAAAGTGCAGTATTATTTCCTAATCTCAGGATAAGATGCTATGAGAAGCTCGTGTAGTTTTGCAATTCTGCTATATCACAGCTATACCACAGCGTCATCTTGTGGTTGTGTAATGGAATATATAGAAAGGTGGAGAAAGAAAACCCCTGGGGGAAAAACCCACGTGTGAAGGACCTGCTATTAATCTGGAAGCAGACGCCTTGGTAAAGGGGCGGGTTAAAAGCCTAATGTAGAGAAGCCCTTAGTCTAACACTCTCTCAACTATACCACACTGGTTCTTGCACCTCTGTTTACTGTCCCCTCCATCATCCTCCACCCTTCTATTGCCTCCCATGTACCAAATTTTAGATTGTAATCTCCTGAGGCCAGGCTTGAATTTTTGTCACTTAACTACAAAGCGCTGTGCTCATCGATGGCACTATATAATCAAACTTCCAAGTGTAGCTTCCTTGGGGCTGGTTAAGATGTCATATTTGCCTTATTGCAGAGCAGTTGTAATTTGACCCAGTGCTGTTTAATTGACATTACATTTTGAATTTCTTATGGATTGTGCTATCTTTGTACAAGAGGCAGCTGACTCCCATTGGGTCATGGATTGTATTAACAGTAGGCTTAATGCTCCATCACTCAGAGTGTGTTTTATATTGCTATTCCCTTTAGTTCTCACCTGGTTAATTTCACTTATCTCCCAGAGTGCCTCAGCCCATGCATATATTATCCCTACCACATTTTCAGTCCATGTCATGCATAGAATGTTGCCTGCAGAAGCGCTTGGCAGAATCGGTCTTGGTCTCTGAGGTGCCACAACGTTTGACGTCTTGGTATTAATACAGTGATAATTGGCCACCAAGGGGCGTAATCCTATATAGAAATGGAAATTGCAGCAGTGGAGACATACATACTGAAATGCAATTTCTAAGAGGAGGCTACTTATGGTACAAATATACCTCAGTTCATAGCATGAAGGGATTCCATAGGCAGGGCCACAGATGTGTCGCAGTAAGTGTAAGGATATTTACTGCACGGCTCGGTGGTGGAGATGCAGAGGGCAACAACGAGGCAGGCACGGACTGAGAGAAGTAAAGGGGGCTTTGAAACAGTGCTCAGCCTTCTTCCATCCAGTCATTCAATCAATTTACAAAGCAAACCTTCCCGTTGTTCTTTTTTTTAAAAATCTACCTGCATTTGGAATGGAGCTTGTTGACTGGGAGGCATTTAGGAGGAATGCCAGCTTGTTCTGGATGGGGTTGTTGCAGTCTCTGTAAAACATCCTTCCCCAATGTGGTGCTCTCCAGACCTTTTTTTGACTGCCACTCCCATCAGCTTCAGCCAGCATGACCAATGGTCGGGAATGATGGGAGTTATGCATGGTGTGGAAAAAGTGGATAGGGAGACATTTTTCTCCCTCTTTCATGATACTAGAATCCAGTGGGGTCATCCCACGAAACTGATTGGTGGGAGATTCAGGACAGATAAAGGGAAAGACTTACTCACACAGCGCAGAGTTAAACTACGCCAAAGTGTGGCGTAGTGGTGAGAGTGCTGGACTGGGACTCGGGAGATCCGGGTTCTAGTCCCCGCTCAGCCATGAAACTCACTGGGTGACTTTGGGCCAGTCACTGACTCTCAACCTAATCTACCTCACAGGGTTGTTGTGGGGATAAAATGGAGAGGAGGAGGAAGATTATGTAAGCCGCTTTGGGTTCCTTGAAGGAAAAAAGGCGGGGTATAAATATAATAAAATAAATAAATATGGAATTCACTTTGGAACTATGGAAGATGTAGCGATGGCCATCTATTTGGATGGCTTTAAAAGGAGATTTGATAAATTCCTGGAGAAGGCTATGAATGGCTACTAGGCCTGATGGCTATATGCTTCCTCCAGTATCAGAGGCAGTATGCCTATGTACCCCAGTTTCTGGGGAACTTGAGCAGGAGGGTGCTGTTGCACTCATGTCCTGCTTGTGGGATCCCGTGGGCAGCTGGTTGTCCGCTGTGTGAACAGAATGTTGGACTAGAATCATAGAAAAGTAGAGTTGGAAGGTGCCTACCAGGCCATCAAGTCCAACCCCCTGCTCAATGCAGGAATCCAGGTCAAAGCATCCCTGACAGATGGCTGTCCAGCTTCACCTTGAATGCCTCCAGAGTGGGAGAGCCCACCACCTCCCTAGGTAGTTAGTTCCATTGTCTTACTGCTCTGACAGTCAGGAAATTTTTCCTGATGTTTAGGTGGAATCTGGGTTCCTGTAACTTGAGCCCATTATTCCGTGTCCTGCAAACTGGGATGATCGAGAAGACTAGATGGACCCTTGGTCTGATCCAGCATGGCTCTTCTTATGTTCTTATGAGTTGTAGTCCAAAACAACTGGAGGGCACCAGGTTGGGGGAGACTGCCTTTAAAAATCAGGTTTGTAACCTGTGGGTTCTCCTGGACCCAGCCTTGTTATTAGACACAAAGGCATCAGCCATGGCCAGGAGAGCTTTGGCCAATTTTTGGCTGGTGCACCAGCTGCATCTGCTCCTGATGTGATCAGACCTGGCCCATGGCCCTACATGCAATAGGTACATCCCAATTGGACTACAGTGACGCCCTGGAAACCACTTTAAACCTTCAACTAGCGCAGTATGCTGCTGCTAAAATTTTGACGGGGGCAAAGTACTGGGATCATGTGACCCCTTTATTTTATTAGTTGCACTGGCTGCCTGTTCATTTCTGAGAGCAATTGAAGATGCAGCTTATCACCTTTAAAGCCCTAAATGATTTGGGAACTGGATATTTTAAGGACCGTCTGCTCCCATGTGAATCATCCCATCCTTTAAGATCAACTGTGGAGTCCCTTTTGAGTGTGCCATTGCTTTCGGAGGCACAGCTGGTGACTGTGTGTGTGAGGGGGCTTTCTCAGTGGCACCTCCCCTACTATCTGCTAGTTTGTGTTCTTTGTGTTTTTTATTTTGCTGCTGCTTTTAGCTGTTGTAAATGTGTTTCAGGGTGCAATCCTACCCATGTTTAGACAGAAAACTGGAGCATTCTGTTCCTGACTCCCAGCTGAGCAGGAGCACAACAGGAGAGAGGCTCCAGCTGTTTTTGGGACTGTTTTTGGGACTGTGAAAAGGCAAGCAGGCTCCCAGAGAGCGAGCGAACAGAGCGAGCGAACAGGGAGAGCAAACAGGAGTTTGGCAGCGGAGGTCAAGGGGGAGGTCCCTAAAAAAACAAAAAAAAACAAAACAAAACAAAACACACACACACACACATATATATATTCTAGGAAGACAGAAACAGAGCACTATGGAAGGAAAGGACTCAGCAGTGGTGGTGACCTGCAAGGGGTGTGCAATGTTTGTTTTCCTGCCGGAGATCAACATGACCTACACATGCAACAAGTGCAAGCTGGTCACGCTGTTGGAAGAAAAGGTCAGAGGACTGGAGCAGCAAGTGTCAACCCTCAGGAGCATAAGAGAAAGTGAGGAGTTCTTAGACAGAACGGTGGATCTACAGCACCAAAGCACAGTACAGGAGCCAGAAGGGCAACTGCAGGATGAGGCGGAGTCAGAGACTGCAGAGGCAAGGGAAAATAACACAGGGGGAACTCCCTGGAAAAGGGTGACTGTTAGGAGCAGAAGAACTACAAGACACTCTGCGCCTGTGGAAGCAGTGGAGCTATGGAACCGCTTCCATGTACTTGAGGACGAGAGCAGAGGACAGCCTGCAGAGGACGGATTACCGGGCACCCAACGGGACAGCGAGCAAGAGGCTGAGGGTCAGTCAAGTGGAGGAAATCGAACCAAGGCCTACAGCAAGAGGAAGAGAAGAGTACTCGTAGTGGGAGACTCCCTCCTGCGGGGGATCGAAGCCAAAGTATGTCGCGAAGACCCATGGACTCGCCAGGTGTGCTGTCTCCCTGGGGCACGGATTAAGGATGTGACAGAACAGCTGCCGAGGCTCATGCAGCCCACCGACACATACCCCTTTCTTCTCTTCCACGTGGGTACAAATGATACTGCCAAGCGGAGTTACAAAGAAATCACGGCAGACTTTGAAGAGCTGGGAAGGGAACTCAAGAACTTCGGGGCCCAGATAGTTTTCTCATCCATCCTTCCAGTACTTGGAAGAGGCATAGAAAGGGAAAGAAAAATACTCCGAGTGAATGACTGGCTACGAAGGTGGAGCCGACGTGAGGGATTTGGATTCTGGGACCACGGGCTACACTTCCTGGAAGATGGACTGCTGGCAAAGGATGGGTTACACCTCACAAGGACTGGGAAGAATGTGTTTGGACACAGCATGAGGAACTTAATCAGGAGGGCTTTAAACTGAATCCAACAGGGGAGGGAGACATAAACTCGGGGGTACCAATGGAAGAAGGCCTCTATGCCACAACGGAGAGAACAGCTCCAGCGGTGCCCATTGATAGTCTACCACAAAATGTAGGGGGAAAGTCGGACTATAAAGCACATAGTCTTCAATGTCTCTATACTAATGCCCAGAGTATGGGCAATAAACAAGACGAACTTGAACTCTTGATACATGAGGGCAGGTACGACTTGATAGGGATAACTGAAACCTGGTGGGATGACTCCCATGACTGGAATACAGCAATTGAAGGGTATAACTTGTTCAAAAGGAACAGAAGCAACAGAAAGGGAGGTGGAGTTGCACTGTATGTTAAAAATACGTATCTCTGCACAGAGATACAGGAAGAGGAGCTTGGCAGCCCCATTGAGAGCATCTGGGTTAAAATAAAGGGGGCAAAGAATAAAACGAACATGGCGGTTGGAGTCTACTACCGACCACCCAATCAAGGAGAAGATGAGGATGGAACTTTTGAAAAGCAAATTGCCATTGTTTCAAGGAGGCACGATGTGGTAGTAATGGGAGACTTCAATTTCCCTGATATCTGTTGGGAGACTTATTCAGCCAAACATGGCCCCTCCAAGAAATTCCTGACCTGTGTTGCTGATAACTTCCTCCTACAGAAAGTGGAGGAAGGAACTAGAGGATCGGCTATCCTTGACCTGATTCTAACCAACAGAGACGAGTTAGTGGATAAAGTGGCAGTTTCGGGAACTCTGGGGGAAAGTGACCATGTTATACTAGAGTTCTTGATTCTAACAGAAGCAAAAGCTGAGTGTAGCCAAACACGTACCCTGGATTTTAGGAAAGCCAATTTTAACAAACTCAGAACAATGATTAGTAAGATCCCATGGCAAGTGACTCTCACGAGAAAGGGAGCCCAGGAGGGGTGGGAGTTTTTAAAGAAGGAAATTTTAAAGGCACAATTGCAAACAATTCCCACAAGGAAAAAAGGCAGAGGGCAACAGAAAAAGCCAATGTGGCTTCACAATAAACTCAAAGATGACCTGAAAACAAAAAAGGACACGTATAGGAAGTGGAAGGAAGGACAGGCTACAGGGGAAGAGTACAGGCAGGTAGCACAGAACTGCAGGAATAGTGTCAGGAAGGCTAAAGCTGAGAATGAGCTAAGGTTAGCGAGGAATGCTAAAAGCAACAAAAAAGCTTTCTTCAGATACATGCACAGTAAAAGACAGAAGAAAGAACTGGTGGTTCAACTACGCGATGAGGATGGCAAATTGATAACAGAAGACAAAGAAAAGGCAGAAGTGTTCAATTCCTACTTCGGCTCGGTCTTCTCCCAAAAGAGGGTCTATGACCCCCCTGGCAAACCTGAAGTGCAGACTGAAGGGGCAGAATTGCAGCTTGAGATTGATAGGCAAATGGTCAAGGAGCACCTGATTACTCTGAACGAGTTTAAATCTCCAGGGCCTGATGAGCTGCATCCTAGAGTAATAAAGGAACTGGCAGAAGAACTCTCAGAACCACTGTCTATTATCTTTGAGAAATCATGGAGGACAGGTGAAGTGCCAGACGACTGGAGGAGGGCAAATGTTGTTCCCATCTTCAAAAAGGGCAAGAAGGAGGAACCTGGGAACTATAGGCCAGTCAGTCTGACATCAATCCCTGGGAAGATTTTTGAGCAGATTATAAAGAAGTCAGTCTGCAAGCACCTTGAAAACAATGCAGTGATTACTAGAAGCCAACATGGATTTGTCAAGAACAAATCCTGTCAGACTAATCTGATCTCATTTTTTGATCGGGTAACCTCCCTTGTGGACTGTGGGAATGCTGTGGACATTATATATCTGGACTTCAGCAAAGCTTTCGACAAAGTGCCTCATGATATCCTGATTAGTAAGCTAGCTAAGAGTGGGCTAGATGGAACAACTATCAGGTGGATCCACAATTGGCTAAAGAATCGGACTCAAAGAGTGCTTATCAATGGTTCCTTCTCAAACTGGGGAGAGGTAACGAGCGGGGTACCACAGGGCTCGGTCCTGGGCCCGGTGCTCTTCAACATTTTTATTAATGACTTGGATGAGGAGGTACAGGGAATGCTTATCAAATTTGCAGATGACACAAAGTTGGGTGGAACAGCTAATACTCTGGAAGACAGAAACAAAATTCAAAGTGACCTCGATAGGCTGGAGCGCTGGGCCGAAAACAACAGAATGAAATTTAATAGGGATAAATGCCAAGTGCTGCACCTAGGGAGAGGAAACCAAATGCAGAGTTACAGAATGGGGGACACTTGGCTCAACAATACTACAAGTGAGAAGGATCTTGGAATTGTGGTAGATCACAAACTGAATATGAGCCAGCAATGCGATGTGGCTGCAAAGAAGGCAAATGCTATTTTGGGCTGTATTAATAGAAGTATAGCTTCCAAATCGCGGGAAGTGATAATTCCCCTTTACTCGGCACTGGTTAGGCCTCATCTTGAGTACTGCGTCCAGTTCTGGGCACCTCACTTTAAGAAGGACATAGACAAACTGGAGAGGGTTCAGAGGAGGGCAACAAGGATGATAAAGGGACTGGAAACAAGGCCCTATGAGGAGAGACTGAAAGAACTGGGCATGTTTAGCCTTCAGAAGAGGAGACTGAGGGGAGATATGATCGCACTCTTCCAGTATTTGAAGGGATGTCACACAGAGGAGGGCAAAGATCTCTTCTCGTTCATCCCAGTTTGCAGGACACGGAATAATGGGCTCAAGTTACAGGAACCTAGATTCCACCTAAACATCAGGAAAAATTTCCTGACTGTCAGAGCAATAAGACAATGGAATCAACTACCTAGGGAGGTGGTGGGCTCTCCCAGTCTGGAGGCATTCAAGGTGCAGCTGGACAGACATCTGTCAGAGATGCTCTGACCTGGATTCCTGCATTGAGCAGGGGGTTGGACTCGATGGCCTTGTAGGCCCCTTCCAACTCTACTTTTCTATGATTCTATGATTCTATGTAGGACTTTTTTTTCTTTCTAAGCATGCATAGGATTACGCCCTTAATTTTTTTAATAATTAAACGTTACTTGCTTTTGTATTTTGTAAGCTGCTTTGAGCAACTCGTATTGTTGGAGGGAACAGTGGGGCATTATTATTATTATTAATCATCATCATCAGATCTTAGACTAATATATTAGCTGCTGCTGCTGCTAGATTCCAGGAGAAAAATAGTACTAGGGGAGGGGAGCAAAAGAGACTGTGTTGCACATGGAGCGAGAGAGAAATGGCTGAACAACCCCAGAGAGAACCTGAAAATGGTGTGACTATGCCTGCTCCCACCTTCAGCCAGCCATCAGATCTGCAGTATTCCCAGGAGAGAAAGGGAAGAAAAGAAACCCATGATGATGCAATTCAGAACTAGAGAACAGATTCCCAGAAATCTACTCCAGGTTTTTCTGACAGCTTAATTTAGTTGCTGTACTGCAACCTTCCTTCCTAAGCATTCTTGCTTGCCAAGATCAAAGAATTGCTTGCTCCGCCCCCCTAGTGGGCTTGTTGAAGATTAACAATAACAAATCATTTTTTAAAAATTATTATTTGTGGGTGAGGGGATGCTGTAACTCAGTGGTAAAATATATACTTTGAATGCAGAAGGTTCAATCCCCAGCATCTCGAGGTAGGGCTGGGAAAGACCCCTCTCTGAAACCCTGGGCAGCTGCTGACAGTGAGCGGGTTCACACCGGGATCACCAGTGAGTGAAAAGAAGCCACAGTGGCTTCTTTTCCCTGCTCCCGTGCATGCCGGTCGCATGCTGCACGATTTGCCTAATTACCTTCACAGCACACAGCTTGCCGTGTCGTCCGAACCCAGCAAGGCGGGGGATGGCTTCCAAACCACGCTAGGACTGTACAACAAGCCATGGGTTCTAAGATGGTTTGGAAGTCAGCTCCGCCACGCACCTTGCTAGGTTCGGATGACCCAGCAAGCCGCATGCGCGGGTAATTAGGCAAATCGCATGGCGTGCAACCAGCAAACATGGAGGCTGGGAAAAGAAGCCACCATGGCTTCTTTTCCCCAGTGGTTGTGCGAACCCTTCCAGTTAGTGTAGACAATATTGAGCGACAAGGACCAATGATCTGACTTGGTATAAAGCCAGCTTTCTATGTTTAGGAGGGTTTGTGGGTGGATCGTTCTATGAATTGGTCTAAGTATAATGCATTCTAATGTTAAAACTAACACTTACCAATAAACGTGCCTTTGGAAAGTCTCTGATCTTGTAGAGGAAGAGGTCCTTTTGCTACTTGAAAAGAGATTTGTAGCCTCAGTTAATCTCATGTGATCAAATTTCGTTGATGGATATTGAACAAAATTACTAATTTCCTCCCTGTGTTCTCTCTATGTTTGACTTGTTTAATGTTTATTGCTGTAATCAAAAACTATTGAATTTAGTTTAGGTTAGTTTAAATAACCATATTTGAACTGCCTCTCTTCTTGCTTCCAGCTGTCAGAAATGACAGGAACAAAAAGAAAAAGGAGCCTTTAAAGCAGGAGTTTATGGAGAACTATGAAATGACGGCAGAGTTAGATGATCTCACTGAGAAAATCAGAAAATCTCACCAGGAAACATTCCCTTCACTCTGCCAACTGGGCAAATACACTACGGTAAGAGCTGTTGCGAATAATACATTTGGAAATGTGTAATGAGGACATGAGGGTGTGGGGTCCAGAATCACAGAAATTAATTGATCTGGATGGGACCTGGAATTCCTTAGTCCACCCCCATGCAGTGAAGCAGGATCCTTTTAAACCAAATCCTTCTTGAAAGATTAACCAGAATGATCCAGCTGTCATAAATGAAAGCTGGAGAGAGCACGGTACCAGTTGAGGGCCAAAAGGTGAGGTTAATGAAACAAATCCTAAATTTCTTGCAATGGTTGATAGTAGCAGAATGGTTATATGTCTCTTATGGATAAAAGAAACACACAGTGAAGGAGTAGAGGGGATCTAAGGCTGGTTTCATGTTTTACCAGGAAAGAACAAAAGAAGAAGTACATAGGAAGTCCAGTACAGGTGTTTGCGTGCTCACAAACAGAGCTAAAGTATGTAAGGGATGTGGGCCTGTATGTAAGCACCACCACCCCCATCCCGGCATACTTGGCTGCCTTCTAGGTCTTCACACTGAATGTGCAAAGGGTTCTGTAAGTATGTTCAACTGAATGCTCTTAGAGGGCTCCCGCAATTGGTAGCCCTGATAAGATGGGATTTCCAGTTGCAGGAGCTCTGTAATTGGAGCTCTGCACAGAACCCATTGTAGATCTTCATGGTAAATGCAGGAAGATCTGGAAGGCAGCTAGGCACATGGGGACATTGGGAGGCAGGACTTACATGCACACTCATGTCCCCTACACACTTTAGCGCTACTTTCATAGACTTTCATAGATCATAGAGTTGGAAGGGACCTACAAGGCCATCGAGTCCAACCCCCTGCTCAATGCAGGAAACTAGAGGAGGGGTCTCCCATCCAAGTAATAACCAGGCCTGACCCTGCTTAGCTTTCCACACTCAGACAAGCTGAGCCAGCGTGAGCCACAGGCTTGTGTGCAGCCAAACACCTGTCGTAGGGTTAGAATGAGTTGTAGATCTCCCCCATGGGGGTATGCTACCTCTTGCCACGATAGTGCATGGATCTCCACAAAAGAAGAATGAGCATGTTTCCCCTTTGAAGTCTATCCTGGAAGTGCAGGGAAAATGAGTAAAAGATTGGGCTGATGAGCTGTAAGCTTTGCAGTGCAATCCTATGCATGTCTACTGGGAAGTAAGTCCTATGGCAGTGTTCTTCAACCTTGGGTCCCCAGATGTTTTTGGCCTACAACTCCCAGCAATCCCAAGGTTGGAGAACACTGTCCTGTGGAATTCAGTGAGAAAGTGTGCATTTTATTGAAGCCTTAATATATTATTCAGTGTACACAGGGTGAATGATGGGACAACCAACTTCCTGATGGGGATAGTCATGTATTCCAGGACCCATCCTCATATTAGACTGAATAATACTAATACCATGCTATATTGTGGGATATATTATACAGTTGCTTCAGTGTCTGTTGTATCTAATTGCCGTGTAGACCTGCCAAGCTCTAAATAGCTGGACATAGTAATAAATTGATTTAAATATATTTATTCAAATACCTTTAAATGTTATTTTATCTTTATTTTACGTGTTCTTAAATTCATAGCAAGAGTTTTGCAAGGTGTTAGCTGCCTGTTTATTTGTTAAGCAGCCGTGTGGTGTACAAACATTTATACCCTGCTGTTCAGTGCAAAGCAGCTAACAGTTATCACAAGTAAAAAAAAACCCTACCAGATCGAACAAACGGACAATAGTATTAAAGCAGCAGAACGGCTAATGAATGTTAAAGCCAAGTAAAAGCAGAGCCAGCAAGATACAAACATGAAGCCCAGCCACAAGACACAACCCAACAGAGCGTCAGGTGTGCTTGAGCCCAATCAATTCAATGGTTTGTGTCCCCTTTTTAATAACCTTGCCAGGGGAGCAACAAAGTATAATATAATATAATGGTATTGAAAAAGGAGACACAAACCATTGACACAACACCTAACGCTCTGTTGGGTTGTGTCTTGTGGCTGGGCTTCATGAGAATGACAAGTCAGCTTTACCTGATATAGGAGTCTGTCCTGAATGTTTTGGTCCCTGCTGAACTAGAAGAGGACATTGTTGCTTTTACTAAGTAGAAACCACCAGTACTGCTAAGCAAGGCCTGCACAGCTTGTGACCTTCCCAGCTATACCAGCCAGCCCAGAAATTGCCCAGCCCAGTAGCTTGCTCAGTGGTGCTGGGCAATTTCTGCTTTGTAGTCCCAGGCAGGCAGGGAAAACGGGTGGTTGCTGAGCCCCTGGCGGACTGCATTCAGCTTACAAGATTACAAGTTGTGCAGGTCTCTCCTAACCAAATCACAACAGGCACTTAGAATCCTTGTTCAATGGGTGAAGTACAGTTCAAAGGCAGAAAGGGTGTTTGTTTGTTTGTTTTACTGTGTCAATCTTTCCATGAATGTCTTATTCAGTACTCTTAATAAGAGATGCAGCAGATTGCAACACAGAACCAAAGAAGATCAATTTAGATGAAAAATAAAAATAAATAAAATTTAAAAATGGCCGTGTAATTGGATTTTACAGCATGGTTGGGCTTTTCTGCTGATAAAAATGTCACCAGGGTGCCTTACAGTATTATTCCACCATATGTACTCCATTGCAGCATTATGGGAAACATGGTCCTTAAGCCGCATGCATGAATGCTCTTGGAAAAGGCACTCGGAAATTATGCCATAGTAAAGCATTCAGCTAAACTCCTCCAGTTTGATACCTCTCAGAACCCATGGAGAGTGAATCCTGGAGTTTCCGCTTCTAACCTACCCTTTTATATTAAGCCCCTATTTCATATTTTGGCCTGCATGTCGATGATAACTCAATTTTATTTTTCCATATTGAGGGAAATGGCTGCAAATGTGCTTGTTTCCAGCAATACTTTTAACAGTTCATTACCAAATAAAGCATCAAAATGCTTTCTGGTTGCATCATGCAGCCCTCGTAAGATAAGGCATAACCATTTTCAGTCCCGAGTCTCTCTAGATGTAGCAAGCAGTGCAATAAAACAACAGGTTAACTTTGTGCTTTATTAACTATCTCTTCTCTTCAGTTTGCATAATACTCAAATTAGATTTACATTTTGTTAAGGTTTCCGGGCACGGGCTCAAAAGCAGCTGCGTTAAACTTCCCTTTGCGCGGGTGGTGGGAAGCATGATAAAGCGAGCTCATAAGATCCTGGTCAAGATTTTGTTCACACTAGCTGGTTTTGTGCAATGTCTTCCTTCCAGATGGATACCCTATTGTAAAATGATTTCCTGCTCTAGGCTCTGCTTTGTGCAGCCCTGCGCACGGCCATTTTTCTATGGAACTGGATAAACTGCCTATTAAATTTAATTACAACCTGAATGACTGCACATCTTGATCTCATTCCCCACCCCCACCCACACAGTATTTCACCAAGGTCCTTCAGAATGATATAAAATAAATCTTAAGGGTCCATACTCACTGAGAAGAGCAGGAAATGTTTCAATGAGCAAAGCAGAGACTGTTAACCCCGCTATGTCTAGAACACAATCCACTAGAAAAATCTCAGCACTGGAATTCATCTCAACACAACACGTGTAGGAAACTTTCCCAAAGGATTGTGCCTTCTAAAGGAAAAGTTTGCACAAACATTTCCCTTTGCCTGCCTTTACTATTCAGCCCAAGCAAAAGTCACCCGCATTTCCTACACATGTCCCAAAGCGCTCAGCGCTTGTCAGAAAATGAGTGCAGACATGGCTGTTGAGAAGATGGATGCTTGGCCCCCTCTCCCTGTTTTTAAAACTGCTCCCTTTTGCCATGATGTATGGTCTTCGTCTCGCTGTGCTTCAGAAATCTGTGTTTCTCTGCCTCATTTCCACTTACCCCAATCATCAAGGTGATACCTTTTTTTTCCCTTCAGGTATTTGCAAATGGCACACTTCTGTGCCAGGCCTGGCCTGAGAATGCCCAGGTTAATCTTCATCCAGATCCATTATAAATAGGCCTTGAATTTGGGTCCAGCAGCAACTCTTGTGACCTTCATAGATGTTCAATACGTTGACTGCTTAATGCGGACAGCCTAATGAGAGATTCTCTTACTGCTCCTCCATGTGGCCCTCAGCTGCTGGGCCTTTACGTGACGGGTCGTCACGTGCACTATTTGTTCGAAATTCCTTAAGGTAGTTGACCGCTATTTTGAATCGCTCCATAGGAATCGCTCCATAGCTCCCCACCCCCACCCCCGGGACTACAGAACAGTGAAATCCCTGCTCCCCCCCCCCCCCGGACTACAGAACAATGAAAGCCCTTCCCCGCCGGGACCACACAATGAAATCCCTGCTCCCCTCCAAAAATTACACAATGAAATTCCTGCTCCCCCCCCCCGGGACTACCCAACAATGAAATCCCAGCTCCCCCCCCCCCACCCCCGTGTAGCCCCCGCCTGCAGTTCATATGAACATTCTGTTTTGACATAGGAGAAATTTGCATATCCGCTCCTGATTGGGCCCCTGTGGCAGTTCATAAATATCTGACAGTAATCTCTGATCTTAAAGAAAAATCAGGTTAATCCTGAGAGTCTACAGGTGATGAAGAGTGACCGTGACAAGTTTGTGGTAGATCCATCAAAACATGATGGAGCCTATGTGATGACGCCCCACACACAACAGTCATTTAAAAGTTTCCCTCCCTTTTCACCCCCTCAGAGAACATTCTAAATGGCCTAGGGGAGATTTGCATACCCACCCCTATTGGCACCTACTGGAATTCATACGAACATTCTAAGTGTTGTATGGGCTATTTGCATAACTGCTCCTATTGGCTCCTGCAGCAATTATGAGATACGGCCGATTTGCACAACTGCTCCCCTGTTGTTTTGCCCATAGGAGATGAGAGTGGGGTGATTTTGCCTCCTCTTTTCACCCCCTTAGGGACGGAATTTCCAAAAATCCTTCCTTAGTGGGGGTCTGCGTCATAAAAACAATGTTCCTTCAAAATTTCACGTTCCTAGATTAAACGGTTTGAGCTGGGCGTTGATGAGTCAGTCAGTCAGTCAGGACTTCTTCTTATATAGAGAGAGATTAGAGACTGGGGCAGGGGTGGAGGGAGAAACGTGCCCTACGCTTGTGTAATTTAAACCTAGCCTGGATGAAATGTGTTATTCAGAATAGTGTTGCATACTGTGGTAGGAAATAAATGTCAGGATGCACTTAGTCTTGGTGGCCAAATATTTTGCAGCAGATGAACTTTGTACCCTGAGATTGAAATGATCACCCTCCAATGCCGAGGGTTAGATCCAGATTTAAGCTGGATCAATTGCACTGACAGAAGTGGACTTCCCCACCCTTTCTTCACCACAGCAGCACCTCCAGCCCCCTAAAAAGGCTACACAGTGAGTTAGGAGACCGAGACCCTAACTGAATGGGGTGAGCTGTGGTGTGATGGGGAGGGGGATCCCAAAAAGCAGGTGGAGGAGGGACTTAATCTCAAGGAAGGCAGTTCCTGGATCCAACCACATACATGGGATGGGTGTGCAGAGGCCCTTCCCCTGTTCATAACATTGATTTTAGACAGAGGTGTAAAATCTTTGCTGAGCCACAGGGAAGATAAGCTAACTTGTTCTAATTTGCTGAAATGATTAGAATGTGAATAGGGTTCACATTGTGTGGAAACTGTGTTCTACAATACGTGGCTCCTTTTCTCAGACATGGAAACTAATATTCCAATTCCTCTTACCTTAATTCCTGGATTGTGCATGTAAAAAGAATGTTTCTCAATGTAGACATTGTATCACTAAAGGGAAAGAAGGATGACAATGGCATTTGGAAAAGCTGACATTCATTTTTACCCTATGTACAGATGGCGCCTTTAATCATAAGCAACAGGAAAGCGTGCAAGGAGTTTTTGGAAGACTAGACGAAGTTAAGAACAAAAGCATTCCAGCAGCAAATCTCACCAAAATTGAAATTATTAATAGGAATTGCTTCTGGAAGGACCTCTGTCCCCACCACTTATTACTATTTGTGGATTCAGTTACATTCCACCAGAGAATTTGATTTATTTATTATTCATTCTGTTCCTTTTAGAACTCTAGTGCAGACCATAGAGTTCGACTGGACCTTGGACTTTGGGACAAATTCAGTGAACTTGCTACAAAGTGCATTATTAAAATAGTGGAATTTGCAAAACGGTTGCCTGGTTTTACAAGTTTGACAATTGCAGACCAGATCACACTACTTAAAGCTGCTTGCTTGGACATCTTGGTATGTATCCTTCCCTTTTGCAGAGTTTGTTTTTATTTTACTTTCAGTTAAGAGTGTATGAATACTTCTGCCTGTTGGTGATTGATACTGGTGGTAGAGAGGCAAAGGGCGTGATCCACTGCCAAGCACTATCTGCTGCTATAGTCATTTAGTTCAGAGGGACTAAATATAATGTCATTAATATAATGTCGCATAACTGAAAGCACAATAATATGGACCCATAAATAAAAAACCCTTAAGGTAGGTGATTCTGACGTAGCTAAAGTCTCAACGAATCACTGCAGGAAATGCAAGCATTCAGGCAATGTATAGTGTCATCTCCAAAACTGGAGGGGAGCTCAGTAGGATTTTAAATTCCTCGGGGGATGGGACTTGAGTGCTCGGTATAGCTCCTTGCCTCTCCTTTGATTAGCAGAAGCAAACTGAATTATGCAAATATATGCAAATCTGCTCAATTTGCAGGCTTTATGCAGGTGACAGAATTTAGTTTTTCTTTTGAGAATTTGTGTTCTCTTGATACAGAATTTTGACTTATTGTTAATCTGATTGTGAATCTGGCCTTGTTATCCTCAAGGAATAGCTCCTGTGAAAGGTGATCTGCAAATGATTAATTATTTCTTTAGGATAAAGTACATTATGCAAAGTGGTGTGTGTGCTATGCTTGCTTTTCTGACTAGGAATAGGCTTATGGATGCCAAACAATTCGCTGTTTCCTCCTTGTCCCTCGGAGCCCCTTGTTGGGTGGCTCCGTCTTCTGACTGTATGTATTATGTTTGGCTCAGCCTAGAGTTTGTCCAAGAAAATTTCCCACTAAAGTAATTAATCATGGAATCCCATAAACCCATGGAACTTCAAACAAAATCCTCAGGAGGAGAATATGAGCTCCTCTTCCTTCTCATTTTGTTGCAAGCTGTTGTGAACAGGCCCTCCTGTATGACACTGATGTATGGGTGACGGGGGCTAGAGGAGAGTGCAGCGGAGAAGGAGAGGGGAAAGGGGAGGCCGGCATGCAGTTCCCAAGATTCACCTCTCATTGTCCCCTTTTCTTTCATTTATACTGGCCTGTCTTCTCATTATTGTGTGTGGTCTCACCACAAGACAGAGCCATTTATTACCAATTGCATGCCTGCCATGGTGAGTGTTGTTCTGATAAGAGATAGTTAAGTTCTTCTTACCCTGGAAAGACATACTATAATTCATAAAATATGAAATGGTCTTGAGCATATTTCATTGCGGCTTTATGAGAAGGGAGCTGAACTGTGTTTGAGAAGGCAGTTTAAGAAATGGTTAATATATCGTTGTTGTTGTTGTTGTTGTTGTTGTTGTTGTTGTTTAAAAAAAAAGCTCCACGAGAGATTTCATAGCTTAATTTCTCTAACCCTTTGCTCTTAAGCTGCCTGCCTTCTGTGTTCAGCCTGTCGTTTCCCAGGAATGTTTGTCAGCTGCCAGACACAATAATTTGTAGTTCTGGTTGCTTTTAAGCGCCATCCTCCTTATCCCCGGAAAGACTTGCTTAGTTTTGTGGGTTGGGCCCAGCCTTTAATCAGGTGGCCTTGCTGGTAACACACATTGGCAGATGCATGGGGCACCTTGTTCTCTTCTGCTTCCTGCTTATGGACCACTTGCATGATGAGGCATGTATTAGGGTACCCTTTTCCAACCTGATGTCCTCCAGATGTTTTGGACTACAGCTCCAGTAACTCCTGACCATTGGCCATGCTTGGCTGGGGCTGATGGGGGTCCAAAACATCTGGAAGGCACCAGGTTAGGAAAGGCTGCATTGGGGGATAATTGTGTGATGGGGCACTATCTTATGGTGATGGTTTGGGCTAGATTAGGCATAAGCAACTGGAGGCACATAGCCCAAGTTCAGCCACAAGAGGCTTCTCATCTGGCCTCTAACATGGGCCCTGATCCTAAGGCACCCCTCCCCTGCACATAATTATGCAACTCAGCCACTTTTTCCTAGCCTGAACCACAGGCTCTTTAACCACTTCTTCTGCAATGTGACCTCCTGTGTGCAAGCCAAGAAATAAGACAAAGGTAATGAGCAGCTAAGATACACAAAGGCGAGAACTCTGGAAACTTCCTCTGGTGCTGAATGGTGCGGCCAGAGTGCTGATGGGGGTCTGCCTTTCAGAGCATGTAAATTCCAATTTCATTCTGCCTTCCTTGGCTCCCAGTTTGTTTCCAAGCTGAATTCAGAGCGCTGGTCATCAAGCCAGGGTATTTAAAGGAATGGCTGCTCCAATGTGATCCTGCCTGCCCGGTGATACTTTCTAAGGGCCAAACTGCACACTGCATAGCACTTACCCCTCTACTTTCTTTGTCTCTATTCACAAGTAAACATGGATCAGGGCAACCATGGATGGGGGGGGAAGGGTTAAACCTCCCCCCGCCCACTTTCCTCCTGATATTTGCTCCCACCCTGGATGGGGTTTAAAAAACAGAAACCTCAATTAGCACCAATATGGAGCAACAAATACCAGAAGTGCGGTGAGTGGGTGGGTGACAAGGCTTAAACCTCCCCTCCCGCACACAGTGGTCCCGATCTGTATTGGGGCCCCACACAATTACTTGTGAATAAAGAAACGCAGAGGGGTAGCAGCACGCTACATATCTAATGTAATGCTCAGTTTGACCATAAGGAGCTGATGCTCCACGTCCCACCACCATCAGAAGTGTAGCTGGTGGGAATGCAGGACAAGATAGGGCCTTCATGGTTTCAGTGTCCAGATTGTTGAACTCTCTTCCCCTATGTGAGACTCATCTCATCTCACCTCTTCCTCTTTACCCATTCATTGGTTGGTTTTGATGCAATTTCAATGTTCCCTCCTGTGGAGAAAGCCTGAGCACACACAGTTGAACCCTGACATAGTTTTTTCCCTTTTCGCTGACACCCTTCTGTCTGCATAATCCCCACCCGGGGGACAGGAGACACAGTTCTGGGCAGACCAGTTGTACATGGTCACATCTGCATAGCTACATCTGAATAACCTCAATAGGGCGCAATTACCTCTACCCTCAAGGAAGTGCATAAACATTCCGAAGGTGGGGAGCAGTCTCAAAGAGCTGCAAAGTACCCCAAAGTATCCAGGAGATGCCAGCACCCAAGAGGCGCCACCACCCCGCAGGGTGGAACCAGCCCACTTGGTCATCAGGGATGGGGAGGGGGCGAGGGAGGGTAGAAAAGGCCAGTCCTCAAGAACAAAGGGTTATTGGGAACACGGTGCAGGCTTGCATGGATCAGGTCCCTGGCTCCAGTCAGGACCAAGCAACTTCCAACCCCGGGAGCGGCGCCTGGAGACCGGCTACACAGACCGCTACACTAGATCAGTAAGTCAGAGTCTCTGATGTAAAGTTAATTCTCTGTATTAAGCAAAGCCTATCCTCGTATGTGTATTGAAGCCTTCCGCTTCAGTGATTTTTATGGACTTCCTTGTTTATGGTGTGAAATTCCTGTAGTCTGTTAGTTCTGCTCCATTAAACTCTTTGAAAATTAGCTGCTTGCTGTTTCAATCCGATTCAGTGCGATTCAGTGTCAATGGTTGGTAGCGGCTGGGTGGGTTTAAAGTTCTCAGAAGCCATGTAAAGGGCATAAGTGCCGAACCCGCACAATGGACCAGTCCCGGTCTGCCACACACCTCCCAACCTGAGTAGACTTGCTTGGTTTATAGAAAGCTGCCTGAGTTTGCTGCTGGTTTTGTTCATGTTTCCTCTGCTGCTTAAGTATTTTAGTCTTTTTTACTTGTTTTTATTTGGTTTAGGGTTTTTTTAACTGGACCCTTTTCTTGTATTTGTATACCACTTTGAGGGCCCTTATTTGGGTGGAAAAGCAGCCTGTAAATTTAATATAAATACATAGATAAAATAAACTCAGAGAAAGCTAGGTGAGAGAGCTCCTTTGTCTGCATTTTGGTTGGCATGGGACTTGGCAGAACCAATGAGAAACTATGGCCACTGGTAGCTTACTAGGGCTTTAGATGATCTTTGAGGAAATGACTACAGTGAAAATATGCAACAAGATCTGGCTACTTGTGCAGTTTTCTCCTGTGCATGGATATCACTTGTTTGGATCATGGCTGATACCAAGAACACGGAGCCCATGAATATGACCTCACTTGAGGTCATTGGAAAGAAGAGCTTGGGGGCTGAAATTGCTTTTTAAAAAGATAGGGACAAATCCCAGAGGGCTAACCATGCAAGTCCGTTTCAGTGAGCACAAAAATGGGCTAAAAATGGGCTTTAGACCACAAAGGCTTATGCCACAATAAATTTTGTAGTTTTCACTATACCATAAGACATTTTTTTGAACCGCAACCGAAAGGAGATTCACACTAACACAACAGAGTGACGAGAAAGCAAAACCTATTAGTGCAAAGAGACTAAGGGTGCAATCGTATGGGTTGTGCCCTCAATACTTGTAAGCCCCCAAATTCTGAGGCTTATGTGAGCATCCTATGTAGAGCAGGAGGAATGGCGGAAGCACTCTCCGGCTTCCTGCACTTCCCATTCTGCATTTTTATTAGACAGCTGTTTTCGGCTGTCTGGCTGGGGCTGCAGAGGACCAGAATGTGTTGTATCCTGGCCCCTGCAGTCTTTCCCCCCCCCCCGGAACGCCCCCTTCAAGCCCTCTCCGAGGTCGAGTCCCCAGCCTTGGAGAGGCAGTCAGTGTGGTTCTTTCTGTGCTGACTGCAAGAACAGGGAGCGGGATCGGAGTGTGAATTCCTAGCTCTGATGTTGGAGCTTTGTTTCCGACCTCAGATCTGGGAATCCAAAGTATCCTATGCCCCCCCCCCCCGACGATGAATTTTGGATTTTCCACACAACCTTCCCTAATATACACATTTTTGTACACAATTTTTGAGCCAAGAACTGGACTGAAAATTTCTGAGAAATGTTCAGTCCGAAAGATATCTGTGTTCTGATATGCTTATTTGTGAGTGAATTAGGTTGGCTTGCTTAAAAATGCAGATCAGACAAAAAATTCTCCATCCCTAATCATGAGTAGTAGCCATTGATAGTTTATCCTCCATGAATTTATCTAATAATCTTCTACAGCCATCTAAGTTGGTGGCAATCACCACGTCTAGTGGTAATTTCCCCTGGTTTGCTGTGTGAAGAAGTAGCTCCTTCCTTTCTGACTTCAGCTTCTCATCATACAACTTCATTGGATGACCCTGACCCTCTAGCTAGCATTTCCAGGTTGCTGGATGGGCTGCTGTGGGGAGGAGGGGTGGGGAAGTCCTCTTCCACCAGCCAAGTTGCACACACCTAAATCTGGATCCAACCCCATATCTTCTCTCAAAATAAGTATTTAAATGTGTATTTTCTCCCAAAATACATATTTAAATCCATGTGTTAATATGTTTAATCTACCAAGAACTGCACTGCAACATTCAGAGAAGCACAACATCTCTTAGATAATTAAGTTCTGATCCACACATTAGTCGAAGAGAGATGCCGATCAAGACATTTCATCCATGAATCTATGTAAGAATTTGCAAAAGATTGAGTTTCTCAAGCCTCCCTCGTTTTGCCTTCTCTTCATTTAGTTCTGGGTTGTAGTAAGTTACTTGAATCAAGTGATATATGTGCACCAGGGTTCCGTACATTTGGGAGCAGTCTTGATAGCCACCCAGAATTTGTGCTCGGCATGCATCAGCCTATCCTGCAGAGGGATGGGTATCAAAATCCAGCGTGATGATCTCCTGCTCGCTCCTGCTTGAGCTGAGCCCTCACCCACTCTTCTCAGCTCAAGCTGGAGAGAGCAGGAGATCATCACTCTGGGCTCCTTTCTGTTGCGCGGATCCTCCAAGACTCTCAGAAAGCAAT
Source organism: Shinisaurus crocodilurus (assembly GCA_021292165.1). Lineage (NCBI taxonomy): Eukaryota > Metazoa > Chordata > Lepidosauria > Squamata > Shinisauridae > Shinisaurus > Shinisaurus crocodilurus. Next base: position 60,628,462 of record CM037880.1, on the reverse strand, counting down.
GAGAAGGCTGTCTCCAAGGTGTGATGTGGCACCGGGGAGAACACCCACTCTTCTCCTGAAGGGTGCAGGTTTTCACTGACTCAGCTATTGCCATGTTAAAAGATCCACTCGCCAGCAGCAACCTGATGAGTGCCTTTATGGACCCTTGATATACACTCAGGCACATAGATTTCACAGCTGTATGGGCATATTTGAACTTCTGCACCAGGAACCGATCAGTGGACTGGGCAAATATATTGAAACGGACAGTAGTGGTTATGATTTGTTATTGCTGCTGTCAAATATCTGACTGTATGCTTCTCTTTAGCTAGCAATTAAAAAAATACAGTTGTGAGATATGAACATGGATGGAACTATGTTCACATTAGACCCCTACAGATGAGATGAGCACTTTTAATATAAAACCAGATTAAAATCAAATATTTTAGTAAGAGTGAGAACAGCAGAGAGAGATCTTGGCATTAAATCATACCACATTTTCTAGGGCTAGAAGTTTTAAGCAGTGTGATTAATTAAGTAAAGCTTTAATCACAGATTAAAATTTCCTCCTGATTAATCAGTAAGGCTGAGAACAAGCAGTGGCTTCCTCCTTCATGCATCAGATCTGATACCAGAAAAGTATGCTTGTATCCAAGCTAACGGTTAGTTTACTTCTCAGGGTGAAGGTCAAAGTAATCATGATGGCAGTAGTTCTGTGTGTTTAAACATGGAACTGCCCTACAGCACAATCCTATGCATGTCCCTGGGTTGTAGGATTGTAGCCCTAATCATATAGAAAGAAAGAAGGGGTCTGATATCAGAGGGGTACACAGGTGAGGAGCACTGAACCCTCCCTGCACTTGCCCCATAGCCCCTCTGCCAAAGTGTTTTTCTCTCATCCAAGGACATCTCTAGCATCATAGTTTAGCTAAAGAAATTAAGCGCTCTCTGTGTGCGTGTACACTTTTTACCTGCAGACCACTTTAAAAACAGCCCCAGCCCCGTGTCTCTGCATGACTGATGGAGTTCCACATTTAAACACAGACCTGCTGCTGTCACATTTATTTTGGTCCTGAATTTACTGTGGCTTTTCTTCTTTTGTTACTTTTTGTTATAGGGCAACATGTTAAATAAAGGAATTCATGAATAAATACGACCAGCAAATTGAAGCTGACAATGCTGATTGAAATCCATGCCAGTAGCTATTTGAACTTAGATCTCCTACTTGAACTTTGAATCTATTTTGGTTCTGGTGTGTTACTGTAAACTTTACAGTAACACACCAGAACTAAAATAGATTCAGAGGTGTAAAACATGGTAGCCAACTTGTCACATGGATGTCACAAGTGATATGTACAACAATTCTTTGCAGCATTCTTTGACTGGAGGATGAAAGCCCATGGACTTGGCTATGTATTTATTATTTATTTATTATATTTATACCCTGCCTTTTTTCCTGCAAGGAACCCAAGGCGGCTTACATAATAATCCTCCTCTTCTCCATTTTATCCTCACAACAACCCTGTGAGGTAGGTTAGGCTGAGAGACCGTGACTGGCCCAAAGTCACCCAGAGAGCTTCGTGGCCAAGTGGGGACTGGAACCCGGATCTCCCGAGTCCCAGTCCAACCCTCTAACCACTGCACCATAGAATCTGTCTGCCTATCACATATTCTGTTGCTGCCAGCTCTCTGGTTCAGTAGATTAGAGGATCCACTGCATCTGGGCACAAGAGCTGCATATGTATTGTGGCGCACAGTGGAGCGCCATTCTCTCATAACATACTCTGGTGGGCATTCTGTTGAATATATTCCACACCAAATTTGAAGAAAAAGGAATGAAAGCCTTTTGTTGAATTAGAAAACGTTTGATTTCTGCTCTCCTGCCCTTTCACAATTCCTGAAAACATGCCCTTGATTATACCTGGCAGTAACAGTGTAATCCTGTACATGTGTACTCAGGAGTAAGTCTCATTGAGTTCATTATGTAAAGAACTGTGTGGAATGCCCTTCTCAGGGAGATCCACCTGACATATTCACTTTATACATTTAGACAACAGGTTAGGACCTTCGGTCATGACTCCCCTGGAGGATTCCTCATCAGAGGAAGAGCTTGATCCTCTGGCGCCAGATGTCTCCAGATTACAGGTTGCCTCGGAGGTACTGTTAGTGGGTGGTTCGTCTGCCCAGCTAAGTGATATTCAACCAGTTCTGGATGGGGTTGCACTCCCCCTGAAGGATCAGGTTCTTAGTTTGGGGGTGCTCCTGGATCCACAACTGTCACTCGAGGCACAGGTGAACTCGGTGGCACGGAGCTTCTTTTATCAGCTTAGGCTGATATACCAACTACGTCCTTATCTGGACAGAGATAGCCTAGCTACAGTTATCCATGCTCTGGTAACCTCTCGTTTGGATTACTGCAATGCGTTATACGTGGGGCTGCCTTTGAAAATGGTCCGGAAACTTCAGCTGGTCCAAAATAGGGCAGCGAGATTGTTAACCGGGACTGGCCGACGAGAACATATTATGCCAGTGCTTTCTCATCTGCACTGGCTGCCAGTCTGTTTCCGGGCCCGATTCAAAGTGCTGGTGCTAACATTTAAAGCCCTAAACAGCTTGGGACCAGGGTATCTGAAGGATCGTCTCCTCCCATATGTACCTGCCCAGACACTAAGATCTGCATCAGCGGTCCTTCTCCGAGAGCCCCTGCCAAAGGAAGTGAGGCAGGTGGCTACTAGGAGGAGGGCCTTTTCTGCTGTGGCACCCCAGTTATGGAATGAGCTCCCCAAAGAGGTTCGCCTGGCGCCTACTTTGTATTCTTTCCGGCGCCAGATGAAGACCTTTCTGTTCTCCCAGGCATTTTAATCATTTTAATCATCTTAATCATTTTAATCTTGTAATTGTTTTTAATTCCGTTATTGTAACTGCTGCTGCTAGCTCTGCTGTTTGTTTTTAATCTGTGGTTTTAAATTTTATATTTTATATTGTATTTTATGATTTTAACTGTTGTAAACCGCCCAGAGAGCTTCGGCTATTGGGCGGTATAAAAATGTATTAAATAAATAAATATAAATAAATAAGATAGTCCTAGCTCCTCAGGGGTGATGCATTCAGATCTGCCTCCGAGAGAGGCAGGGAGCTCCGCTTCTGAGGCAAAGGGGGATGCCAGGCCACCCCCTAGCCACCGAGAACGCCTGTGCCTTAAGATACAGGCTAGGACAGTGGCCGGGCGAAGGAGTGCCAGCTTGCTGAAAAGGGCTTCTCATGAGGAAAGGGCTCCTCATGAAGAGGACTTCTTATACAAGCCTCTGATGTGATACATCTGAGTCCTACATGGGGGTCTGGAAGCTCCAGCATATAAAGCTCTCAATGGATACCTACTGGCTGTTGGAACAACACCTTACTGTAGCTCCTAGTAGCCTGTTCCCCTGGCCTTGCCTTGTGTTTGAGCCTCTGTGCTACTGACCGCTGGATTCCTTCACCACCTACTTGCCTGGTAATACTGTGCTTTGACCATCACCTGTATCTTGTTCACTCCTGCCTTAGCCTGATCCCATACTGGACTGAAACCTTTGTGCTGGACCATTTGCTTGCTTTACTGACTTGCCTGTTATACTTGTCCCTGTACTTGCCTAGCCAGAGACTGACTCAGCCATAGCAGGACACCTTCCTCTTCTAGCAAGCATTTAAATGTCAATCTGTTTCTCTAATTATTAACTTTACGGCTGGCTCTTTAATATTTTTAATGTTTTAATATTTTGATACTTTTATTGTTGCATTTATTGATTTGTTTGTTATTGCATTGTTTGGGGGGGGATTTTATTAAGTGGTATATAAGCATCACTAATAAATAAATAGGTCCCAGTTTGTTCCACGGGACTTACTCCCAATTAAGTATGCACAGCATTGTAGCCTAAACATATTTTAATTTAGTGAATGAAAAGCCAGATTAGTCAAAGATTAATAAAACTGATGCTAGCTCTATTATTTTATGAATTTTAACAACTCTTTAAAAAAAGATAAACAAGGGGGAAACAACCAGAAAAACAACACAACCTTTTTCTATTGGGTCTCAACATGCCTGTCCCCTTCTAAATCTCTTCCCTGCTCTTTGCCAGGCAAAGATGAAAGCAGCAGAGACAGCTCTGAGGTCAGTCAGCTTCCAAGTATGTGAGGGACCGAAAGTAAGATTTTCGGTTGCTTTAGTGTGAAGGATCACCACCTGGATCCTATGCATGAGTTCGGCGCTTAACGGGTTAACCGGCACTGAGTTACAGCCCGTACGAGCGCTGGCGACCACCTGAGAGGCTTTCGCGCACAAGAGGAAACCGAAGCCCTTTAAATGACCAAATAAGGCTTTTATTTGTTTACACAAAACACAGAGCGGAACTAACAGCTTTCCAGGAATACTACAATGTCAACACAACCTTAGTTGACCCCTGCGTTCATCAATGAAACAGGCTCTTAGGCTAGCGGATTGAATCTGGTCAATTACCTCAGATCAGAGACTTTACGCTAGTCAGTTTCAGCCTGGCTCCGGGTCGGCCGATCCGGGGATGAGAATGGCTTACTCCGGCTGCCGCTTGGAGGACGAATCTGGCCCCGAAGTACCCTGGGTTCCCAACAACCCTTTACCGGAAGGGAGAGGGGTTTTCTACCCCTGAGTTCCCGCTCTCCCCACCCTCCAGGTCAGGTGGGGGCTTATGCCTGCCCCTTCGTATCAGGTGGGCTTATTCCTGCCCGGGAAGAAGGTGACGTACTGGTACTTTACAGCTCTTTGAGACTGCCCTGATAGTTTGATGGTTCTTGATGGTCCTTGCTTGGTTTTGTGGATCTCCACCGAGACTCTTCTTTGTTGGGGATGACGGTCTGTCCGGCTACTTCTCCTGTGACTTCATCCCCCCTTCCTTGCCCCCTCCCTTGGGCGAAGACTGTGTGTGTGTGTGCAGACTTGTGTTGGGCTTTCTCCACATTTAGAAATTGTTATTTTTTTCTTTCTGGTGAGCTACATTTGTTGAAACCTTATTTCTTTCCCCTCGTGTTGCATCTTTAAAGCAAATCCGGTAGCCTACACCAGAAGAAAACACACACAAACAAGCTCGGATAGGGTGGGTCTGAATATGGGCATGAACTGTGGCCAGCTGATCATCTTGTTGATCATTCTGATTTATTTATTTTATTCATTAAATGGAGAAAGCCAATAGCCTGAAGTTTTGAAACTGCATCTCAGTCCGCGTCTTATGAATGACCATTGTGCACTGTAGTTTCTAGGGTTTGGTTTTCTGCTATTCATACCTAAGCGAGCATGAAAGCATTCTGTTCGCCTTGCTTGAGAAAACTAGATCACAGTCGATGATTGTAGCAAGGGTGAAAGAAGAGAATGGATTTTGCATAGGAATATACCACATTTACTTGTTGTCACTGGCATATTATGTCACTACACCCCCCAAAAGGATATTGTAGAGTTGGAAAAGGGTAACCAAAATGTTCAAGGGTCTGGAGCAACTTTCCTCTGAGGAAAGGTTACAACATCTGGGTCTATTTAGCTTAGAAAAAAGGCAAGTAAGGGAGAACATGATAGAAGTATACAAAATTATGCATGGTGTGGAGAAAGTGGATAGAACCCAGGATGGTCCCCATGAAGCTGAATGGTGAGAGATTCAGGGCAGATAAAAGGAATATGTGCTTCACACAGCACATAGTCAAGCTATGGAATTCACTGCCTCACGATTTCGTGATGGCCACCAACTTGGACAGGCCTGTGGCTCACGCTGGCTCAGCTTGTCTGCGCGTGGAAAGCTAAGCAGGGTCAGGCCTGGTTGTTACTTGGATGGGAGACCCCTCCTCTAGTCTCCTGCATTGAGCAGGGGGTTGGACTTGATGGCCTTGAAGGCTGCTTCCAACTCTATGATCTATGAAATCTATGACATCTTTAAAAGGGAACTGCTAGACAAATTCATGGAGGATATGGCTATCAGTAACTACTAGTCATGATAGCTGTATATATTGCCTCCAGGATTGTATACCAGTTGTAGGGGAACACGAACAGGAGGGGTGCTGTTGCACTCCTGTCCTACTTGTGGGTTTCCCACAGAAACTGGTTGGCCACTGTGTGAACAGAATGCTGGACTAGATCGGCCTTTTGTCCAATTCAGATCACCTGAGTGCTGGCCATTCTTGGCAGCTGTGGCAAGCTCCCTGTGCGCTGTTTTTCTCTGCACCCACCTCTTGGGCATAACTTGTACAAATGTATCATTTCTTTCTCTCATCATAGTCTGGCTAAGACATAAATAGCCTACCACCTCCATTATTTCATTTTGTCATATAGCTAGAAAATCAGCAGAGCTGAGCTGATCATACTGCCATAGCAGCCCCAGCGCAATGGCTAAACCCTGCAAGTTTGTCTCACTTTGGAGGAAAGCTGCAGTTGTTTTCTTGCGTGTTTTAGATTGTGAGCCACCTCAGAGAAAATGGTAAGGCAAGCTACTCATTTAGGAATAAGTGTCAACAAATACACTTTTCTAAATCCTATTAACATAGCATGAGCAAGTTGCTATCCCAGCCACTTCCTGTGATCTCAGGTGCCTGAGTGCTAAACTGGAAGCGGAGAAAGCGAGCAAATCAAGTTACTTTAGAAAAGAAGTGCTATGAGTATTCAAGCAGGGTTGCTTGTGAAAGTAAGTACTTCTGCTTGAGTGTTGCGCTAGTCAGCATGGCCAATAGTGAGGGATGATGGGAGTTGCAGTCTAACAACATCTGGAGGATCCCCATCCTTGAGCCAGATAGTGGCCGCAGAATTGTAGCATTTCCAGTGAGGCAGAATGTGATGTAGTCTAACCTATTGGCTGAGACAATCGGAGAATAATCAACAAATATAGCCGCTGCACTTGCCTTTGCAGGGCAGGTCCAAATGTCTGCACATCATCATCATCATCATCATCATCATCATCATCATCATCATCATCATCGTGGCTAATTAAAAGTTCTTTTCTTTCCCCCAGATTCTTAGAATTTGCACAAGATACACCCCTGAACAAGACACAATGACGTTTTCTGACGGCCTTACACTGAACCGAACTCAGATGCATAATGCTGGATTTGGTCCCCTGACTGACCTCGTGTTCACGTTTGCCAATCAGCTCCTGCCGTTGGAAATGGATGACACAGAAACTGGCCTGCTTAGTGCCATCTGCTTAATCTGTGGAGGTATGTGTGAACCGCGTGGGCTTGGGATCTGGCGTGAGAAGAATAGGTTTGCATTTCACCAAACTTCCCCAGTGCTTTGGCTTTTGACACGCTGAAATGGGCACAGGAGAGAGTTGTCAAGGTAAGCAAGTACAGTATCTTCAGGGTTGACTAGGGTTTGTTCAAATGTAAAGTTGTTCCCAATAAAATATTTCTGCTGAACTTGCTTAGGCCAAATACTGGGAATATGCTCTTTTTTATTGCATGTATTGTGCTCTCTATGCCCAGGACTCAAGGGGTATAAAATACATATATTTTATTTATTTTATTTATGTAGTTAAAATATTTCTAGGCCACCTTTCAGGGCAGAAGCCCTTCCATGGTGGCTTACAATATTAAAATTCATATAATTAATTATACAATAATAAGGCAGTAAACATCCATAAAACAGATACCAGCAATAATTTTTTACTAAAAACCTATAGCGCAATTGCAGCTATACAGCAGAGCAGTCCTGTAAAACATAATCAAGGGAAAGCCAGAGTAAACAAGAAGGTATTCAGGGCCTTCCTGGAAACCTGCAATGATGGGGTCTCCAAGCTTTCAGGAAGGCCCGGAAGACCTACTTGTTTACTCTGCCCTTTGATGTATTCTAATTTCTGTATTTTTAATGTGCATTGCCTCAAGCATTCATTGAGTGGAGGGGTGATCCACAAATATTTGAAATAAATAAAAGAAAGAAATAGCAGTCACCCTAGATAAACCTGAAGATGACTGACCAAGAAAGGGAGCGTTGGGTCATGGTGGATAGTTCAATGAAGCTATCCCGGTGCGTGGCAGCTGTGAAAATGGCAAATTCCATGTTAGGGATTACTAGGAAAGAGATCAAAAATAAAACTGCCAATATCACTGTGTCTATATGCAACTCTATAGGTATGACCACACTTGGAATACTACTGCATACAGTTTTGGTCTCCACACCATAAAAAGAATATTGCAGAGCTGGAAAAGGCTTTTGCACTGGGTTTTTACTTTGGTTTAAATGTTTTATGTTTATTTATTTAATTTATTAAGTGCTTCATAAAATAAATAAAAAATGTTTTATGTTGTATTTTAGCATTTTAATTTTTGTGAACTGCCCAGAGAGCCTTGGCTATAATAGGACAGTATAGGAATGAATGAATGAATCAATAATCAATCAATCAATCAATCAATGGTGCAGAAAGGGGCAACCAAAATTATCAGGGGGCTGGAGCAACTCCCCTACAAGGAAAATTACAATATTGGGGCTATTTAGATTAGAAAAAAGGCAAGTATTGGGGGATGTGATAGAGGTTTACTCAAGATCCCAAAATTCCGTTTCTAATGTTTGTTGATCTAAAAGCTTGAATACTACAGAAGCAGTGGAAGAGTTAATTATTCTGTCACATGTTCTTCCAGGTGAAAGAATGCCCTTAGATGGGCAAAAGGTTACAGGACTATCACCCAGAAACCCCTGTATGAACTCATGTACAATCCATTACATGTGAATAACTGTATCAGTGTATGGATCAGCAATCTGTGTATGGTGTGCACAGACATGTTGAATGTTATGTATGAATAACTGCACGAGTGTACAAATCAATAATCTGTGCACACATGTACATACAGTGCAACATGTGAACACCCCCTATAGTCATGATGACTATATACCACCTCCCGGATCAGGGCAGCCTGTCTCTGAATACCAGTAGCTGGGGAACAACAGCAGGAGAGGCCATTGCCCTCATGTCCTGCTTGTGGGCTTCCTATTAGCAGATATCTGGTCAGCCACTGTGGGGAACAGGATGCTGGACTAGATAGACCTTTGGTCTGATCGAGCAAGGCTCTTCTTACATTCCTATGTGGAAAGAGAAGAACATATATCACTAAAAAGATCACCATTTATAATGGATATTGATGAATTACTATTTTTAATTCATATTAAAGACAGACATTTTTAAATGCCAAGTATAATACTGAAGGTATGCTGAGGCTACAATCCAAATCACATGTTCATGTTCTAACATGTTTTAGAAAGCATGTTCAATTGAACTGAGTAGAACTTACTTCAAAATAAACATGTTTAGCTCCCACCAATAACCAGGTAGCTGCATTCTACGCCACCTAAAGTTTCCAGGCAGTCTTCAGATATAACCACGTGAGTGTGTTACAGTAGTCTAGTCTGGATGTGACTAGTGCATGCATAACTGGCAAGGTCCAATTTCTCTAGTTAGGGTCATAGCTGATGTACCACCCTAAGCTGGCAAAAGGCACTTTCACAGATAGTGCAGTGTCAAGGAGTAACCCCAAGCTACAAATGTGGTCCTTCAGTGGAAGTGCAACCCAACCCAAGATCAGTCTTACTCCTCCATCCAGGTCAACCGGCTTCCTTACCCACAGTACCTCCATCTTGTCTGAATTACGTTTCAGCTTCTTTATCCATCCCAAAATTGTCTCTAGCCATCTACATGTTCAAGAGTGCCAGAGCAGATGAAAAAGATAAGAGCTGGGTGCCATCTGCATATTGGTGACACACCATTGTCCAAACTTCCAGAATACTTTACTCAGTGGTTTCATGTAGATGTTGAGTAGCATGGGGGAGAAAATGGAACCTTGTGGTACCCCATAAGCCAAAAGATATGGAGTAGAACAAAAGTCCCTCAACACCATCCTAGGTGACTGACCCTCCAGGAAGGAGCAGAGCCACTGCAACATCATGCTTTCCGAGGCCCAACTCAAGAGAGGCAGTCCAGAAGGATAGCATGACCAATGGAGAGCCAGGATGGTTGCACTCCTACTAGCTCCATCTAGTTCCCAGTGTAGGTCATCCACCAGGGCTGTTTCTGTTCCAAGACCAGACTGGAATAGATCTAAATAATCAGTATTCTCCAGGACCACTTGGAGTTGAGAAGCCACCACCTTCTTCAGTACCTTGCTGAGAACAGGCAGTTCAGAAACTTTGCAATAGTTGTCACAAATCATTGGGTCCAAACTTGATTTCTTCAGCATAGGTCACTGCTTCCTTAAGGGGGCACACCTTACCTCATGGAGGCATTAATACGCCAGTGTGGTGTAGTGGTGAGAGTGTTGGACTGGGACCCGGGAGATCCGGGTTCAAGTCCCCGCTCAGCCATGAAACTCACTGGGTGACTTTGGGCCAGTCACTGACTCTCAGCCTAACCTACCTCACAGGGTTGTTGTGAGGAGAAAATGGAGAGGAGGAGGAGGATTATGTAAGCCGCCTTGGGTTCCTTGCAGAAAAAAGGCGGGGTTTAAATCTAATAAATAAATAAATAAATAAATAAAATAATCTCCAAGATAACATAATCGCTTGTTACATAATTGATCAGAACTCCAGGTGAAAACTACTGTCTGCAAAAAACAGACATGAATGTATATGCTTGCAGTTATTAAAATGGAAAGTGTGACAATATTACATGGGCAAGCACATGTCACATATCCCTAGGATTGGAGGGTGTGGGGCTGACTTACCCACAGCTGTGTTGGCTCTTCTTAATGGCCATTAGATGCCAGCTGCAATTTTCTTTTCTGGTATGTTCTGGGGGGAATTAGTGCTCATGGGTAGGGGGCGTTTCCCCCCAGAAATACCTCTGTGCAGGATTACATAGTGTGGCTAACAGACATTATGGGGGGGACACGACAAGTGGCAGACACTGAGAGGGGACAACATGACCAGAATGACCTCTGCCGTCTCACTGCTGCCAATGCAAAACAAACAGCAAAAGTGCTAAGTAAGTTTTGCCACCCAGCACCCTTGAATTCTGGGCAGAAGTTCAACATTTGCATCTAGCAATCCTTTTCTGGACTATGCCTCGGCGAAGGGATTTTGAAATTATTCCTAATATCCACATATCATTTTAAAATACTGATAATACAGTAGCAGTAATTTGTATTTCACAAAGTCTTTACTCAAAATTCCTACGAATCTGTTTGAAGGAAACATTCCAAATTCACCTTGCACATCGCTTTAGGCATAGTTTGGCGACAGATGTATTAAACAGGACGTATTAAGGACACTTTTCGAAGTCTGTTTTTTTTAATCAGTAAGAATGGCTCTTGTTTTATTTTAATGTTTTGCTGACACCTGCTGGCATATGAAGGCAATACCATTGCTTTGGGATCAAGGGATGAAAGATCCATACAATAAGAGTATACTTTTGAGTAATATTATTTTGCAAATAAAAAAATTGTCTGAGTAATATTTTGCACCTGGTCTAAGTAAATATTTATATTTCTGAGTGCAATTATCCTTGGTTGGAGAGAAACAAGGTGCAACCTTGTCAGTTTACTAAGGAAGAAGTCACTGAATCTTGCAGTGTGCCACTACACTGACTTACAAAAGGTTGGAATCAGATCATGGAAATCAAAGCTAATAGGGCAGCATTTGGTCTTTACAATTTGAAGGTTGGGCCTAAAGTGTATTTTTTAAGCCAATCATAAAGTTTGTGTATTTTGTACAGACCGCCAGGACCTTGAAGAACCATCAAAAGTAGATGAACTACAGGAGCCATTGCTAGAGGCTCTCAAAATATACATCAGAAAGAGGAGACCCAACAAACCTCATATGTTTCCAAAGATCTTAATGAAAATCACAGATCTACGTAGCATCAGCGCAAAAGGTAGGCTGGACTGCCACAGTGCCCTCCACGCAGTGTGTGCGTTGTTTCGACCAGAAACAAATAGAAAGCAGATCATATTTTCTTAAAACGACCAAAGGCTGAGAGAGCGCTGGTAAATTTTATTGACTACCACTCCATAAAATAGGGAAAATTAATATAGTTTCGCCTCTGGGTAATCCCCTCTTGACTGCTACAATGGAGGCATGGAAAAAATGGGGGCTGAAATTAATACCATCTCCTTCACCCGATGCCTTTCCTGAGTCATCCCTATTTGATGCTGATAAATTCAGTTTTGGAAATGGGAGACACAGGGCTTGCGCACAGTGAAAGATCTGTTTCACTAGAACAAAAAAAATGGACCTCAATTAAAAGAACAATTGCAGTAAATTAAAACCAACTGGTTCCAGTTGGGCCAAATTACACATTTTACCTCAATTCCTGAAATGAAAGTACAGGTGGCATGACCTCTAACCAAGCTTGAACTCCTACTGACAGAAATTAATCCCAACTCAAAAGGTCTGGTCTCGCAAATATACAAAATGCTTATAGAAATATCAATGGGAGACACTAATGGCGTCAGGCAGGTATGGGAAAGAGATTTCGGTATCACCATTGAAGATGGGCAGTGGAATTCATTGTGGGCTCTATCCCTGTACAAATCGATTTCATCTAAGCTGAGGGAAAATGCAATTAAAATATATAGGTGGCATCTCACAACAGTAAAAACAGCTATATTTACAAGGGGAGCCCCCAATGCTGGAGAGGCTGTGCTCAGAGAGGGACTTACCGGTATAAACATATGTGGTGGGATTGTGAAGTCATATATTCATTTGGCAAGAAAAGTTACAGATCAGGACATACATATGTAAAACAGCGGAACTGGGACTGCTCTCTTTGTGGGAGACAACAAGCACCTACTGCATAAAGATTTACTAACATTCTTCTGGACTGTGGCAATATGGAAATAGCATCTGTCTGGAAATCTACATGTAAACCATCAGTTGAAAGCTAGGGAAAGGAGACTTGGGGATATTGCCTTACTGGAAAAAATAACCAAAGAACTAAGGGCCATGTGCAATAGTGCAATTGACAATGACTTACACATGCTGGCAACCCTGGACTTCTTTAGCCAACCAGAGTGATAGGGGTTGAAACCTTCACAATCACATGTAACCATCTGGAAATACCTAATTAATACTCCCTAGCTAAATTTAGATTGGTAGACCCTCCAGAGGAGGCTTAACCCTACAGTTTTATATATCTGTATTGCTATATCCAGGTCATTGTTGATAGGCTGTTTCATGCTTGGTATGTTTTCATGTTATATTGCTTAATAAAAGGAAAATGTTGATGCTATGATTCCCAAGCCTAACTTACCTCGAGTCCTCCTTTGGCTCCTAGAACCAGTAATTGAGTCATGTGACCCACCCATGGATAAACATGTTTTGCCTTGTAGTTCAGGCACTGATGTAATTGTCATATGACTGTTTTCACTGTAGAGTACGTATAGCAAACAGTACTATGCACATGTCCCTGAAAATGCATATACCAAAGAACAGGCCCTTTAAAAGCAGAGCCACCATCTGAAAAATGACTTTCCAGTTGATTCTAGCCCACCATTATTTCCAATTCATTATTTACTGACACTGCAGTCATGCCTAAATTGCCAATGTGCAGCTAAGCGAACACACTATTCAGCACATAACTGTATAATAGTTCTGCAGAGATGGGAAGACTGTTTTAGAACCTGGCCTGCCTTAAGTCACTAGTAAATATTGTTTCCTCCCATACGTCCTCAATAAGTGATGAGTGTTCACACTTAACACACTTGCTTGACAACCATGCTCTGATGCTTAAGACCCAACCAATAGTGCTTTGGTTCTCAAAGCTAACCTCTTTCCAAGTTATCTCTTGACTTCAGTGCCCTGCTACTTTTGTTGAATTCATTAGAGCAGGGCTCTCCAACCTTGGGTCCCCAGATGTTGCTGGCCTACAGCTCCCAGCATGGCTAATGGCAAGGGATTCTGGGAGCTGTGGTCCAGCAACATCTGGGGACCCAAGATTGGAGAGCCCTGCTTTAGAGTATTTGAGAAATCATTATTTGTTCAGAGACAGTATTGTTTGATCACATTTAATTCTACATAGAGCATAAGGCTAACAGTATATATTTTAGGGCTAAGCTAAGAATGTTTTTCAGGCTGTTTATATTAATCTGCTTTATTGCAAGGAAATGAATTCCAACATGTACCAGCAGTCTGTCTTTATGCTGTTTGCCAGGGAACACCTGCCATTACCACCTCCTCATTTTACAAGGGATGGTCTCCCTTTGATATAAAAGCCAGCTTGAGTGTCGCAAATGTTTGAGAAATAAATCATGGGCTGCCACAAGAGGGCACTACTCACTAAAGTGAGGGTGGTTCTTTAATGTGCCTGCAGCGTCACCATGGAATTCCCTCATCCTCTCTTAGCTGTTGTTCTTCTACAGCAGCTCCTTGGAGGATGCCATAATTGTATAAACTCAAGCAACCTTGCATAGAAGGTTCCCTACTTCCCAATAAATTGTACAGGTAATTCTGCAGCAGTAATGATTTCGCCACTATAGTTAAACCCAGTTTTCCTGTCTTGCATGGAATCATTTGAACAGCAATCCCATTTATCCAAACATTATAGCCACAATCCAGCAGTGTTTTCTCATTCACCTTAAGCACTTCGAACTCTGCATTGGATTGTGGTCAAAGTTTTCTAGGTTCCTCACACCAGACTGCATATACTCATATATAATGCAGGCAATGCTTTTCAAGCTGCAAGTTAAGTTTCATCCATGTTGCTAGCTTTGGAATTTGCTGAGTGTTATATGAAAATATCCGTGTAAACAAAAAATAAACCCCTGGAGGAAAAGAAAAGGGCCCTCCTGCTCCACATACAGGGGTGGTTCCTCCACTGATGAAATTCCTCCCGTTGCAAACTTAGGATTGCTCTGTAACTGAACTTTCAGCCTTCTGAAGTGTCATCTACCTTCAAGCACTGAAGACAAAGAAATAGCTAAAATTGTAAAGGTTATGGCTTCCCTTCCTACGATTCTATACCTGTTGCTTACTTCTTCCATTCAGTAAAGTACATAGCGAAAACTTGGTATGACCACATTTTATGAGTATACTGCTTTCATTTATTTACCCACTTACCTGGGAGGAAGTCCTATTTCACGTAATGGGGCAATTGATACTTATATAGTACTGCGCCGTTAGGGTAGAATTAGCAAGATATTTACTGAACAACAATTGTTTTAAAACTTCATTGTGGGCAGCTCAAACAATGTTCATTTGTAGCCTGTCCATGCAGTCAGCTAAACATTACCATGTTTCTGCAGCTCCTTGGACACCCAAAGAAGCAAGAGGGTACCATAACCCAGCTCAGTGTGCATCTGAAGGCTACAAAAGATGACCTCCCCAACCATTTAGAGCTTTCAGATTTTAACACTGACCACCACAGTAACTGGCTTGTGACTACACTCTTAGAATAGTCGGCCTGTCGTGATATGACAAGTATCTGCTGGTTAACAGCTGTGAATGGACAGAAGGGGCTCCCTCCTGGACAAACAATGCTGCTTCTGAGCAGCCTTTTTGCTCCTCTTACCCAGACATAGAGTTGGCTCCTGGCACTGGCAAGCCTGTCCTCCACATTACAAGATGACACATTTTCTGGGTTCCCTCTTTCCCACAGCTGTCTGTCTTACCATAAGGAAGCCTTACTGGACAAATTTAAAATATATTACCGGTAATCTCATTTTTTTGTTGGTCTTTTTAAAAGGTGCTGAACGTGTTATTACACTGAAAATGGAAATCCCTGGATCTATGCCACCTCTTATCCAGGAAATGTTGGAGAACTCTGAAGGACATGAACCACTGACACCAAGCTCAACTGGGACTACAGCAGAGCACAGTCCTAGCATCTCCCCAAGCTCAGTGGATAACAGCAGTGTCAGTCAATCCCCACTGGTGCAATAAGACATTCTCCAGCTACATTCCTAACACTTTATGTACAAGGATGACATGCAAGAATCGTCTTTACTGCTGCTTATTTTCTGGACTGATACATAAATATGTACACTAAAATCCAACCAGGACCAAGAAATGTTCATATGGATATGCGTGTGTACACATATACACGTGTGTATACACACACACATATATACACACATGAGAGACAGATGCCTTGCAACTTAATTAGAAACCACAAACTTTTGAAACGCTAAATCAGCTATTTCATGAAATGAGAAGCTAGTTAAGCTTCAGTTATTCCTTCTGAATGTCCAAGATTGCGAGGTGACAAAATAGATCTCAAGACATAGGTTAAAATTATGGTTATACCATTTCTGATTAATTTGTACATACAAATATATGGGCCTGTACTTTCTATACTGGATGTTCGGTGCTTTCCTTTTTTTTTCTCTTGCATACATGAAATGCCAGACATCACGCTTATAAAATGGACTACTTACATGTCCAGATAAAGTTCTGAAAGAGACATTCTAATTTAGTTACGATGAAAACTTGTCATTGCTCTTGCTCTTGCTCTTTTTATGGCCTCGGTTTGTATTTCCTTTTTCCCCAACAAAAACATACAAAGAAATTCACCGCACTAGCAGAAGGAACTTCTGTGTAAGTGTAACTGCCAGATCAGTTATTTGGATGTAATTTGTTCCACTGTTGATGTCACTTTAAAATTTACAAAGGGGTTTATTACTTGGCTGACTTCTCTGCATTTAAAAATACTAAATTTTTACTTCAATTATAGCCTTCAAGGCAGAAACACTTTCCAGTGTTACAGTGTTTTTTGTTTACTTGTTCACAAGCTGTTTAGGAAACTTCATAGGATAATGACCAGGCACACTAGCTACCTCTGAGTTGGTGACACTGGTGAAAAACGACTCTGGAGAAACTGCCCCCAGCCCCACAATCCTCCTCTCTGGCACCAAGGGGCTGTCACTCGAATACCCAAAAGCAGAGGAGGGAATCCACCTCTATGACTTTGTTAATCACCATAAAACAGAGTGAAAAATGTGGTAGAGTGGTTAATTTTTTTTAAAGTGTCAGTTTCTTAGGTTTCATTTAAAAGCACTAGTGGATTTTTTTTATATATTCTAGCAAGTCTGTGATGTACTTTCACTGGCTCCGTTTGTACATTGAGATTGTTTAACAATGCTTTCTATGTTCATATACTGTTTACCTTTTTCCATGGAATCTCCTGGCAAAGAATAAAATATATTTATTTTAACCCTGCGTAAAATAAGTTTTTAAATCTAAGCCTCTACACAGAAGGAAATGTTTTTATATTTTTAATGTTTAAATTTCATTTCAAAAAGCAGGTTTGCCGTTTGCAACCATGACAGTTAAAATGTGTGCTTTTGCACAGCTTCCTAGAACATTTCTACAAGCCGGTCAGACAAATACATGACATTTCATGAGTAAAAAAGAGCATAAAACTGTAGGTGTAAGAACAAAATGTTAAAATGGCCTACACACAATAATAAAAACCATCACTTACATCATCACATAAAATAAGTCAAATGTACAAAAAGTCTGCGACAGAAAGGGACAAAAGGACAACATAAGATATTTGCTGGAAGTTTGTGTGCTCGTTGGGCACTTAATTAAACATAGCAAAATCATCATCTTCATCAGACTCTGCAAAATATTTCACTTCTTTTCTAGCCCGACCTGTCCGTGGCCTGGAGGCTGTCTCGGAGGCAAAGTCCGATGGGAAGATGTCTACATCCAAGTCCTGGTCGAAGGAGGCTTTCTTCGGTTTCTGTTTTTAAAGGATTTTTAAAAAAAAGTTATTGATGAGGAAGAGGGCACATATGCAGCTTCATTTTAAAGTTGCTTCAATTGTTCTATAAAATCCAAAGTGATTTTAAAAATCCCCATTTGGAATCACTACACTGTGCTTAACCAACAAAATCTTAACACCCACTCTAGGGATGTATGAAAAATTAATTTAAGTTCATTTTTGATTAGGGTTTACCCAGTTCACTGGTTCCAGACCGAACACTGACTTGGACACAATCTGCAGTCCAAGTCCATACATTTCCAAGCTTACAGTGTAATTTGCGGACCAAATAAATATGTTCAACATGTGCACATTTGAAAAAAATGCACACTTTTGAAAAATGCGGGCAAATACACTAAGCAATGGGAGAAGAATGCATACATTTAAAAGATGTGCACAAGTGATGCGTACATTTGGGAAAACACGCATGAAAAGACACACAGATTGTCATACGAAAAGGGGAAAAAACAAAGCTTGCAATCTGATACAAGTCAGAACAAGGCTCAAGATGGAATTCAGAGAACTTCAACAAGCTTGAGTTTTGATGATCTGCACATTCCTAAGTCACCCACCCATGCTTGCAGTACAAAGATTGTATTGAATGAAGTGTCCAGGAAGATTATTTTTTCATCTTGTTCAATGACAGCAGTAACCAGTTAGAATAACTAGCAGATTCTGAAATTACCTTGCTTGCTGTTGACTTGGATGGTTTCTTCCCCGGGTTATATTCACCTTCATTTTCAGAACCAGATGCTTTCCTCTTCTTTGCTCCCCTGCCTTTTCCTACTAGAATATTTAAGAAAATATTAGTAGCAGTTTTTAAAATATTATTTTACTGAGTTTTAAATAAAATATTAGCAGTTCTTGTATGTTTCAGAATATCAAGCAGAGTATCTGAAATGTTTTTTTTATAGTTTTAATAGAATGCTGAAGTTTCAAAGTAGAATTATTTGACCTATAATTCTTTACAGGAATTATATTTATTTACATGCAATAATAAAGCCCCCATTCGAAACAAGATTCCCCTATAATAATCAAGGTATAAACAACTTCTCTATATGGGGCCCTTCACCTAATATCAGAAGAAATGCTGCATATTCACTATCCCTTCCAGACAGGGATAGTCTAGCCGCATGGATTACCATGGTAGCCTCCCAGTTGGATTACTGCAATGTGTTATATGTGGAGTTGCCCTCAATAAGATGACAAAACTTAAACTGGTGCAGAATATAACCACCAGAATTTTGACAACTATGGCCAGATTTATGCATATTATGACAGTGTTAAAAGAATCCACTGGTTGCCTATTCATTTCCAGGCCCAGTACAAGGTGCTGATACTTAATTTTAAAGCCCTAAATGCGTTGGGAACCAAATACCCGAAGGAGCACCTCTTCCTATATCAACCTGCCTAGCTGTTAAGATCTTCTGCCAAGGCCTTTTCAGAGGTACAATGTATGATAATAAGCAAAAGAGCTTTCTCAAGGCAGTGGCACCCCAATTATGGAATGCCCTTCCTATAGAGACTTGCCTGGTACCCATGTTGCAGTATTTTGGGCACCAGGCTAAAACATTTTTGATCACCCTGGCATTTTAACTTATTTCTGTTTAATTATTAAGGATTTTATCTGTGCTATTATATTTATGTTGTGTTAACTGATTGTACGCTGCCCTGAAATTTCAAACAGAACGAAGGGTGGTATAAAAACAAACAAGCTATAACCCTGTCTGGACTGAGATTGCCTAGCTACAGTTAGTTATCCATGACCCTGTACGTCTCCTTTAGATTACTGCAATGTGTTATATATGTGGGGCTGCCTTTGAAAATGGTCTGGAAATTTCAGCTGGTCCAAAATACAGCAGCAAGATTGTTCAGACAATCATATTATGCCAACACTTAGCCATCTGCAGTCAGTTTCCAGCCCTATTAAACAGGGTAAAATTAGTTTGTTTTTAAGCTAAATTTTTCTTTTTTAAGCAGTTTGCTGCCAGTCAATATTTTTGCTGATGCCAAATTTTAGCAGTGGGAGCTGCACCAGAGAAGAGATGGGGAGGGGCTGCCTTAAAGCCACAAATGGCTTGGGGCCAGGTTATCTGAAGGATTCCCTCCTCTCATATATATTTCCCTGGACCCTACAATTATTTTCTGAGGCCCTTTCTCAGGGTACCCCTGACAAATGTGGTCTGGTGGGTGGCTAGTAGAGAGGGCCTTAGCATTAACACCCTGGTTATGGCACACCCCATAGAGGCTCACCTGCAACTTATCTTACAGTCTTTTTGGTGCCAGGTAAAGACCTTTTTATTTTTTCAGGCTTTTCAATCTTAAATATTAGTACTGTTTAGATCTGCTACACTCATTCTATTCTCTGCTGCTGGTTTTATTCTGTTGCGCTTTTAATTCTGTGTTAGATTTTATTTCCATGGTGTAGTTTTGCATTGTACCATTTTAATCTTTTACTTGTAAACCACATGGAGAACATTTGTTATTGGATGGTATATAAATATTGGAAATTAATAAATATTACACCTGTAGCAGAAAAAACAAGTGCAACCTCCTGCTTCCTCATGACATGGAAAGCCAGCCCAACTAAATGCAAGATGAAGATGATTCAGAAACTTCTAAATTCATACTGCTAACTCAATTGGAGATGTGCAACACCAAAATTCTTACCTTTGGGAGTTACAGCCTTCTTTGGAATACCAAATTCTGATTCTGAATCAGAGTTTATTATTTCCATCTTCTTGGGTTTAGGAGGTCTTTTCGGCTTAGAGGAAGCATCTGACGGCAGTTTTGCTGTTAATTACATCAATCAATATTAAATTATCATGGGTACAATTCTTCCTCCGACAAGATGCAGCACACTCAAGGATCCCCATAGGACCCAAGAGTTATATCTGTCCCATTCCCCACATCATGTAAATATTATGGAGAATGGGAGGCCAATGCCTGTCTCCCATATTCTGCTCCAGACTGGATTTTATTTATTTATTACATGTATACCCCGCCTTTTTTCCTCTTGCAAGGAACCCAAGGCAGGTATGGTGATATGGGAGGTGTGAATAGACCTCTCATTTCCAATAACGTTTGCTTGGGTTGATATTTTAAATGAGCAAAATAACTAACAAATTCAGACACTTGCCTTTTTTAGTGACTACTGATTTACTTGGTTTCTCTGTTTGTTTCTGAGTAAATGAAGATGAAAAGATTGGTGTTGAATCTTCCTCATCACTGTCGAACTTTGATGTATCTAAACAGCACAAAAGGTTTAACATGTTAACACATACCTACAGAACATCCTTCTCACAGTTCACCTAAATATATGAACCCTTTTCAGCTCCCATGTGAAACATAATAGAAACCCATGTCAGATAACAAGACGTTGAAAAAAAAACCTGAAATATGCTACATTCCAAAGCTTGCCAGCTTCCACTTAAATCTAAGTGCACATATAGTTTATGCCTTTGCATGGCCAATCCCTTCATGCCTAGCATGGGTGGCAGATGAAGGATGGGTACTTAATGGGGAGGGATACATTGCAGCTGGTGGTACTGTGCTCAGCATCTGCAACGGCCTCCTGCATTACACCCCAAGTTTTCCTGCCTCGTGACCAATCGGTACAACGCTAGTCAATGGGTGAGTTTGCATGACATGGCAACTCACCCTGCGAATAAGCTACGAAATGGGGGTTGTTTGTGGAGCAACCCATGCCCACAGGCTTACTGTGCATTGTCCCCACCCTCCTTCCCCCTCAGTCCTCCCGCAATTATTCCAACTTGTCTCCTCTCCCTGCTGTGATCGCATCCCCTTTCGTGGTTGCCGAGGCTTTCCCCCCTTTCCCCCAAAGATAGCTTTTTGCGATCTCCAAGGTGAAAGCCAGTGACAGCCCCCTTGAAGTGCCCAAGTGGCACGCTGGAGCAGCTGTCACTGGTTTGCCACCTATTTTTTTAATATTTGTTTTGCACCAGAAATGTGTATAAATGTTTTCATTAATTCGGGGGTGGGGGCAGTAGTTCGGAATTGCAGAAGTGCACAACTCCGACTACCCAAAATTTGAAGCCTTGCCTGGGCAGTGTTCTGTCAAAGCAGGCACCATCCATGGACACTGATGAAGTGAAGCCAGGCTTCAAATACGTTACTTTGCTTTCACTTGACTGCTGTCAAATGGTGAGCTGTCAAGTGAAAGCAAATGCACAAGAAGATCTTTGCTTGAAAAAGGGGGTGGCAACTACATCACCCCCTTTGCATCAAGATCCTCTAGGTTTTAAGTTTGGACCTGACAGTTCTCAGTGTCCTCCACCTTTTCTACCCTTTCTAGGTGCTCAGGAAAGTGGAAAAGTGCAGCCCACCCTGTTTATGGGAGCGCTTATTTTTAACAGCTTTCAAAAGTATGGGTTTCTTTTAAAACGGGTTTTTTGACAGGGCTAAACACATTTTTTTGACAGGGACATATAAAGATTTCGTGGCTGCATATGTTGCTGTCAAAAAGCCCTGTGAACCAGTGCAGGGCTACATCTTTCTAGGTGAGCCTTTAGGCATAGAAAACAGGAAGCAGGTTTGCAGGGGCTGCCGGTGCTCTGGTCACTGCAATAGGCAAGACATCACCAGGAACTTGACATTCTTATAATTTTTCCCATCATGGTCACAACCCAGCTGTGGCAGGATGACTTCAGAAGCAAGAAGATGTGGGCCTGGTATGACAGTGGGGAACAGCTAATTTTCTGGCATCTGGTACGAGTCCAACACCAGACCTATTTCCAGTCAATTTGTAGGCTCTTGGGAACAAATAACACAGGATCAACTAAATTTTCTTGTCAACTCCATGCAGTGGTCTAATATTTCACTTTTGAAATCTTTAGGGTCTTCCTAACAGCTGAGGGCCTAATTAGAAAACATTCAACCCTTGAGGCATTCATTCTGAGGTATCTGGTCTCATTAAAGGAGAGCAAGTTAGACCCAAAGAATCCATGTATTCATGGTCCAATACCCTTGTCAATCTAGCTGAAATAGTGAATATATTAATATGTATACATACCAATATTGGTTTTCCGAGAATAAGAAGGAAAGGTGAACAGGTTGCCAAAGTCTTGATTAGTTTTGTCTTGGGAAATCTTCCTATTGTAGAAATGAAAACTGACTAGCTGTTGCACTATACACTTGAAGCCATGGGCTATGCTTACAAAGACAGAAATGCTGCACAACTATCAATCACACCAAGCCAAGCCAAGTGCAGGTCACCAGTCATGGATAGTGGCCCATATGTTAATACATATAGATGAGAGGCCAAGAAGCTTGTTATCATGAGGTGTTTGAATGCTATGCATCCTCACACTTGAACAGATAAGAATGCTAGAATTGCATGCAATCTAAGTAAGATGGGCTATTTGTTTAAAAGGGCAAATATACATGTTTTCCCAGATTCCTTAGAAACATGTAACGTCTCTTGGGACTTAATAATCAGAGGGTGCACATATGAGTGATCCACCACATAAATATGTGAGACTTAACAAAAGAGAAAATGATGACTGCAAAAAGTTATCAATGTGATCACTACATTGCTAGTTAGATATTAAATAAACACCATCCTGAAGTTACTATACTTACTCCGGAGAAGGGTTTGATTTAACAGGGGAGAAATCATATTCATCCTTTTCTAGACCATCTGAGGGCACAAATTCATCTTCTCTGTCATTGATGATTGGGGATGCTTTTACTTTCAGTTCATCTAGATCATTATTATTGTTGGCTTCCTCATCATCATCATCAGCATCATCTTCCTCTTCTGAGAAATCGAAGGTGTACTTAGGCCTTTCAGCTGTGAAGACAAACACGACCATCAATATTTGTGTGTTAAATTTCATACTGTGCATTTCAGACTATGAAAATGACAATCCTGGACAGTATGACAATTTAGGCAAAGATTAAAAACTAACATCTTTTTCCATATAAGATTAGAAGACTAGTTGCCCAGTCATGGGGAAATGCTAATACTCTGTAAACATTGAAGACATGAATTACACTGCAATCTATTCTTAAGGAAGGCTATGTAGTCAACTTCTGGTAAGTACACATACAAAACTGAACAAATCTACATTGATGGAATTGTGCCAGCCAAAGATTATTACTTTAGTTTGCAAGGACTGTATGGAGTGGAGGATTTGTGGTATTGTAGGATGATTCTTCCAGCCCCATTTGTGCTGCTGCTTCTTTGGTGTCTTCTATCAAGAGAGGTGAGTACAGCATTGGCTTATTCAATGGGTCTCAGTTCTTCCCCCTTCTCTACTCCTTTGTTCAGGTTAATTTATCTAGCTGGATAGTCTAACCCAGGGTTCTCCAGCCTTGGGTCCCCAGATGTTGCTGGCCTACAGCTCCCAACATACCCAGCCAGCATGGCTAATGGCAAGGGATTCTGGGAGCTGTAGTCCAGCAACATCTGGGGACCCAAGGTTGGAGAGCCCTGGTCTAACCAATAGAATGTTTTAACTGCTGGCCAATTCACACTGAAAGGATGTTCTGGCTAGTCAATCAAATGTTAGCATAAGCCACCATCTTTCTTAACTTGATGGAGGTGAATCTATCATCAACTTTCAACAGCTTGATAAGCTGTATTCAAATCAATGTTCTGTGATCTGCTTCTTTGCAATGAGTTTTGCTGCTTTCCAGGGTGAGCTAGGAATTTTTGCCCAGGGCACAAGGGTTATTTTTGTGAAGAAAAATAAAACTCAAAACAAACCACAATGAAATTTCTTACAGCAAGCAGTCTTGTGCCTAATTTGCCGTTCATTTTGTTGAAATTGGTGGTAACCACAGCAAGCACCTGCGCAGCTGGTCCCCTGAGCAGTCCTCCCTATTTTTAGGTGCTGGTAGAAACCATTCTTATTTATGCAAGCTTTTAATGGGGTTTAAAATCTCTTGAGTATATTTTCCGTTAGCACTTTTAAATGTATTTTAATGCTGTTGATGATTAATACTGTTGATGATTCAGCTGCTGCTGTCTTTATTATTGTGGGTTTAAATACTTTATATATATTGTTACTGTAATTCAGTCTTCTTGTAAGGTGTCTCAAAAATCAAGAATAAGGGGTGCCCATCAGTGGAAGGCAATTTACTGCCACAGCAGACACATTTCTGAAATGGGGCCCTCACAGCCATATGCCCGTAGGCAATCGTGGAGATCACAAGCACAAAGAAACAAATAATACCTAAAATAGTAGTAATACGAAGAAAAAACGAGAAGACAGAAAGATAAGAAGAAAAACAACACCTCAGCTGTTGCAATATGAACAGTTGCAACTGTTCGTATCACAATGGCGGTTGAAAGAGAACTCAGGGAACAGGCGAGAACCCACTAGGGGCATGCACAATGGGGTGGTGGGGCAGGGTTCCCACCAAAAATTCCTCAACTATAGAAGTTTCCTGAATGGGGTGCTGTGCAGGCGCAGAGCCCATATGTGTAATGCACAGACACCACAAACAAGGAGGACAGGTTGCTTACCTGTAACTGTGTTCTTCGAGTGGTCATCTGTGAACTCACACATATGGGCTATGTGCCTGTGCAGAACACCCATTTGGAACATTCTAAAGAAAGCTTTAGGTGGGAGCCCTATCCACCTCCTCTGTGCATGCTTCAGGCATGGCTCCCGCTTGCCTCTCAGTTCCAAGTTTGTCACAGCAGAGGAAATCAAAAGGCTGAGGCATTGAAGAGGAGAGGAGGGTGGGTTGTGTGAGTTCAGAGATGACCACTCGAAGAACCACAGTCATTTTGCCTGAGGGGCAGAAAGAAGGGAGAAAACCCCAGAGGAGATAGAAGAGAATGAGAAAAGAGAAGAAGCTCTGTTTTGGCCTTTTTGTTTTGTTTTTTGAGATTTCAGCCATGAGGCAAGAGAACATTCCAAATGACCGGAGTGTGCACACAAGTGGTGGGTGGGGCTCCCGCCTAAACCTCTGTTTAGCTCTAGAATGTTCTGAATGGCTGTTCTGTGCAGGCGCAAAACCTAATGTGTGAGTCACAGAGACCACAAAGAAGAACTGACGTTTTGAGGTGTTATTTCTGTGAAGACGGGAGTTGGCGGAGGCTAAGCTAAGTTCCCCCTTCCCCCGCCTCTGATTGATTTTGAATTCTTTCACCCTTGTTCTCTTGCTCTTCCTTGTGTTGGGAGTCCTTGGGTAGCGTGAGATAGTTAGTGGCACCTGGAAGATAACAAGTACCTGCAGAGCTGTGTAGCAAGGCCAGACGTTAATTGGGATGAAATCATGAGAAAGTGCCCGCAGCTGGGAAAGGGCGGGGACCCCCTCCTTCAGAAGGCAGGAAGATGGGATTGGTGGAGGCTGGGCGGGAAAACGGACCCTGGCTTTGGATAAAGGAGTTGGGTGGGGAAGGCACGGGTTCTTCCTTCGGGCCTGGATGCTGTGGAAGTTCCATCTGGGGCAGGTATGCCAGATTTGCAGGACAGCTGGGGAAGCTAGGCCTGGTTTGGCTCAAGCAGTTCTTTGCAGACTTTTGGGGTTTGTTTTAGATATCCTTTTAGAGTTCCTTTTTATTCCCATTCCCCTTTCCTCACAACAACCTACCTCACCCCCCTTTTCCCTACCCTCTTTTTAGCCCTTTCTTATAAGGGATTATTTTTATATGTATTGGACCATTGGAGACCCTACACTGCTTAATTCTTAATCTTTGTTTTAATAAAGTCTCCATCTTAAATTTGTGTGTGTTCCTTTTTGGTCTGTAAGGCTGGGCTGCTACCACAAAATTGGTGTAAGGGAACCAGGGAGGTGGGCAGCAGTCCGGGGACACATTGGTGCTGTGGCCTACCTTGCAGGACGGGCTAAGCAGCCGTCCTTCACAATTTCTGCCAATAAAAGCTGTGGGCATATTTTCCAGAAAAAAACTTCTAACCTACATGTAAACAACTTATTTAAAAAATTCACATTGTATTTCACATCTTCAGACTATATTGCATTCAGACATCACAAGAAAACCATAATGACAGAAACAAGTTGCAGTGAGTCTTGGTCTCTGGCACAGTCATGAGCAGGAGTTTGGAAGTGTTCACTTCTGTTTTTGATTAACCGCAGCTTGTCATTTTGCCTGAATGCAACAAAGTGTGGTGAGTCTTAACTACCATTTGTTTGAAACAAGCCAACTTCAAACCATTGAATTAACCAGAGTTTAGGATTCAGGTGTAATACTGAACTGCAGTTAATTAAAAAACCTAAGTGAACACTTCTGATCTTTTCCTCAAGGCCATGCCACATGAGAGGAGGGGGGAGCATGCGAGCCCCAACACTAGCTGTGTTTCATTCCCATCACAACAAACCATGGTTTATCATGACATCCTGTCACAGCCATTGGGTTCAACAATTTACAGTACCATACATTTCAGAACAAAATTGCAGTGGGCCTTGATTCAGGTATATCAAGTGGGAATGCACACGCCCTCCACACTGAGTGTCCCTTGATGGGAGGAGTTGCAGTGCTTCCTCTTTGTTTTGTGTAGTTGCAGGAATCCAATTCTGGAACTACACAGAGACCCTGAAGAGCTCCCACATTATCACAATATTCTGGGCCAGATCCAGGATATGCCTTCCATTGACTCCACTCACAGAAAGTGCTTCTGCCTGATTTTCGGGGATTCCCCCTTCCCATATATACCATAGCTCACCCCATACAGCAGGGTCCCTGGCCCTCTCCGTAGCATTTTCAGGGAGCTGGAGGGGCTGCCATTGGGAGAAGGGGGCAGGGAATTCTGCTTCTGCCAGCACAGTTGCATGTGCCTAAATCTGGATCCAACTCCCAGTATTTAAAATCAAGCAAGACCTCATGGTTCAGTTTGTACAAGAAATATTTAGGACCAGAAGTTTTTAACTTCATTTATTTACTATGAGCATTTTATTTCATTGCATGAAACTGTGCACCCAAGTATGATTCATGCCTTTACGAATGTCAGTGGTAACTGTTAAATCTTATTCATTCAGAACATTAAGCTAAAAACATTTTATAAATTGCCCTCCCCCCCAAAAAAATCCCTTTATTACCTGCAGCTCTTCTAAGTAATGAGTCTCTTGGAATAATCACAGGTTCATTTTCCTCCAAGTCACTTTCAGACTTGGATTCATCGTCTGACCATGGATTTCGTTTCTTCACTTTTTTTGCACTACCAGGCTTTGTGGTAGATGGTGTTCTTCTCACTCTAGTACCTAAAACAAAGTTACATTCTCAATATTGTAAAGAAAATCCTTAATTACACATACTTCTTTACAGTTTTCTTAGTAAGCCATATTAACACATTTTCACTTTTCCAAATTATATATAGAAATAAATCACATCATTAAGCTGATGCTCTCCGAAATATAAACAATATTCTGATGGTGATGCTTTGTAGCTGATACCATACAAAACAGTCAGATATCTATGACATACTTGCTCTTGTTGTTCTTCACAATTTACAGACAACAACAACAACATTTTTAAAAAAAATATGTTAACATTGATTGGCTAGCCAGAACATCCTTTCAGTGTGAATTGGCCAGCAGTTAAAACATTCTATTGGTTAGACTATCCAGCTAGATAAATTAACCTGAGCAAAGGAGTAGAGAAGGGGGAAGAACTGAAATTACATCATTAAGCTGATGCTCTATGAAATATAAACAATATTCTGATGGTGATGCTTTGAAGCTGATACAAAACAGTAAGATATCTATGAGATACTTGCTCTTGTTGTTCTTCACAATTTACAGATTATTATTATTAAAATTTAAATACCACTTTCCACAAAGGTATCAACCCAGTGAACTTAAAATACAATGACATAAAAACAACAATATAATAAAAATAAAACAATATAAATTAATCAGCAATAAAACCACACACTCTACTGTGTGCTACAATCCAAAGCTGGCTGGGTCACACATCAGGGAAAGCTGTGTAAAGAGATGAGTTTTAAGAGGACGTCTGAACATCAGAACAGTGGGGGCCTGTCTAATGTCAATTGGTAAGGTATTCCAGAGGGTGAGTGCTGCAACACTAAATACTCTACTGCAAGTGTTCCTGAGGCAAACCTCAGGAGCATATGGCACCCTCAGAAGGCCTCCCTCTGATGTTCGCAAAGATCAGGCACGGACATAAGGGGTGAAAGCAGTCCCTGAGATAACCTGGTCCCAAGCTGTTTAGGGTTTTATATGTTAACAACAACACCTTGAACTTGGCCTGGTAGTTTATTGGCAGCCAGCGCAGTTCTTTTAGCAAGGGTGTAGCTAACTGTCAGAACAAGGCCCCAGTTAGCAGCCTTGCTGCTGCATTCTGCACCAACAGTGCTTCTGGACCAAGTCCAAAGGTAGCTCCACATAGAGCACATTACAATAATCTGCTAAATTCAATGGAGTTTAATCCCAAGCAAGTGAGTACAGGATTGCAGTTTAAGAAAATAACAAGCCAGGATATTAAGCAAATTTCAAACCATGACTTAATATCCTGGCTTGTTATAGTTTCCGGGTAGGGATGAAACAGGAGGCACTAATTAATGGAAGACATTCTGGTTTGTTGGTGGATCATGTGAAGGGAGGATTGAAACAGCTGCATACACAGCCACAAAGTTTATTTATATCTTGGTTTATTAAGCAGCGATATAATCATCCAAATGCAGACAATTTCTGTATCATCTTTGTAAATAGTAAAGAATTAGAAAATATCGGCAATAATAAAGCAATCTATTAGAAATGCAAAATTCTGACCTTTTAATATACGGTAAATGTTATTTTAACATGGAGGCACATAAAAGTTCTCATACTATGCCTTAATTGGCTCAGGAATAAAGTCTGTTATACTGAAGTTGCAGGCATTTTTTTCTGAATAACGTAGCTTGAATTTGAGACACCTAGAAATTCACAGGTTTGGCTCAGATTCAACACCAAACCATGGTTTGTTGCTATGTAAACAAGTTGGAACAGGATTTGGGCTTGCACATTCTCTCCTCCCCTTGTGTTCTGCAATCCTCTGACTCTCTCCCTGGTTTACAGCACAAACCTGTTTGCTAGGTTCAGATGAAACAGCAACTTATTTTACAAACTGGGAAAGAATGGAGGGAATCTCAGAATTCAAGTGAAAATGTAGAGGGGAAGAGGAAGTGTACAAAACAAATACTTTTTCAATGTTCACATAGTACCAATCATCCATTCTCATCTTGTGTGCTGTGATTTCCTTCTTTCCTAGTTTACTGCAATCTCTGGGTTGAACCCAAATTTACACTGGTTCAATTGTGGTGATGGAAGAAGTAGACTTCCCCATCCCCTCCCTCTGGTGGTAGCCGTCCAGACCCCTGAAAATTCTACACAGAGAGTCAAGAGACCCTGATGAGCAGGGTGAGCTGTGGTTTGAGGGTATAGGGAACATACTCAAAAACCAGACAGAAAGG
This sequence comes from Shinisaurus crocodilurus, assembly GCA_021292165.1. Lineage (NCBI taxonomy): Eukaryota > Metazoa > Chordata > Lepidosauria > Squamata > Shinisauridae > Shinisaurus > Shinisaurus crocodilurus. Next base: position 60,598,404 of record CM037880.1, on the reverse strand, counting down.
AGATCCTCAATTCAGCCCTTCATAGCTTGCTATTACATCTGAACTGGTAAGCTGGATTGTCTGAACAAAGCTACAGTCTGTTTATAGGAAAGCAGAAAATAACATATCTAGATACCTGATCCATCCTAAATTGCATAATGAACAATTCCAGGATACATCAGCCATACTCTACATCCTGACTAAAGTCAGAGAACTAATTGCACATGCCCATTTCATATATTTCACAAGCCCATCAAGCACAGGGCAAGACAGCACAGCAATCACAATGATCAATATCTATGATCTCCTGAAAACCAGAAAGTTTGCACATTTGCCTTGAGTACACAGACCCAAGCAATCTAAACTATGTTCTACTTGTTCAAATCTTTTCAGAAAAGACACACTCCTCTAAAATACTGAGCTGCTTCTTAAACCTAAAGATCTTTGGCAGCCATGATGCCCTGGTTATCTAAGTAGTACATTTTTCAGTAGCTTTACTTGAAGATTTCATTACAGTAGATCCCAAGTCTTACAGCCCTTACCTTACTGCTCATTTAAAAACAAAGTCAGTAGGGACCATAGCTCAGTGGTAGAGCACATGCTTTGAATGCAGAAGGTCCCAAGTTCAATCCCCAGCATATCCAGGTAGGGCTTGAAAAACTCCTGCCTGAAACCTTGAAAGAGCTGCTGTCTGTCAGTGTTGACTGAGCTAGATGGACCAATGGTCTGATTCAGTTTGCGGCAGCTATATAATCCCCAGTGCATGTATAAGAAAGCTAGTACCACTCCAGACATTACAATAAGCTCTGCATACTGAATGTAAATTTGACTGATGGTGTTTCTTTGTCATGTTTGAACTTAAGTGAGGTACTTCAAGTCTAGAACCTGTTCCCTTCTCACAAGCGTGTATTCAGTTGGAAGTGCTTCTTTGTAACACCAAGGTCACTTTCTATTTACTTACCAGGCTCTTTCTTCTCTTTCTTGGGCTTAGGTGTCTTAGTCACTGGGCCAGAGATATTAAGCAAATCTTCTCCAGCACCTTCTACTGGTGTACCACCAAATTCCTCATCAAATTCCAGTTTTATTGCTATAGTATCAAGATCCCCCTACAAATTCAAAACAAAACAAGTGAGGCCAGGATAGTGGCTAAGAGAGGGACACAAACTGGGAAGTAAACGCAACAGATAGCCTTAGGCCCTCAGTCCCCATCTAAAATGAGGATAGTATTATTATTGCTACTACATTACAGAGAATGATGGAAAGATTACTGAAATAATACATATGAAAAGTGCTATATAAATATTAAATGTCAATATATCTTTTTTTTTAAGATTATGCCAGCTTTGGACAACATTTTAGGTTATTTGCTTACTATAGGGAGAGATATAAATATGATAACAGATTAAAGCAGAGAAAATAAAGAGATTTTCTGGGGCAGGGGACTGACGGACTATTTGCAATATCAGATAAACTCACTAAAACACCTGAGGTCAGGGTTTCTCAAGCTTTCTACCCTCAGGGCTCCCTTGAAAGAACTGAAAATGATTGAAGCCCACCGGTCAAAAAATGGTAGTGCAGAGTAGAGCCTGTCACCAAATGGCAGCAGATGGAGGAGGAGTTTGGCACTATCAGTTGGCAATCATTTATTTTTATTTATTTATTATATTTATACCCCACCTTTTTTCCTGCAAGGAACCCAAGGTGGCTTACATAATCCTCCTGCTCCTTGCCATTTTATCCTCACAACAACCCTGTGAGGTAGGTTAGGCTGAGAGTCAGTGACTGGCCCAAAGTCACCCAGTGAGTTTCATGGCCAAGCGGGGACTAGAACCCGGATCTCCCGAGTCCCAGTCCAACACTCTCACCACTACGCCACCATTAGGCTCTCTAATATAATTTTATATTGACATCTAATTCCTCTTTAGAAATTGCTAAATTTTTTGTCAGAGCGATTTCGTTATAGCAGGAAGTTCCATTATTAATCTTCTCTCAAGTTAAGTACAGACATAGGCTCTGGAATGATCATGACTCAGTCTCCCCATTTCAGGCATAATTTGCTGTTCCAGAGGCTCTAAATTAAGGACTTTTTATTTTATATTATTTCCACCCCACACACATACCTCTCAAAGTATTCTTATTCATCTTTCATAATTTATTCTTCCCTTCTCCTTTCACACTTAGCTTGTAACTATCCCTCACACTGCCAGTTTCTTTCAGGGCTGGAGCACTGAGGCCCACCTGAAAGTGGTCTGGGGCCCACTGCTGGTCCCTGGCCCACAGTTTGAGAAACGCTGCCTGAGGTAAGTGTAGGCTGCAGGTTCCGAAACATCCACCACCACTGGCTGCATAAAATCTGTTTGTTGATTGAAATGAGCCCTCCCTAATCATTATTTCAGCTGATGTGTTGTTATGGAACATGTATAAAAAATCCTACTGCAAGATCATTTTAAAAACTGTCAACACACAAGGCCTAGGAACAGAACAGTCAGCTCCAGTAAGGAGTCTGTCAACTGTTAAGTCTGTAAGTGTCTGATGTACATATCTAAGAGCATTATCTGAACCACATAAATGGTTTGAGAGCAAATGATGCTCTGGCTTTGCTAAAGTATAATTGGATCTGGACCAGATCAAAGCATACATGGGAGATCCCCAGAGATCTGATCTTCAGCAGTAAGTTTTAAAAAAATTGGCTTGAATAATTAGCATGATTATATGACTTTTGTGTGTGAGTAGTTCCAGTAATATAAGAGAGATACACATCATTAGATATACATAATGGGCAGTATCCAATACTGCCCACATGCTAGCAGGACCTAGCTCTAGCGCAATGGGAACCTAGCTGTTGCCAAAGCAATCCTAATCAAGCAGAAACACTTGTTTCTGAAGGGCGCAGATAAGCAGAGCTCGCAGAAGAGAGCTCTACTGCCAGCCCCGTTCCAAAAACAAGCATTTCAACTTCTTTCCAAGGATACTTTTAGTTTTAGAACTGCGAATTCCCCATTGTGCAAGTGATAGGTCCCGTGAGCACAACGGAACTGGTAGAGGCAGAGCAGCACTACTGGATACTGTCCCATGTCCAGTGATGAAGGGTTCCTGAAGAATTATGACTCGAAACATTATCAGAACATTATGCATGAAAGTTTGCAGAAAATGTTCCACCCCCTATCACTGACCATATCCAAATTCATGATTTTGGTATCTGGATCAGTGTCAAATTTTATAGCATTTATGTAACATTGAAATTTTGGATCCCAGAGCACTAGCAGCCTACATTCTTTTTGTACAAAGTACTACAATCTAATATATATTCTTAGTAATAGGAATGAAAACAAGAGGGAAATATTGTTGGATTGGGGCTTCTAATGATCTAGGTTAGAGGTGGGCAATGTCCAGGGGTCCAATGGCCAATTACATTTCCCTAGAACCCATCAGGGGCCACAACCCTGCCCACCCTGCTGATTTGCTGCTGAAATTCAGTGATGCAGCAACACGGCAACAAAAATGGGCCCTTCTCTGTGTGTCTCCTAGCAGACATGTGGTGGCCAGACACAAGAGAGAACCTTTTTGGTTGTGGAGCACAAAATGTGGAACAGCTCCCTTAGTTGCCCACTTCTGGGCAGAGACTGAAAGTTGTAGTTCAGTGGGCATTTTTCAGGTACCTTCCTTCTTTTAACTGGCTTTTATCTGACTGCTGTTTTTTAAATCTTACTGAATTTAGTTTTATTCTATTTTACATTATTTAATTTGTTGTTTTTTATAGTTTCTCTATTACGTTGCAAGCTGCCTTGAGTATATTTAATGTAAAAATGTAGCGCATATATTGTAAAAATAAATGTAAGATGTGCTAAACAAGCAAATGAAACATGCAAAAGAGACTGACTTGCCTTCTTTTTTTTTAGCAGTTTCTTACTGGCATCAGCTTTCATAGCAGACGTAATCTGTGGAACTATTCTTCTACCAAATGGTGATGGCATGGTCTCTTCTAAGTGAAGTTTCTTCATCTTGGGTTTACCAACTTTGCCTTTTATAGGTTTGCCAGTCATCCCAGCCAGGACATCTTCTCTTTCCTGAGCTTCTACTTTCTAACAATAAATGAAGATGAAATACTTAGGTACTATAGAAATTGTATGCACATTTTACAATTTTGCATGAACATGTCCTTAAATAGTTCAAATATCTTGGGATTAAATCCACTGGTGCTAGCAGACGTCCACTAATGCAACTGGACTTTCTCCCTCTCTCCTCCATCCTGCAGTACTCCATGCCACCCAAACATCTACTCCAAAGCATTTCCCAGCACTCAGGAGTAGTTTTTAAGGGTGGGGTGGGGGGCTAAGTGGGGTAGAAGCAGGAATCGGCTCCCTGCTTCCATCAGCAGAACGACACCAGCAGATGTAACAACACCGTAACTGCATTACTTCAGCAGACTTGTAATTTTAGCCACTATTCCTAAAAAAATGGCTTTGTATAAACAAAATTACCTATTCTATCTTGGAAATATTGTTTCTTAAGGAACTGATTTTAACAAACTTTAACACATAAGAGTAATTCTAGACAAAGCCAGAGATACGATGGGTTACTTCTAGTGAAAAATAACTAAGGGTGCAATCCTATGGAGATGAGAGTAAGCCCCTGAACTTGGAGGCTCACACTCATCCAATGCAGAGCAAGAGGCGCGGTGGAGGCAATCTTTGCCTCCCCACCCTGCATTTTCGCTAGATGGCCGTTTCCTAGCGGTCTAGAGACAGCGTTTCGGAAGGGGAGGGAAGGAGGCTGGAGCTGGCTTCAGGATACCTCATATCCTGGCCTCTCCAGTCTCCTCCCCACTGTCTCCCGAACGCCCCCTTCAACCCAAGGTCACTTTCCCAATCTTGGAGAGCAGCCGGCGCAGTTCTTTCCATGCCAGCTGCGAGGGGGAAGGTGGGCAGAGCTCTGAGTCCCAGCTCTGAGGTTGGAGCACTGTCTCCGACCTCAGAACTAGGAATCCAAACTATCCTATGGCCCCTCAGACAATGTTTAGGGGCCACAGGACCATTCCCTAAATTGCAGAGGTAATTTAACACGCACTCAGCATTTTCTTTAACAGTATCAATGTGCTCTTGTGGTCCAAAATCATAGCTCTAAATAATGTTAATAATTGATTTCAAAATGACTCTAGTTTATCATACAAAAATTAAATATTTCTCAATCTTTGCAAGAATCTATGTAATTTAATTGCTGCCATGCCTTCAGCCTGAGAGCCAGCCAAATACTGTTGAAAGAGAAAAGGCAAGCAGGTAATGTCTTTGCCAAGAAACACTGTTAGATCCACAGGTTGCAGAGCAAGTGTTCAAATATGTAGAAAAACTTGGCAGGAAGTAAGAAACTATAGACACTCAAGCAAAACACGGTTAACTTAAGCACAAACAAAAACACTGCAAGGCCAACGTGCTGCTGAAGCCTCCAGGGTTCTAGCCTTTCCTACAATGTAACAGTTGCAGCAAATACGTGTCTGAGAACATAGCTCAAGTGTGAAGCTACACAGATCACCTTTTCAATTTTTCACAACGGGCTTTGTCATGTGAAGATGATCAGTTGCCCCAAACTACCTGCCTAAACTAAAATTGAGACAATTCTTGATGCTGTATACAGGTATTAAAATAGGATAGCATACATCAAGCTCTTCTACAAAAGCTGCTAAATCTTCTTTCCAAAGGTCCGAAGAGGACTTTCTCTTGAGCTCACCAAGCTCCTTTCCCTAAAAGATAAAAGAACAAATACAGTAAGAACTTCTGAATTAAACATATTCTGAACATTCAAGATAAGCAAACGTTATTAAATAAAATTGGACTGTGACTATAAATTTGGCTGTTCATGCAAGAATCTGCACATACTACCTGTCTTATACATATGCTTGATTGATAGCATTTTAATAGTGAAATGAAATACTATGTTTTGAGATGTAAATTTTATTAACAAGTTAAAATATTTACAATGCAACATCTTGTAGTACTGTTTGTAACATAAAGGAGCCTCATCCACAGCAGATTAGAAAATAGTTTCAAGTTCAAAACCTTGACAGGTACCCACTTTTGAATCTCGCTGTTTAATTATATCTTCTACTTTCTCTTTAGTAAGACACCACAAAGACATATTTAAGATGTAGTTGAAATCTGGGCCTGAGGTAGATCCTGAGGAAGAGGAACTGTCATCATTCAGATTCTGCATTTCTTCCTCTTCTGCTGCCTATAAAAAATCGAATTTGTTATGCTTTTATACATTCTACAGGTGCAAAAGGGATAAACTAAAACACTGGTATTTTGATTATGTTGCTACGTTATTGGTGATGTAAAGAGGGGAGACTGATGGATTTAAACGAATTCTTGTAGGGGAAGAAAGGAATTTAAAATACATCCATATAATTAAGACATAATAAAAAGAATAGCACCCTTAAAATTGTAAAAATGATATCCAAGATGTAGTTTCGAGGATGCTCTGACATGCAGGTAAATCTCCTGGCAAATGCAAACTTCCCAGTTCACTACAATATCAAAAGCAGGGTATCATATGTGAAGTTGTCCCAAAGACTGCCATGATTTGGGAAAGTGAAAACACAGGAAAGCCTTTAGATAGGCCTGAATGCAGCAAATATTTACCTAGCCTATTGCAAATGCTGACCCACTCAATCCAAGTCCCTAACGAAGATGGGGAGTAGAAAGGGAACAGAGAAGGAAAAAAAGCTTTGCAAATTCAGTGGTACAATGAGCTTGGAGATGCAGGTCATCTGCAAGCAGACCCTACCTGTGACCAAGAGGAGGCACCTTCCCCATTCTGGTATCCTTGATAACATTTTGTCGCCTTTATGTCATTGTTTTTCTTTAAGGAATCATACCTTTATATAAAACCTATTAAAGCATTCAGAAATGTCTGTGCAGGGGCTGCAAAGCTGCACATACCCGAGCCGCACGTAGCAGGGAAGGTCTGAAATTAATTATGTTCACAGCTGAATGCTTTTACAGTCTTCCTCATGTTCGGGAAGCCTAATTGTGCTTACAGGGGTGAGTGTAATCTATGTTGAAATCACAGTGCATGGGGAGTGGAGGGATAACCCTTACCACCCCAACTGCAATCTCCATGAAGATTCCTGCCCTCCACAAAACAATTACCGGTAGGCTTGAAAAAAATCTTCCACTGGCACCAATTTTTTTCAAAATAAGCCTAATTGCTGTGTGGAGGGCAGGAGAAGGAGGAGAAGCTGTGGACCAGATGGGGAGGCCCTGTGGGCCAGAGGTTCCCTGCCCCTGAATTAGGATGATCTTTCTTGTTTCCTACATGGGTTACCTTTTCTTGAGCTTCCTTCCAGGCTTTTACAGGGTCAGATTCATAGCCTCTCTGGACTAACATTTGAATCAAATCTCTTTTTGATTTATTCTCTATGTGAAAAAAACAAAAAAAACAAAATTAGGATGAAAAAATAGATGGTGATTCTAAGTATGGTCTCCTCAGGTTAAGTTAATAATAAATGTCATAATATACTTTAAATTTTACATTTTTTCTTACCTATGGTAATTTTCCCTTGTATTTTCTCTAAAATAAAGCGAGCTTGATTGTTAAGCTTGGTAGATTCTGCCCCCAGCATTCCTATAAGCCAGTCCTTGCGCAAGCCATAATAATTTAATCGTAAGTCAAAGAATTCCTTCAGAATATCCTGCACAGTTTCATATTTCTTCAGACACCCCATATGATCAAATAGCACCTGCACAAATATTGGATTAAAAGTTATTTCAAATATTACATGTGGTTAAATAAGCATAAGAATTGTGAATATTTCTAGAACATTGAGATTATCAATATACAGTTTAGTAGAAACATTTAGTACACCATTCTATATTTCAAATTCAAATACCAGTTGAGTTCCCACACCCATTTTCAAATGGGGTTAGCAAAATGCAAAGCAATATCATCTCTCACTTGGAAGATCCAACCACTGTTTTCAAGGATGCCAGAAAAGATGTAAAACACAATTCAATGCAGTATCTCCCTTGAAGAAGGAAATACTGCGTGTTCAAGTATGAATCCCTGCTTGACCTCAGTACCCACTTTCAAAGGGGACAGAAATGCAAAAGTACATTGCAGTGCAACTTATTCTGGCACAAGACATCTCAAATACGGTGCTTCACTAGTAATTTCCTAGTTGCATAACTGTTTCTTTACGCATCTGTACGTATAGCTCACTCTATTCTGTGATCAAAACATGATCAAAAATAATATGCATAGCAATTCCCAGAGGGTGCACACAATGTAAGTAATATAAGGGACTTGCCTAACAAAGGAAGGCAAAGCATAAAAAGTTAAAATAAAAATTAAAAATTATATAATAAAGAGAGAATAAATAAAAGCAACTAATAACCTAAATGCCTTTTCATCCACTAATAACTTCTCCTTGGTCTTTTACACAAGTTGGACAAAAGTTGTTATTCTCCTTGAAAGACATCCTAGCCAAAAAAATTATAATCGATTTTGTCTTACACTGTTAATACAAGGATTCAGAGGTGTGTGTGTTTAATAAGAGCTGTGATGCTAATAAATCATGCTGCATCTACAGTGACAAGGAATTATATGTTATGGTATGTTATAGCTCTATGGCTGTAATACTGTCCACGCTTACTGGGGAGTAAGCCCCCAATGAGCACATTACAGCTTATGTCTGGGTAAACATACATAGTATTGCATTATATGGCTTCTCTGTACACCTCTGCAAAACATCCAGAGCCAAGCCTCTGAATACCAGAGATAATAAAGTTGCTACATGATCACTTGTTTAGGAAAGAGAGGTTGAAGTGAGCCAATGAGTTTTTATTCTAAGATCACTTGAAGAGGCATTATCTGGGTTGTACTAAATATTTAATGACCAGAGGTCAGATGGTCTGTATTGAATGGGGAATAAATTAATCCCACTAGTTTTTTTTGCTTTTTTACTTCACCAAATTTCTCTGATAAAGTTTTGAAATTAAGGTTTACCACCTCTTATAAATTAAAGCAGAGATAAGCTGCTTCTTTTTTGTATAGAAGTAAACATGAAAAAGATGCATTTAGTCATGTGCTATACAGAATACATTACTGCCATAGGCAACACAGAAAAATGGTCAAGTGATATTAGTCTGGTAGTCAAATATATAGAAAAGTTACCATCGAATTACAAGTTAGACTTGTTTGAAGTTTAAAGACTTTGTGAAGTCCAGCAGCCTCTGCCTGAGCAAGCTTTTCTTCTGTCATTTTTACAACAAATTTCACAGTTGTATCAGTGTGATATTCCTTGTAATCTGAAATTAATGCTGGTGTTTTTTCAGTTCCATTCAACATCGGTTCTAACACCTGTTCTTTGTAAACCTACAAAGACATTTAAAAGTTTTTAAAAAATATTTAAAGGAAAACAGTAAAAAAGTTCAAAGTCTAAAATTATCTTAAAAGTATTCACCTGAGTCCATGTTCTAACTGGAAGTTCTGTAATTTCTACAGTATTCCTGTCAACCACGTATATTTCACCACTCACTACGTACTGGTTTTGACCAAGTTCTTGGATTGTGCCTTTAAAGTTTTTGTAGTTTGGAAGCTGCAACATAACGAATATTTGACACATTAATAATATAATCCCCAGTAATGTTAAATATATGTTTTCTATGGGTTAGATACAGACTTAATCATACGTACAGTACACCCATTTCCAAGTATGACCAAGTCTGGATCCAACTATCTATTTCTAGAAAACAAAAACACTCACTGATGCTCAATCAGCATTTAAAACTAAAGTGATGTTTATCTAGAAGATGGGAGTACAAAATTATTTCTATAGACAAGTTCACACTAGCAATTCCTCCATCCAACCATGCACACACATGTGTGCAAGTACATCATGACAGTGGAGGGGGTGAAGCTTAGTATGAATCAGACTGTACATATAGTGAGCAGGTAGCCATCTCAGTGATCATGGCTAGGGTTGTATGAGATGCACTTTTCTCCAGTAGTCACAATCACAAAAATTGGAGAGCTCGCTATACAAACTTACAAAACCGATAAAATAACAAAAGTGAAAAAGATATAGTTGGATATTGCTAGTTTTCTTGTAAGCATGAGGATCTTTGCCAAATATGGATTATTTAAATATAAATGTTATGAAGTCACAACACTCAGAGTACAATCCTATATGCATTGCTCTGTTGATAGAGGACTCTGAGAGCTGGAGCCCTCTGTCTATCCTAAGCCCTGCCGGCAGGGCGAGAGGATGAAGGCGTTTACAGCCTCCCAGTCCTATGATTTTGCTGTTTTGCATTAGACAGGCCCCTCAGCCCATCTAGCTCCTCTACTTTCCAGTGGGCAGGGACGGGTGACAGAGAGGCTTCTGGATCTTGCAGATCCATGCTGAGTGGGGAGGGGAGACCCATGATCGGATCTCCTCCTCCACACTCATAGCAATATCTATGGCATGGAGAAGATCTGCAGCACTGTATGGACCCCTAGACACCCATAGGATTGCTCTGTCACTGTCTCTTCAATGTCTAAAGTCTCCATCTTAGTCCCAGGCGAATAAGAATCTCTTTGAGAAAATATGTTCAGCCATAACCATGCTATATTTTGTCAAGATGAAATAAAAGTATTGCATAAGGGAGAGGAAAACATTGGCCTTTAAGCAATTTGCTTCACCTGGGCAAACAACCCCGTATTTATTTTAATAAATTAAGCTTTTGCATTTATGTGCAGAAGACACATAATCTCACAGTGTTAGCTTCCTTTGTTTACAGAAAAAGACAAATATATCTTTATTTCTGTACAAATAAAAATTATTATCTAGTGCCGTTTATGAAAAAGTTGAATTACCATAGGGTAAGGGTCCAATCCATCCAACATTCGTCTGACATTGTTCACGATCTCCCTGGTATCATAGTTTGGAATTTTACATGCCCATCCTGTACCAATGCCCTCAGCACCATTTATTAAGACCATAGGAATTATGGGAATGTACCATTCAGGCTCCACACGCTGGTTATCATCATAAAGGAACTTAAGCAGATTATCGTCCACTGCAGGAAAAAGCAGTCTTGCTAAAGGGCTTTAATGAGAAGAGAAACAAATAAAGACAAAAATTATAAATTGTTACACTTTAAAGATACACATGGTTTTTCATGTGCCTTAAAATTGATTGTACCAATTAAGAGTGCCAAAGGTACTCTAACATGCACAGGACTCCCACTGAAAAAGCTTCCTCATTCAGTACAACATTAGAAGAGCTCTTTATATGGGAATGAGTATGTAGAGCTCTGAATGGGACACCTATAAGGGTGCAAGAGCCAGTAGTCCCACACATATAAGAAGCCTCTTAATCAGGCCTTTGGCCACAAGCCAACACACAGTAAAGAGTGCTTGGAAGCTACTTTATACTACCTAGCTCAGTACTGTACACACTGACTGGCAACAGCTCTCCAGCTCATCAGACACTGAAGCTTTGTGTCTGCTTACTGCAGGGACAGGCAAATGCAGCCCTTGGCTTAATGTGTCTCTCAACCTCATTTCAAAAGCCCTCTGCATGTGATCAGTTCAGACCTCTGAGAATAGCTGTCTGTCCCTTTCCTGGCAGCTCACTGTGTGGGAAGGAAGAGGGAGACAGAGAGAAAAAGGGGGTGGCAAAAAGAAAAAAGTGGTAACCCATCCACTTTTGGCTCTGGCCCTGCCCAATGCTGACATGTGGCCCCTGACAGATTACCCATGAGGGAATGCAGCCCTCAACAGGAAAAAAAAGTTTCCCACATCTGGTTTATTGTCATCAGCTCTATCATCATGATACTCCTTGTTTTAATGTCATGTGGTATTTTTAGCATTTGCAGAGAACCCTACTGTGAATTTTAAAATCTCATTACCCCTGTTACTACTAAAAATTATGAAAACATCGTGTGACACATGAAGAAGTACTCTTTAAACCCCAAACCTACACTTTTAGGGAATGTTCCTCATTGAAATTCAGATCTTTTTATCAATTCTTGTTCATCCACATTTCAACTCTTTTTCTTTCATTCAAAGCCTCACTCTACAAAGTAAAGAACTATGATGAGCTGGTGGTTGGCCTTAATAAACTACAGTACAGACCCAAAACTTCAGTGCACAACACCACCTGGACTCATAGATCTAAGGAGCAAATACCCAGAAAAATACCGGTAAAATTGCCGCAGATGTGGAAAAAATAGATATAAACATATAGGGTTGCATTCAGACCAAGTTAGTTGCACTTTTCCCCCAAATGGGACTTAGTTGCAAGGTCAAGAGTACAAGACGTCAAGGGGAGAAAATGAAATGCTATGCAGGTCTCTTCTCTGGGAAGACAAGTGGCCTTTATCTCAGACCAAATGCAGCATTTGGCAATAGACTCTTTAAATCAGGTTTTCCCAACCTTGGCCCCCCAAATGTTGTTGGACTACACACTTCTTATCATCCCCCGCCAATGTGACCAATGATCAAGGATGATGAGAGTTGCAGTCCAACATCATTTGGAGGACCAAGGCTGATTTAAAGAGTCCATTGCCAATCATTTACATGCATGTAGGTTTGAAATGTGCTCACACAGAAATCAGAATGCATGTTAGAAGTACAATGAAGGAAAAGGTGGATTAATTAATGAAAATAAAATCAATCTAAGTTTAGAATTAGGTTCACTGTAGTTCTGCCAGCTCTCCATTCAAATACCAGGGTCTTGAAATACCAATTTAGTTATCACTCTCAATCACAAACATATGCTTGCCAATTCTATATTGTTTTAAATAAAGGTAGTTTCAATTTTGTTTTTAACAATGTTTTACCTTAGCATAGTGAAGATGTAACGTGGACTTGCAGCATCCTTGCCACCATGAAGCCTAGTACCAAACTGACCAATAGGCTGTAGCAAACTGACATTGTTACTTCCAACAAAATTCTGAGCCAAGTTGACAATGGTCATCATTAAAGCTTGCTAGAATAAAATGTTAAAGCACTGTTACTACTGTGTAGATAACCGCTATTTTTTTGTTCCCAAGATATCCCAAAGCTAGCATAGAATAAAATCTAAGCTAATTTATCGTCCATCAAGTTTGACCTGGGTAGGGCGTGATGAAGACTCCCTCCTTTTCCAACCACACTCACCTCTACAGTGTCAACATATCCTCACCTCAAGTAGAGAGGTTAATCTGAGCCATGCATTAGCTGAAATAGCCACAAATGAAGAAAGGGCTGGGGCCAGGCCCTACTTTTTCCAATTTGCCTTGCCCTCTTATCCCAAGCTAACCATAATCCATAAATATATAAATAAATGGCAAGGCAGACACATCTTCTCCCCCACTATTTTTTTTTAATACCCACCTCTCCATGGTGGTAGGCTGACATCTCAGCAACAGAACCAGCCAGCTGAGCAACTTTAACTTCACGTTTATCATTTCTCTTACAACAAGTGAACAAAACCTTGCGCTGTCCTGGTTTAAAGCCTGTATCAAAGAATAATACTTTTTGAAATTGTACTCTCTAGCTGTGCCAATATCTTGCTAATCATACTTTTAAAGATATAGACCCTGTTTGCACATCGCGACAAACCATTGGTTAAACAACCCATGAGCTGTCATGCACGAGTGGAAGAGAGCAAACGTGCTGCCTCCCATGTGATCACCACTTCCACTTTTACCCCACAACCCATGATTGGCTCCTTAGTAGGTTGTGGAACGTGGCATCCAAACCAGGACCGCTGGGTTATTTAGGGGCTAAACAACCCAGCAGTTAACCCACTCTCTCCTGCTCATCCCCAACAACCCATGGTTTATTTAACCCATGGCCTACCTTCACATGTGAACAGACCCATAGGGTTGTATCTAATGGTATCATTCTGCTGACAGAAGCAGCTACATTATCAGAACCAGGAGGGGGAAATTGCCCCTCTCCCCCTTCAGCCCCCCATACACCCTCAAAATCTACTCCAAAGGGCTTTGAAACCCTCTGGAGAAGGTTTTTGGGTGGTGTGGAGGGCTGCAGGGGGAAGAGACAGAGAGAGAACATCTCGCTGCACTAGCAGACACCTGCTAGTACAATGCTGGATTTAACCCACACAGAATAAAAACACACATTTAAAATTCAATAAATAAACTTGAAGAGAACAAATGTACGTGAGTTAAATACAAGTGAATATTCATCCGGTAAGTACCAGAGAGCACTATAAATTAATATTTTTCTGATCTTCCAAGTAAAATCTAATTCCTGTTTTCCAGACTCTCCAGACAAGAGCTGTAATTATCAGATTCTTAATCCCATGATTATCCCCAACATAATTCCTAGCCTTTGATTAATGAGTACTGAACATTAAGCAAGTTTAAGGAATTTAGACAAAGCAAGTTTAAGGGTAACTTGATCAGGATTCCATATGGAAAGAAGACTACTACATGACACAGAGAAACAGTAGAATCTAAACCAAATAGCATACTCAAGTGACTACACTGTAAGGCAAAGCTATCGTTACACATACTACTGATTTGAACCTCCACTGAGCACCAAATGTTCATAGTTTAAAAGCTCTCCCTGGTGTTGGTGCCCAAGCTTACAAGACAAAGAAAAGGGAGGCAGAGTGTGGCCAAGTTCAGATGTCACACTGCTCAATTGTCAACCATTGTTTAGGGAACCACATGCTTGTGCGCTCCTCTCCCCACCCCCTCCCTTTTCTGGCTTGTAATAACCATAATTTGGCATTGCATCTGAGTCAGACAAACTATAGTTACTGCTATCCAAGTCTACCTCCAAAATATTACTTATAACTCCACTGTGAACCATGGTTTCAAATCAAGGTATGGAGGCAACTCCTAGTTAGCATATTGGATATCTCAGAGAACTATGATCAGAGCAAAACAGGAAAGGGAAGGAAGAATCCATTCATGGGAGAGGAAGATGGGGCGAGCTCATTCTTGATCTGCAACTCATAGTTTTGACATTGCATTTGTGCTGTACAAGTTGAACCAGTGCAAACTAAAAGCAGCTTTGATTCATTAGCCTAGTTTGTACGTAATGCTAACCCATGCTTCACTGAACCCATGGTTTGTTGCCCTACCCAGGGTTTGTATGGCAAATGATCGAACAAACCATGGTTTGTTTTCTCAATCTCTGGACTGTTTCTTTCCATCCTCCTTGGCCCTACCTCCCTGTATCCCAAATGTGTTTGTGGTGCTGTTATACTGATAGGTAGAGCAGCTAGGGTTTTTTTTACGGCTCTTGCCCACTGCCTCTTATAGACTAGTGAATCAACCCGCAGTTCTGGGTTCACACACACCACCACAACCACCCGTGGTTTAAACAACCCAAAGTTTATAATGCTATAACAAACCATGGGTTCTCTTTCTGGGCTGTTCATGGTGAACAAACCATGGTTTGTTAGTGTGGACACATTCATTCATCATGACAACCCAGAATTCAACTACACATACAATGGGTTAGTGTTATGTGCAATTGAGAAGAGAGGAATAGTAAAATTTTAGATCAATTAGGAAGATAACTGAAGATGAAAAGACAAATGAGAATGGCAAACAGTCCCTTGCTTTTCAAAATAATTACATCTTCAAAATGATATAAAGACGACATTGTACCTCTTTATGAAAGTTCACTCACCATCAACAAGGGATGGAATTGATCGTTCGTTATCTGAGTTGGAGAAAAGAATCAACTCCTTGTTGATAAAGTCATTGTAAGTGAGATGCTTTGTCGCTGTACCATATAGAAATTGCTAAAATAAATAAAAGTTATTACTATTGTGACATCAACAAATAACAACATTTGCCATTCCCTCCTAATACTTCAACATTACCTCTGGTAATCCATGCAACCGACGCTGTCTTCTGTCTTCCATGAAATTTGTCAGCCACTCTTTTCGGTCATCAATTTTTTTCTTACTGAAGGCCTACAAAGTTTTCAGATAGTCTCATCACGACTAGAAAAAACAAGACTAGTACGACTAGAAAAAACACATTTTAGCCAGGATCCACAAAAGCTATATATATAAACAGAGTCAACAGTGCACATAGCCAGAAGACAGTGGATATGGTTTCCATGTTTTCTTGGCACATCTACATTTTGATCCAGACCTGGCAGAGCTTAATGAAATAGCTTTTCTTTAAAATCCTACTTTGAGAGCAATCTACTACACAGTGCATGACTTCCTGATTTTGAATCATCATTTTACCAAACACACACACTTAAAAAAAGGAGTGCAAAAGATGAAAACCTCTTTCTAACAAGAGCTGCTCTTACAACATGATCTTCGCAGTCTCCAAGATGACAGATATTTTAAAATTGGGGGCTGATGGGCCTTCACAAATGAGCTGCTTTATCACCTTTTTAATGCCTCTGTACATTAAGGACTGAATCCAGACTTAGTCATACTTAAAATGGCCTGAAATAAATGGGACTTAAGTTAATCAATGGGTCTACTCTACATATGACTAAGTCTGGATACAACCTTCAGTTTATGCAGTATTCCTGTATGTTTTATATGTTCTCTCAAAGTGAGGAAATGGCAATATATGGCCACAGAAATAATAAGGCGATGCAGAAGCATAAATAAGGTTAGACTCTGTGGACTTCCCAAACTAACAAAACATGCAACATATATATGGAAGATTGCTGTCAACTCAACATCTGGTAGGCTTTTCAAACTACTATAATTCTATTCTGCCAATAATTATTCCTCTCTCTTTCTGAAATTAAATATTTTACAAGTGGGAGCCAGCAGGAAAAATGAATGGATGAATTGACTGGAGAACTGGTACCGCAGCCCAAATTCTCCTTTCCAAGCTTTTCTACAAAGTGGCTCCTTGTCTTGGTTGAGCATGAAGCAAGCTGCATTTGCTTCCCACATAGCCAACTCAATTTGCCTGCCCCCCACAGAGCCAGCTTCACTTGCTTCCACTCAGCCAAGCACAATTTATTTCCTTCACCTACACGATATACACATGCACAGCTCTTACTCAGGGCATTTGGGGGTTGGGAGAGAGGGAGGCAGGGGCTCATTCTGACTACCTTCTACTTTATTTTTGCAAGATTAGACGGTCTCTAACATCAGAGATGCTCTCTTACCCTTCCCTTCCCCAGAATTAGGCACCCAGGATGTCTGCATGTAGGCATCCTGGTTCAGAGAGTTGGCACTGCTGCCGCCACTACAAATTGGCACTGATGCACATAATAAATAGATTTAATAGATCATAGAGTTGGAAGGAGCCTACTAGGCTCCTTCCAACTCTATGATCTATGAAATCTATGAGCCCAACCCCCTGCACAATGCAGGAAACTAGAGGAGGGGTCTCCCATCCAAGTAACAACCAGGCTTGACCCTGCTTAGCTTTCCGCACTCAGACAAGCTGAGCCAGCGTAAGCCACAGGCCTGGAACAAATAAATAAATAATTCTGGTTTGGATCCAGATTTAGTCATTTGTATGGTTTGGATCCAGATTTAGTCATTCGTAGAATAGAGCCATTGAAATCAATGGTAAGTTAGTCATGACTAACATAAATCATGTTTATGAAACATGATAAATGACTAACATAAATCCCACTAATTTCAGTAGCTCTACTCTACGGATGACTAAATCTGGATACAGCCCCGTAACACAGGATGATACAATTAAACTGGCAGTGATTACTCAATAAACAGATCTTGGGCTTATAGGAGGGAGCTCAATGAAATAGTGAATCCAATGTACTACAGCAATATTTTTTTTTAAAGGCAAATGAAATAAAGCAGCAAGTGTCATCATGATCCATCTTTTGGTGCCATCCCATGCAACATATAGGCTTGCTAGAAAAGGTACAAAAATGGCCAACTAAAATGATCAAGGGGTTGGAACACATTCAATTTATGTGTTTGGAGATTTTAGTATAGAAATCATATAACTGGGGCAGGGAAGCACTTGATAGATGTTTAAATAATTATTAATAGCATGGAGAGAGTAGTCAGAGAAAAATTAGTGCAAGTATTTACCAATGTAATGGCAGCATCATCTTCAGGACCAGCATATCGAAATAAAATCCGATGTCTCTCCATATCTGCGAAATATTCTTTTGCCTCTTTAGCAGTGCTGGTTCCCAAACCTACCTCAATGAGAAAAAATGCTGATTTAATCAAATCCTTGTCAATATTTTACAAAATAATTCAACATTACTTGAAGACACCCTGGAAGAAAAAGGTAAAACAGCTTGCTACCAGTCAATTATTACACTAGGAATTCAAAGACCCTAATCCAGCAAGTTAGCCATGAGCAAATCCCATTGAAGGGAATGGGAATTAAGCTAGTTTCAACTAACTATTCCATTTATTTTAAAGTGAATTGGCCTACTTCTGAGTAAACATGCATAGGACTGCATTGTTAGTCATCATGATAACTAGCTAGATTGGTTCTGAAATATGTTGGTGCTTGGTTGGTGGGGTGGGGGGAAGGGCAAGAGTGGAACACAAACCTTTGTAGTATTTTATTTTCCATGCTTTATGATTCTCCATATGTTTTTTCCATTCATCAAATTCAGGAATACTATAGAAGGAAAGTTCCTGCTTATTTTTGCTTGCCTTAAAAACAGAGATATGTCAGTTAGATTTTGCAACCTATTTTTTTCTGAACTTTACAAAAATTACATCCGCTGACCTGCCCCGTTCTGGAAACGAGCATTTCCTGTCATTTCCAGGGTTGTTTCAGGAACCACTAGTTCCTGTTGTGCTAGCAGCCAATTCCCCTAGTGCAACAGAACTAGCAGAGGCGCAGCAGCAGTATAGGATACTGTCCAGAGAATGGGAAGTCAGAACACACTTCCTTTACCTTGAAATGCTTCCACATGCTTGGGTACAGGCACCGCAGTGAAGAATGAAACAGACGTCTATTGAGCTCTATGGGGTTTTGTTCTTGTGTGGTGAAGGATTGTGCTCATGGTATATAATCACAGCTCCAATCAGGGACATTAAATCATATTATAACATTTTATACAAAGCCCTTGCTTCTATTTGGCAAGCAAATGGAACTCCGTAACCCAGAACCCTCCCTGTTCAAATACCTTAAACTCAAAGATAAAAATAAAATGTAAGTTAATTTTGCCTTCTCTTTCTTTTCCAACTTTTCATGTTTCCTCTTATCAATGGAGATTTTGCGTGAACTTAAGGCTATTTCCTTTCTTTTGGCCACTTTTTTCTTTAGGACACCAACCATTTCTGTGAGTTCTCTATTCATTCTTTGACTATATGGATTTATTTTATTTTTTTAACATGGGAGCTATGTTACACAATGTCTTGACTTAAGGAACTAATAGAACAAAAGGTTTTGCCCCTGTGCTTTATTAGTTATAATATGTTCATGGTTGGTATTAGAAAAATGTATAGTGAATACATTTGTTACCTTTACAATTGGAGTAATGAATTCTTCAAGAAAGCCATGTTTCAAAAGGGAAGGCCAATTGTGATGAATAAAGTTGATCAGCAGGCCTTTAATGTGGGATCCATCCTGATCCTGAATATAAAAAAGAACAATTAGTGAAGGCTGAATAGTTGCAAAAAGGAAACACCTTTGTCAGATGCTTTCATTTTCACTACTATGTCTTTATTTAAATTCAAAAGGGTGTGGGTGCTGTGAAAGCAACTGAAGATGTATATATATGAACTCCTACAAGTAAATGTAGAACTTCACAAATGTTAAGAATATAAGTAAATTTTTATTTCTTATTTCATTATTAATGGTATTTTTATGCTGCCTCATAACTGAGGTTTTCTGAGCAGCATACACAGAATTGTCAAAAATACAATATAAGCAATAAAAATACAGCTACCATACAAAGCACATCAGAGCAGAAAGATCAGTAAAATCAGCACAGACAAGTCCTAAAACTTTAAAAGGCAAAGAACCTCAAAACCCCAATAACACCCGAAAAGGAAAACTTCTCTGCCCAGATTCAATCACATACAGAAGTAAAAACAATGAAAATGTTGTTAAGCCTCCTTGACATTTCTTCAGAAAGGGAAGTGTAGGGTATTTTATATACGTATATTTTATATACGTATAAAATATATACGTATATATTTTAATAAATAAAACAAATAAATATGAGTGTTGGAATCACCAAGGAGCAAAGTGGGGATATTGTCAGAGAAGACAGCAGCATACTAGGTGTCAAGGTCTGAAAAAAGGGTTGAGAGAGAACAAGGGGGACAATATAGAACAGCAATACAGAGATGCAAAGGAGAATAGATATACAGCAACTTCAAAAGGAAGAGAAACCGTGGGATAGGATGTTTTGTGTGTTTGTATTTTAGATCTTAAACTGACCTGATCAGTCATGATCATAATTTTGCCATATCTTAATGTTTTCAGAGATTCTGGATCTTCATAACTTTTCTTGTATTGTAGACCTACTATTTTTATGATGTTATTAATTTCTGCATTTTCCATAATCTGCAGAGAAAGCAGAAATTGAGACAGGCAACAGCTTAGTATATTCATATTAGCTATCCATTAACCACTTTCTTACATGGCTTTTCCTTACCTGCTTGTGAGATGCCTCCCGAACATTGAGAATTTTACCCCTGAGTGGAAACACCCCATATCTATCTCTTCCGATGACACCTAAGCCAGAGACAGCTAAAGATTTGGCAGAATCTCCCTCAGTTAAAATCAATGTACAATCCAAGGAATGTTTGCCACCTGCAAAGGTGTTAGAGGTGGAGGGGGCAAAGAGAGACAAAGAAAACAAGTTGACACAACCTTCAGCCAAAAATTGACTAAAAGACTACGTATTAAGCATAGCTCACCCATTAAAAAACAACAACAATCTGTTAAGTAAAAAGACAAAGATACATATTTGACATGATTTACTTCTTTTAAATAGCAATTACCTAAGAAATTGTGTTAAGTTTTTAATTTGCCTGGCATTAAACTGTCAATGGTAAGCAACTATAATGCAGAAAAGAGTGTGTTGTTTTAACATAACTGTGCACATTGCGAAGCAACTAATGCAGAAAATACACATTTTGACAATCATATCAGGAAAGAACAGGTTGCTTACCTGTAACTGTGGTTCTTCGAGTGGTCATCTGTGCATTCACATATATGGGCTCTGCACCTGCGCAGATACGATTCAGGAGCTGAATCTAGAGCTGAGGAACCCCTCCCCCGCCATCTCACTGAGCATGCTCCTGCGGGGACCCACCTGTTCTCTCCATCCCCTGCAACCGCCTATTGCAGCCTTGGGACCGTGAGAATTCTCAGTATCAAACATTAGCATGGAAATCCAAGGCCTGTGGCTTACACTGGCTCAGCTTGTCTGTGTGTGGAAAGCTAAGCAGGGTCAGGCCTGATTATTACTTGGATGGGAGACCCCTCTTGGACTCGATAGCCTTATAGGCCCCTTCCAACTCTATAATCTATTAATCAAACTGACATCAATATCGGTAGGATAACCACTTCATTTAGTCCCATCAAAATCGATAGTGACACTGAAGCAGGGACAAGTAGGTGGGTTGTGTGAATGCACAGTTGTCCAGTCAAAGAACCACAGTTACAGGTAAGCAATCTGTTCTTCTTCGTGGTCTCTGTGCATTACACATATGGGTGATTTACCAAGCTGACTTACCGGAGGTGGGTCGGTATCATTATGGCAAAAAAGAGAGCACTGCCCTGCCAAAGGCTCGAGCTTGAACATCTAATCAATAGTGCTGGATGAAAGTGGACAGAGATGACCACATTGCAGCTCTGCAGAGTTCTGGCAGGGGTATCCCTTAACCAAATGCCACTGATGTTGAAATATGCCTTGTAGAGTGGGCATCCACTGTTCCAATGGGTTGCAATCCAGCGAGATCATAAGCTAGTTTTATCATTTGAACGATCCAGGCTGCAAAACACTGTGTTGAGACTGGCAGGCCAAGAGTTTTCTTCCTGTAGCAAATGAAAAGCTTTTGGGATCAACAGATCAGTTCAGTCTGAGCCTTATAAAAGGCAAGAGCTCTCTTGACATCGAGAGCATGCATAGTCCGCTCGGTGTAGAAGGGGATGGGAAGAATGCTGGTAGAATGGTGTCTTGATTCAGATGAAACGAAGAAACAACTTTAGGGAAGAAAGCAATGTCCGGTCAGAGCACAACTTTGTCCCTATGAAACGTAAGATAAGGCAGGTCAATCTGGAGCATACAAAGTTCACTGGATTGATGAGCCAAAGTGATCACCACTAAGAAGGCCAATTTCCAGGATACGAGATGGAGATCTGCCGTCGCTATTGGTTCAAAAAGCTTAGTTGTTAGTGCCTGAAGAACCACAGTAAGACTCCAGTTCGGTACCACAGATCAGACTGGAGGAATGAGATTGCAGAGTCCCTTAAGAAATTGTCTAACCAGAGGGTGAGAGAAGAGTGTAAAACCGTCCATTTCCTAGTGTAGGATAGACGAGTTTCTGGTTTCCTCGCCGCATGTAGGACTGCTTGGACTTCAGCCAAAAACTAAGAAGGAAGCTTGTTATTAGATCCCCCATGCTGTGAGTTGGAGAGTGTGAAGGTCTGGGTGACGGATCTGACCTCGATCCCGGGTCAGCAGCATCGGGAATAGAGGAAGGTGCTGATGTTCCCCTCCAGCCTGATGAAGGAGTGGTGCAAATCACACTTGCCTCAGCCACCACGGGGCAATGAGGATGCAATCTGTGTTTTTGGTCCTGATCTTGGAAAGAACTCTCGTCAGCAATGAAATCAGAGGGAAGACGTAAAATAGGGCCCCAGTCCATGGATGCAGAAAGGCATCCCCTAACAAAGCTGGGTCCTGGCCTGCCCTGCTGCGAAAGTTCGGACAAGCTGTATTCTCCTCCATTGCAAACAAATCCACAGTGGGAACACCCCACCGGTCAAAGAGGCTTTTTCGGATTCAAGGGTTCCGCTGCCACTTGTGCGATATTAAGGCAACCTTGCTGAGGATATCCGCCAGTACGTTACCCTTCCCCGCTTTGTGGATAGCTGCAAATGACATCCATCTTGGGATGGCCCAATTGAATATTTGGCGTGCCAGATGGTTGAGTTTGGACGACTGTGTTCCACCTTGTTTGTTGAGGTAGGCTACAACAGTCATGTTGTCTGTAATGACCTGTATTTTGTGTCCTTTTAGGCCGAACTTGAGGGCCTTCCAGATAGCCAGAAGCTCCAACAGGTTCACGTGAGCTGATCTTTCCTGAGGGGACCAAAGTCCTTGTACAGTCCATTCCTTGCAGTGAACGCCCATCCGAGCAGTTACGCATCAGTGGTGAGAGTCCTGGATGAGGGTGGAGGAAGGAACAGAAGACTGCCAAGTCAAATTGTCCTCCGTCATCCACCATCAAAGTGAGTAATGAACACCTGATGGCAAGATCAGGTAAGCCTGGCATGTGTTCCTTTCAGTATCAAAGGCTCTCAGGAACCAGTTTTGTATGCCCCGTGATCAAAGATGGGCACACACCACTGCAATGCACTTGGTGAAGACTCAAGGAGCAGTTGAGAGCCCAAACAGGAGCACTGTGAATTGGAAGGCATCTTGACCAATGCAAAACCAGAGGAAACGCTGGCTTTCCTGGTGAATGGCAACATGAAACTAGGCATCCTTTAGTTCGACCAACGCAAGCCAATCGCCCCTGTGAAGGAGAGGCAGGATCAATTGGAGCGTGGTCATCTGAAACCTCTTCAGGAAGATGTAGATGCCCTGAAGGTCCAGGATCGGTCAAAGCCCTCCACCCCTCCTCACCACTGTGAAATACCTCAAGTAGAGGCATTCCCATAAATGCTAAGGTGGGAACCGCTGGATAGCACCTTTTTGTAGCAAGGAAGTCACCTCGTCTCGGAACAGAGTTGATGGCCACTGTGGTTTGGATGCCAAGAAAGGGAGGGAGAGTGTCAAATTCAACCCTGTACCCATGCTGGACGATGTTTAGAACCCAGCAATCAGATGTAATCTGTTCCCAGAATGGAAGAAAGGAAGCTTCTCAGTTGCCAAATTGTAGAGGAAGTTGTGGAGCCGAGCGAAGGAGAAAGTCAAAGACGCCTCTTTGAGGAGTAGTCACCTCTTTTGTGGGAGCCCCGGTACTGAAGGCTGCTGCACCCGACACTGACGATCTTGCTGCTGGCATTGAGCGAAGGCAGAAGAGTAAGAAGATGGTTGGCAGAACCACCTCCTCTGACGATTGGAATGGACCAGAGGCTGCAGTCCAAGGCCCATCTTCTTAGTGGAGGATTTAGCTTTTTGGACTGCATCCAGCAATTCATCAGCTTTTTAACTGAAGAGCCCCTCGCTGTCAAACAGGAGATCCTCAATCCTGCTCTTTACTTCGGGAGTAAGTCCAGTGGAGCATAGCCAGGCATGTCTTTGCAAGGCTACAGCCCCCATCTTGGCCCAGCTATGACAGTCTGCCTGGTGCCTCACCAGTATTGATCTGTTGGCAGGCGAGTTAGTGGCTTCTTCCTAGAAAACCCGGGCCAGCTCCCTCTTGTCTTCTGGTAGTTAGTCACACAAGGAACCAACTTTTTCCCAGAGGAAAAGCTGGTACCAGGCCATTGTCACTTGGTAATTTGCCACCCAAAGACCGGGGGGGGGGTAAGTAAATTCCTCGGCCAAAGAGGTCAAGTCACCGGTCCTCTTTGTCGACTGGTGCCAAGTGTTGTTTTCCAGACTTAGTCTGTGCTGACTCGACTATCACTGAGCTTGGCACCGGATGGGAGAATAGGAACTTCGTGTTCTCCTCCCTCACTTTGTACATCCCTTCCAACCGCTTTGCCGTGGCCGGAGTGGAAGCAGGTGTTGCCTAAGTGTTAGAAAAATGGACATGGTACATATACAGAGTGTAAGAATAAAGCCCTACCAGACACGTGTATTAAACAAAGCTATACATAGCATGCATTTTTAAATGAACAATTCCACTGTTTCACCACCACCCCAGGCCAGATGCTAAACTAGCCTGCCAAATTCTGCCGGTTGGCAACAAGCCCAAACAGTCTGGATACTTTTATCTATGTGTTCTTCCTTCAAGGTTCTATAGTACGCTTCAATAAGGAAAGCTATTTTGGTACACAGTGCTTTTACAAGCTGGGAAAAGTTCCCTACAGGCTGTTTTTTTCAGACAACAGACAGGCAACATGGATCATTGTAAAATCCATGTAATAATATGGCACTCTGTTAAACATAGTAGGATTTCTGACACTGAGAATTGGGGACCCAAAAGTGGAGAAACACTGTTCTAGACTGAGACATTCACATAGGACACATAAGGAAGGGTCCCAGTTTCACCAAAGCTGGGAGAGACTCCTAATCTGAAACCCTAAAGAGCTGCTGCCAATCAGTGTGACCTGGCATGATAGGAGTCTGAGTTAAAGCTACATAAAGGCCTAATCCTATGCATGTTCGGACAGACAAAGGTCCTGCAGGTCCCAGCATTTCCTGGCCAGCAGGGGTGGCATTGGGGAGCGGCCCACAAGGGCTGGAAGGGCAGGTTACTTACCTGTAACTGTAGTTCTTCGAGTGGTCATCTGTGCATTCACACACATATGGGTTCTCTGCGCCTGTGCGGAGATCGTTCGGAAAAAAATCTATGTGATGTACCCATATGTGTGTGATGCACAGAGACCACGAAGAACCCTAAAATCTCTGGGAGACCACCCTGCTGTCCATAGGTACTTGCTAAGGTAAAAGTCCAGAGGCCCTGATGAACTCTGTTGCATTCCCGCTGGATGAACTGGCTTTTTGCCCACATACCACCTCCTGTTGCACCTGGCTTTGCTTATCTGCCTTGTTATTCCAGACAGGGAACCTTGAAGGGCCTGCTTTGGTTGTGTTGTTCCTTTGTTCTAAATTGCATGCCTGGCCGTCATATCTGCACCTTGGTTGCTATCTGGCCCCATTTCCTTGTGCCAACTCCAAAAATACAAGCGAGAGAAGAGTCCCTTTGATTGATAAGAAGTACCAAGAGTAGCAGGCCTGATATCTCGGGTGACCTAAGAGGTCATGAGAAACAATAGCCAAGAAAGAGATAGCCAGGTGGCCTTCTATCTAACTAGAGATGAAGACTTGCCATGTTCAAAGAAATGTATTTGATTGGTTGTTGTCATATTCGGGGAAATGTATCTAACTGGTTGGCATGTTTAAGCGAATGCATTTGATTTGCTGAGAATGAGTGTAAAAAGGTATAAGACCACCTGCATGCCCCACCTTCCTTTGTTCAGCTTTTGATCCTGTTGTGAGCTAGAGCTGAACTTTTTTGCGCAGAAATAAAACTTTGAAAAACTCACTCCTGGGTGTGCTGCTTCTCTCTCCCCGAGTATTGGCTTCTCTGAGGGGAGGACTCAGAGCATATTTGCACAACGTAAGTCTGCTGAGCTGTTTGTAGCAGTATTGGAAGGAACGGGATCGAAGTTGGCATGGTAGATTCCATAAAGACAGCATCAAAAACTGGGTTGCGGTTCCCGTTGCTCAGTGCGTTGGGTTTCTATTCCCAAAGATTAGGCCATTCATTTGACTTGATCTGCAAAGTGACCCATATCTTCTGAGGGTGAGTCCATCTGCTAGGATCCCACACAGGTATCAGGCAAGGATGTAGTGAGCACCTGTGAAGAGGTGGAAAGGGAGTCAGACTTGTAGTCTTCTGGTGAAGACGGTCTCAAAACCAGCACTGAAGATTGTTCCACGTCTGAGGGTAGCTGGGTCAGCGGAGCTGCAGGTGGTAGTAAGGGCAGTGGGTTGTGGTGCTGGAGCCCTTGGTGGTGGTGAACAGCTCAGAGGCCTCCCTTGTGCAGCCAATGGAGGCTGTCTAAAAGATACAGGTTCCATGAGAAGAGGAGAGTCACCTTGCATCCGAGGAGGTGGGTTCCAGAAATGAGGGAAGTTGCCTCAAACTTTAGGGGAAACCTCGCAGTAGAAATCCCTACCATACTATGTGTTGCGCGGGTGCCTAAATGCCCAGGCATCCCAATAGTGGAACTGACCATTCCGAACGGTCTTCCCAATCTGAAGGAGGAGATCTAGAGCAGTACCAACGGTCAGAATGGCGACTGTCTCTCGAGCCCAATCTTTGGCTTCAAGGGGAGAGCAGGCATTCAGGTTGAGGGCCAGCACACTGTGGATCGCTAGGAGAGGGCGCATCTTGGGAGCGAGGCCTGTCAGACACGGAAGAGACATCCACTATCTCTCTCTCGGAGACAGAGACCACGTGTGGTTGCAGAGGGGCCTTCAGAATCGACGCCTCTTCGACATTGAGGGAAGAGCTGGAGCTGGGCGAGGAGATAGCCTCAAAACCGAATGGTCTGGCTTAGAGGAAGACTTTGACTTCTTCTACTTCTTTCTCCTTTTTCGCTTCTCGGCATCCTCCTTCCTGGCATGTGCTTTCTTGGCCAACTTTTTTGCTGATGAGAAAGTTATATTGCATCCTATTGTTGGTGGAGCCGTAACCACCACAGATGGTATTGGTGGAGTAGCTGGCCAGTCAACGGGAAGTGGCATGTCTTTCGAAGGGGTAGAGGCGTCCACCACCTCCAGAGCCTTGTGCCACAGTACGGCTTTCAAGCGGTCGGTTCGGTGCCTGCAGGCCTGCTTTGTAAAGGCCTGAAAGTGGGGGCACGCATCCACCACATGCCCCTCACCAAGGCAGAGCAGACCAAGAGAATGCCTGTCTGTCAGCAGTAGTCTGGCGCCGAACTTCACACACTTGCAGAAGGGGGGTTTCAAAGGCATCTGCCTCAGAATAGAATAAAACCTTCAACGAGGCAAAACTTCAGCAAAGAACTTGAACTAGTCGAGAGAAGTTCCCTCCACGTCCGGCCACAATGGCAGTCGAAGAGGAACTGAGGGAACGGGCGGGAATCCTCAGGAGCATGCTCAGTGAGACGGTGGAGAAGGGGTTCCCACCCAAATTTCCTCAGCTTTAGAAGTTTCTCGAATCACAGCACAGGTGCAGAGCCCATATGTGTGATACACAGAGACCACGAAGAATAATAACTTTGCCAAAAATGTTGAACATGTGTAAGTTTACAGCCATTTAATAGATTTCAGAGAAAAACAGAATACATTTACTTTATAAGGTGAACAATGCTAGAAGGTAGTTCACTCTTACCAGCATCATTAGCATCATCAAGTTTTGGAATGCCCTTGATTTTGCTGTGTTTCACTGATGAACATTTTTTGTTCAGCTGTGTCTGTGCCTTGAATTTCACCCAATTCAGGATACTTTCTACAATACCACAGTTAGACGCCTATAAAAATCAAAGATTAGTCATACTTAAGAGAGTACCAAAAAGGTTCACATTGATAAATATAATATACTGAAGTATCAGAACCCATTTTTTTTCCTGAGAAAAGCAGTGTCACTCTTTTGTTTCTCTATGTATGCTTTTACTCCACACTTCTAAAACCACAAGCCAGTTGCAATAATAATAAAAATAAAAACCCAAATAGTAAATCACGTAGAGTTCAAAGAACCATTCAACTAGTTCCATGTGCCAAGAAGGATACAGGATTGTGCACCTTGAACTACACCCCTCTCCCGCACGCTGCATAACATTTTCCAACAGGAATAACATATTTCTTCAGTATTTATTAATTAAACAATTTACAAGCAAAATCAGAACTTTGGCCTTTCATTACTTTCTATTCAGTCACATTAATAGCAATTTCTGATCATTCAACAACACTGTATTATTTCTTTTATTTTTTATTTATTTAAATTATATTTAACCTGCTCTTCATCTTAAGATATCAGGGCAGTATACAAGAGACTGGTCTCATATATGATATGCCCCAATGCAATACAATCACAAAACAATATCACAAATAAAAAGCATAAAAACAGCAAAGTAAACGAAACAAACCTGCACAATACTTTATAAAATAAATACATTGGAAAATAAATACATTTTATCCTGACACCAAAATGATAGAGGAGCACAGGCATCAGTCAAGCTTCAGGGAGGAATGGAGATGGAGCACCACCACAGAGAAAGCCCTCTTCCTAGCTCCTATACTGTGAGCTTCCCCTGGCTAGGAAATCCAGAGAGGAGCCTCCTCTGAAGATCTTAAGACATGGGTAGGCTAGTATAGGAAGAGATGCTCCTTCATATATTTGATTCCCAAGTCATTTAGGGCTTTAAAGATTGGTCCTTGAGTTGGGCTTGGAACCCAATGTAACTGTGTAATATGCTCCCATAAGGCTATACCATTTAAAATTCTGGCAGCCACATTCTGCACCATCTGAAGTTTCTGAATAGTCTTCAAGGGCAGCACCATATACATGTACTACAACATGCTATAGTAATCCAAATGGAAGATTACCATGGAACACTGTAACCAGAGTATCCCAGCCCAGGAACGGTCATAGCTAGAGAACTAGCTGAAGTCAGTTAAAGGCATCCATGCCACTGAGGCCACCTGAGCCTCAAGTGACAGTACTGCATCCAGGAGTATACCCAAGCTACATACCTCTCTTTCAGGGGGAGTGCAACCCCATCTAGAACAGGATATCCACCTAATTCCTGAACATGAGAACCACCTACCTACTATCTTGTCAGGATTCAGCTTAAGTTTATTACCCTTCATCCAGCCCATTACCAACTCCAGGGACTGGTCCAACACCTCCACAGCCACATTTGACTCAGATGAGAGGGAGAGACAGAGTTGAGTGTCACCAGCATACTTATGACACTTCACTCCAAACCCCCTGATGACCTCACCAAACAGCTTCATATAGATATTAAAAAGCATGGGGGACAACATGGAACCTTGCAGGGCCCCACAGCATAAATGCCATCAAGTTGAGCAAAAGCCCCCAATGCTATTTTCTGAAATTGACCCTGAAGGTAGGAGCAGTATCACTGTGCCTTGTACTTTCATCCCACAAAGCCAGTAAAACACCATGATCAAAAGCTGCTGAGAGAACAGGAATAATTAGCAGGGTCGCACTCCCCTGTCCATCAGGGTGACCAAGGCTGTTTCGGTGCCAAACCTGCACCTGAACCCGGACTGAAATGGGTCCAAATACATTGCTTCATCCAAAAGTGCCTGGTGTTGAACCACCACCACCCTCTCAAACACCTTGCCACAAAAGTGGATATTAGTGTCAGGGTGATAGTTGCTATAATATCCCAGGTCCAAAAGAGGGCTTAAGACCCCCACCCATATTGCTGGGCACACTCTGGACCTCGTGTTCTGTGCTGGATGCGGTGATAGTGATCTGAGAGTGGAGGAACTCTCTGTAGTTCCGTTGTCATGGACAGATCACTACCTGGTGGGGTTTAGACTTGCTGGCACTTGGAACCTCTGCAGGGTTGGAGGGCTGATTAAGATAGTCCGCCCCAGGAGGCTGATGGATCTGAATGGCTTCCTGACAGCTCTTGGGGATTTTCCTGTTGCCTCAGCAGGTGATTCTGTTGAAGCCCTGGCCGATCTCTGGAACAGGAAAATAACTAGGGCGGTGGACACAATCGCTCCTGAGCGTCTTCTCTCACAAAGTGGACCCACACCAGCACCCTGGTTTTCTAGGGAGCTGCTGGCAATGAAACAAGTGAGACAGTAACTAGATCATCATTGCTGGAAAACTCAGAGTGAATCCAATTGAACATGGGCTACAGCCTATTTGAAGGCCTATTCTGTGGCAATACGGGCAGCAAAAATAATATTTTTTTCTGCCACTATTGCGTCTGCAAAGAGCCATCCTGCGGAGCTGTTTCGGGTGGTCAGGGGTCTTTTACACAGTAGACCACAAGAAGAGACCTTGGACCTTTTGACAGCCCACTGTGAACAATTTGCTCAGCACTTCGCAGACAAAGTCACTCGGATCCGCTCTGACTTGGACACTATAGTTGATACAGACCCAGTAGATGTAACTTTGGCTCCTGCTTGTCCAGTGTTATTGGATACTTTTCAATTTGTACAGCCTGAGGATGTGGACAGGATCCTTGGAGAGATTAGAGCCACTACATGTGTTCTAGACCCTTGCCCTTCCTGGCTCATAAAAGCAGCCAGAGGGGGACTGGCCAAGTGGGTAACAGGAGTGGTTAATGCCTCCCTTGTTCAAGGCAGGGTTCCAGCCTGCCTGAAGGAGGCAATGGTGAGACCCCTGCTGAAAAAGCCTTCCCTGAACCGCACGGTATTAGATAATTACTGGCCAATCTCCAATACTCCATTTCTGGGCAAGGTATTGGAGCACGTGGTGGCCTCTCTCCAGCAGTAATGGGCTGGATGAGGGCAAACAAACTGAAGTTTACTCCAGAAAAGACAGAGGTGCTCCTGGTCAGTCGGAAGGCAGATCAAGGAATAGGGATTCAGCTTGTGTTGCATGGGGCTACACTTCCCCAGAAGACACAGGTTTGTAGGTTGGGTGTACTTCTGGATTCAGCCCAGAGCCTGAATTCCCAAGGTTTCGGTGGTGACCAGGAGTGCATTTGCACAGTTAAAGCTAGTGCGCCAGCTGCGCCCGTCCCTGGAGATGTCTGATTTGGCCACAGTGACACATGCCTTAGTTACATCCCATTTGGATTACTGTAACATGCTCTATGTGGGGCTGCCTCTGAAAAGTGTTCGGAAACTTCAGCTGGTTCAAAGAGCTGCTGCCAGACTGTTGACTGGGGCTGGCTACAGGGAGCACACAACTCCTATGTTACAACAGCTTCACTGGCTCAAATCTGTTTCCGGACACAATTCAAAGTGCTAGTTGTGACCTATAAAACCCTATACAGCTCTGGTCCAGGCTAACTGAAAGACCATATTCTCCCTTATGAGCCTGCCCGTACCCTAAGATCTTCAGGGGAGGCCCTTCTCTTGGTTCCGCCACCATCTCAGGCACACCTGGCAGGAACTCAGCAGAGGGCCTTCTCGGTGGTTGCCCCGACACTCTGGAATTCCCTTCCGAGGGAGGCTAAAATGGCGCCCTCCTTGGTATGCTTCTGGAGGCAGGCAAAAACTTTTTTGTTCCAGCAGGCCTTTGGGAATAGCCTGGACCTGTGAGAATGCAATGGATTCCACTGTTTATATTGTTACTGTTGTTTTAACTTTGATATTTTATATAATTTTAATATTATAGCTAATTTAATTATATTTTAACTTTTGTTTATTCTGATTTATGTTTTAATTGTACAAGTTTTAATGTTGTAATGCCGCCTTGAGTCCCAGTATTGGGGAAAGGGCAGGATAAATAAACAACAACAACAACAACAACAACAACAGACAAAGAAGGGGCCACAAAACCGCTTCCTACAAGACGGACAATAATAATAATAATAATAATAATAATAATAATAATAATAATAATAATTAGACGAAGAAGGGGCCACAAAAACCACTTCCTACAAGGCAGACAGCACTAACCCCTCTTTCAAAGAAGCATTAACCCATCCAGTCAATCCCCTTCAGCTTAATGTTAAAAGCCAAGACAGGCAAAGGTCAAGAATACAAGTGATTGGGACAATTCCTCCAAGCACTTTGTCCACATTCTCAGGCAACAACAACTGAATCTGATCCCATTAAACCAGACTAGATGGTGCTCCAGACTGTACTAATACTGTATCAATAGCAGTGTCAAGTTCAGCACAAATATTTATTTCATTTATATACTGCCCAACAGCCAAAGCTCTCTGGGTGGTTAACAACAATATGAGCCATTTGACTCTTGACATGCCTCACAAAATTGTCACAGCAGCTCTCCAAAGGATCCCCAGCTTCCCTACTAGGATGCAATTTTAATAACCCATTCACCACCTGAAAAAGCTCTGCTGGATAGCTACATGAGGATGCAATGATGGTGGCAAAGTAAGAGCATTTCACTGCCACCACTGCCACAAAGTAAGCATGATTAAATACTCTCACTTGCATCCAGTCAGAGTCACTATGAGACTTGCACTATCTGCATTCCAGCCATCATCCTGCTTGTTCCATAGCCCACAGCTCCTCAGCTAATAAGGGTCACCATCGCAGGAGAAGGCACTTGGGAGCGAATATGTTGACAGCTCTCTCCATTTCACCCTTCCATAGTGAGACTAAAGCGCACCAGCCATGCCAAGAGGAAACTCCTCAAAAGCATTCAGGAATAGTTCAGTCTCCAAGGGCAGATCATCTTAATCGGTCCACCACCCCTGCAAGGAGATTAGCCACTGCCAGTCTAAACTTCACCAGAGAATGGTCTGACCATGACAATAGGGTTATAGAACCCCTCCAGACCAATTCCAGATGATTAACCTCCCATCTAGTAGAAAACACTAATGCCAGAGTATGACCTGCACAATGCATTGGACCACTGATGTTTTGAGACAGCCCCATGCTTGTCACAGTCACAGCAGCCATGTCACAGCAGTCTTAAGCCAGCCCCTCCAAGTCAGCCTCTTTGTGAATATTAAAATCCTCCAGGACAATTGCATGGGCTTTCCAACACCATGCCTGAGACCACATCAGGCAGGGAGACTGATGGGCAGTGGAGTAGTCAATACACCAGCAGAATCCCAATCTGTCTCTCTGACCCAACATCAGGCACAAACTCAGTAACCAAGTGGACTAGTCTACTGGTGAGAACAGCAGGTCCCCGTCCCTGATCCACAGCCTATTTTGCTGCTGAACTGTATACCTAGGTGGACAGAGCTGCATAAGATCAGCTCCACCCAGTTCATGCACTCATGTCGTGGTGATACATTCCAGGCCAGCCCCTCTCATCTAGGATTAAATCATGAATGGCTGCTGTTTTATTATGGACTAACCTAACATTAAGTAGTAGCACCATTAAGTCCAAGGGCTTAGCATTTAGTACATTGTATAATTCTATAACCTTATGGATACAGATGTCATTGTTCTCTTCCTTCAAGTAAATAGCATCATGTTTTCTGTACTTTTCTAAACGTATACAGTTGCAAAAGAAATATGTAATACTTACTGCTTTGAAAAACTTCTCTGATAATTGACATTTGGATCCAAAGCTTTTAGGCTGGAGTGTCATGTTCTCTTTTGTTTGAGAATCGAAAGATGGGTTTTCAATAAGGCAATTTATAAAAACCCATATGTGGTTCTTTACCTGTTAAAAAAACCCAAAATGCACACAAAAAACAGGAATCAAAGATAGTGAAATGGTGAACTATAACTTTTTCTCCAGAAATACTTTAAAATGTGAGGGTCAACTTGCCTGGAATGGTTTCACTGAAACGCCAGCTTTGTTCTTTTTCTTCACCACCTCTATCAATTTTCCAACAATTTGATCAACAACATAATCAACGTGCCTACCACCCTTAAGGTGAAAAAGTAAAGGAAGTCAATGAAGACAGAATTAAATTTTAGAACTACTAATTATAATTATCTGTAGAGTTTCCATAAAGGGAACAACAACAACAACAACAACAACAACACATACCGGAGTACTCTGAGGCAGATAATATATTCAGTACCAAGATCCACATCAGAAATGTTTGCTCTCTCATACTCTATACCACTAAGGTGTGTGTGTACGTGCATGAGCATGCTTTAATTTTTAACAATAAACTGCACAAGAAAGCCTCACATCCATATTAGATGCTTGGAATGCATACTAGAATAAAGTATGAAATACATACTACTGACACAATTAAAGACTGTAATCTTACAAACCCAGCATACCTTCCGGTAGCAGGACTAAAAAGGTGAAATGATATGGAAAGTTAGTATTGCAAAACGTGGAGAGGTGCTGGGAAGAAATCTTCTAACTGGATGCTTTGTTATACAACTCAACTGACATAATGTTTGAGAATTAAATTCGGGACATTTTCACCCTCAATCAACAGATGGAATCAATCACATTCTGACAGCACTGAAAATATCACTGAACCTTCGTGTAAGTCTTTCCTTCCAAAATTCCATGTTCCAGGTAGTCAACCACAATGAGATTTGAATTGCCATGTGACATTTTAGGAGGACCCCTCCTTAATTTAGTGAAAAATCAATGCTTTTACTCTTAGGGCTCTTGGTGTCAATTCTACTCCTATTGGAATGACTGGGACAACTGAAAAACCATACACAGAAGATGCTAGTGGTCACAATGACCCCACAAAATGCTGTTTAAATGTATTAGTTACTCATGTCTACTGATGCATAGCCCAGATCATGTTCTGTTCATTTCATGTGAGAAACGAACACAGAGGTTGAAAAAACTATATTTTGTCTATTTACATAACAAGTCACTTTCCTTAATATCACCACAAATTGTATCAGGGGTCAATACTACCTCAGAGGTTTACAAAAAACTTTTACAAACCTTATTTTTAAAACATTTCTCCTCAGTTACAACTTTACTTGTAACAAAGCAAAACTGTTTTTTCCTTCATAGCTATTTTTCATAAAACGTACTAATATGGCTTTTGGGGTCATTTTGGCCCCAACTCAGAGACTCTCTGGCAGTGCTTTGTACCATACAAAAATGTAAAAATTGATAACAATTCGTACCACTCAGTGGAAAGTGCCCAATAAAATATTATATGCCATCCAAACCTGCAAAGTATAGCATAAAACTCTGGCTCTGTTGCAATTCCAAATAACTTTATGATGCATACACACACACACACACACACACACACGTGCCCCAGAAGCTCAAAATCTTGGCCAGATTGTGGCTGATAAACTAAATTTACAGGGTCCCAGAATGGACTATAACAACTGATAACTTTTTCAGTAGTGTGTTACTTGCCAGGGAATTAACTAATGAAAACCTTTCTTTGGTTGGCACATTGAAACCAACCAACCAGGAATTCCTCCAGCATTCCTTGCCAACAAACCCAGATGTTTAAACAGCAGCATTCAGGTCTTTCAAAAAGATTTGACACTTTTTATTTATATACCAAAGAAATGACAGTGACTCTTCTTTCTTCAATGCAGTAATCTGAGATAACAAATCCTAGCCTGAGATCATTTATTATTATTGTAAGACCAAAGATGGTGTCAACACCTGTGACCAGATGGTCTCCACATACACTTCCAGACACATTTGTTTATTAATTAACATTTGTATGCTGCACCATAACAAAGTTCTGAGTGGCTAAACAGTCTATATAAAAACTAGTGCTGTGCCAAAACTCTACCTGCCCTTTTGCAACCCCTCTGTTTTCCTACAAAAGAAGTTGTTTTTCTGCCTCTCTCATGGGGATGAAATTTTTGGAAAAATTTGTCAGTGTGCAGGGCTAGAAGTCTTACCTAACTGTAAGAAGGTGACTGAGGAGCGCATGTGCACTCTTTATTTTAGAACTTTTATCCTGCTCTGTCCTTGCAGCCTCTCCAGCTGCTTGTGCTTTCTGGAAAGCCCAGCAAGTCCTGGTTACGTCCTGGAAAGACTTCCTCCCTAGGGTCTTTCCAGTGCTGCTGCCTGCTGAGTGCCTGAAAGCTGAGTGAGTTGTTCTTCTTGTTAAGAGGACTTTTAACAACAAGAAAACAAAACCCACTCAGCTTTCAG
Organism: Shinisaurus crocodilurus; assembly: GCA_021292165.1. Taxonomy (NCBI): domain Eukaryota; kingdom Metazoa; phylum Chordata; class Lepidosauria; order Squamata; family Shinisauridae; genus Shinisaurus; species Shinisaurus crocodilurus. Next base: position 60,561,998 of record CM037880.1, on the reverse strand, counting down.
GCACTAGAAAACTCCATGGAAGGAAGTCTTGGTTATGTTCTCTAGCAGATTTTCCAGGAAGCACAAGCAGCTGGGGAGGCTGCAAGGACAGAATATGATAAACCACCACCACCACCCTTCAGCCACCTCCTTACAGTAAGGTAAGCACAGAAGTCCTGCACACTGAGCATTTTCTCCATAGTTCTCACCCTTCCCACAATTTCTGGATGCAATTTCTTTTCACCCCTTCCCACGAAGAATGGTCAAAAATAACCACTACGTCACACTGGCGTAACCACCTTAATAGTGTTTACCATTTCACCCACTCCAAAGTAAGTAAAGCAATTCACCTTTGTGGTAGCAATACTGTTCACGAAGCTAATTTGCTGGAATCCTTTCTCACTTAAAGTGAGACACACATCCCAGCGTTCATTTGCAAGTTCATGGATAACTTTCAGAGCAACTCCAGTTTCATCCAACTTGTCTTTTACATAAAGATCAACATAACTACGGAAGCCATTCACCTATGATTTAACAAAAATAATCACTTATTGTTTTCAAAACATACAAATTCAATTGCAGAAATATTTTACTAAACCTCTTACAGGTAGCTTCTTTCCATTAAACAAAACTTTGACCCCTTTGCATGCTCCTGCTAAATCATAAGCTCTTCTTGTCATAAGGGCCATAATATCTTTGTCAAGTTTTTCCATCTTAAATTTCGAAAGATCTGGTTGGAATGTCACACATGTGTAGTCATCGCCTTCAAAATGTTTAATCTTGGAATCAGAAGTCTTCATCATATTGTTCATCCAGGTCTTCATTTAAAAGAGAGGAGAGAGAGAGAGAGAGGGAGAGGGAGAGACATCAGTAGCAATTTTTCTGTATTCTAAAAAAAGTTGCAACAATTCAGTCCTTTGTTTCAATTTCCAGTCAATATGAAGAGCTTGTACTTTTAATTTTCTATTACTCTCACAAAAACACAATCAACATATCTCCAACATGATGTACAAGCATCAATATGGTGAGTATAATGTGACAATTTAATATGTCATTACTGAGGCTGTAACTTGACAGTGCAACATTTGCTATGATAGATCACTGACTCGCCATATCAGGAAATTATGTAAAAGGTTTAACCGTTATACTGTTATTGGTAGTGGAAGTCAACAGGACTAAAAATAATTTCTGAACTATTTTTATTCCCAGATTTTTCTTTAAAATCTCCAAGTATAAAGACATTGGATTGTATCCAACAGTGTCACTCGGCTAGTGTAAATCTTCTACCATTTGCAGAAACCCCATTTTCATCCTTCTGCAAGTGTCAAATCCAATACTTTGATTCCGCTTTCACAAACCATTGCACAAACCCATTATGACTTCATTATGCTAGGTGTTGCTTGTGTTGTTGTGCTAGCACAACTGCTAGCAAAACACTGAACCACTAGTGAAATGCCACCTCTGGACTTTTTCTGCGTTACATTGACATTTCAACCATTACAAAATAAACAGTTCAGAAGACTACTTCAGTCGATGCTGCAACACATTTATAATGGCAGCTTTTAGGGGGAAAATGTTCATGACAGATGCCATATCAACATGGTTGGAAATGTTATCCTATATTCATCCCAGAAGATATGATAACAACAGCAGTGAAGATTCCAAATATTTCCCTACCGATGTGCTTCAGACCTAAACCAGGGTGACCACCTCTATGTGAGAAGATAGATCAATTTACACGCACACTGACCAGAAACTGAATGCACTGGAAAAGTTGACACAGGATTCTCCACGATAGCAGTTTTTGTTAGTTCTCCACTAGGGTTAAGACAATTAAGGAGAATCACATAGAGTTATATGTTTCTACAGTTATATGTTTGCACTTTTTAAAACAAGACAAATATCCTTAAGTTGCAAATGTACCAAATATGTTATTGCACCAATTGATATCTTCAAAACAGTTACAAACGAATATATTTTTCCATAATGAACCTTTTAAAAAATATTCTTTTTCTCAACCAAACCAGAGGGGTACGAGGATTTAAATAGAAGCAAGCGTACCTGTTTAAAACTGTGCTTGTATTCCTTACAAGCAGTTTCAACTGTAAACTTTGTACTGAATATATTACAGAGTTTTGCACCATAGCCATTACGACCACCTGAAAAAATAAGCAACAATTCTATTTCAATATTTTATCACATTGAAAACCTCCCAATGATACCAACTGTGCATCAGGGATTCCAATGAGTATACACATATGTACTAACAAAAGACTAGGACGGGTAGGCAAGCTCTGGGTTTGGGTGCGGTGTAATGGGCCTCCTGAACCTTGCGGGGGACACTCCCCTCCTTTGCTGCCAGCCAATGTGTCCACCCCTCCAAAATTCAAGTGGTTCTGCTGGGAAACAAGGCATGTGGGAAGCTCAGCAGAATTCGGGCTCCTGCCAGACCGCCACAGAGCTGTTTGGTGGTCTGTTGGGAGCCCCATTCTGCAGAGAGACAGAGTACACGAGGGGAATCTTCACTACACTCTGCTTCCCTGTAGAAACAGCAGTTCTGCTTGGAAAAAGCTGACTGGCTGTCTGCTGTGAGCCCAATTCTGCTGGGAATTTGGGGATGGTGATGGGTGGGAGACACAAAAATGGCCATGGTAGGCTGCATGCAAGGGCCATGTGTAGTGTTACCCACCCCTGGACTAGGAATTTATTTAGACATTTGCTGCTTCAGGGATGCCAAATTAAAATTTGCATACACTTGATTACCTACCAAAATGCTTCCGTTAAACAAGATACCGAATATCACAAAACCATCATTTATAGTTAGAAGTATTCCTCTAATTTGTTCTAAATGAAGTATGTATTAAGTTATGTTACCTGTAACTTTTTTCTCATCATCATCATAATTGCTGGAAGTCAACAGCTGTCCAAATATTAAGGCAGGAACATACATCTTTTCCACTTTGTGTTCCACAACTGGAATACCTTTTCCATTATTCCAGATACTTATAATATTTGATTCACTGGAAGTGTAAATAATAAATATTTTGTGCAAAAATAAAGAGTACCAGAGGTTTTAAAGTAGATATCAACAATAGTAGATATCAAAAGTAGGTATCAATAATAACAACCAAAAATAATAAATATAGTCATGTCTTGGATTGAGAGCATAATTCGTTCCAGAAACGTGCTTGTAATCCAAAACACTTTATATCAAAACGAAATCCCCCCCAAAAAAATTGTACAGAGATTTTTAATTTAAGCCGTACTACAGTACTTGTATTGCAAGACGTCGCTTGTATATCAAGTAAAAAAAAATTAAATATTTAAAAATTTGCTTGTCTTGCAAAATGCTCTCAAACTCAAACCAAGTTACTTGCAATCCAAGGTATTACTGTAAATCAATATAATAAAACCGCAATATAAACCAATCTATCATACATTAGTGAGTGACATAGGACAGTGGTTTTCAAACTGTATTCCAGGGAACCTTAGGGTCCCTCTGAAGCTCATGAGTTGCTCAGTAAGGTGACCAGTAATGATGGACAAGCTGCCCACCACTATCTATCTTCCTGTGTATATGTTGGCACATGAGAGTGTTGGGTGTATTCTAGGGCACATTCTTAGTTCATGAAATTACATGGTGAGGCTCACAGGTCTTCCCAGTGCCCCCACATTAAATGAATGCGTGCCCTGGAACATGCCGCAGCATCCTCCACAATGCACTTGGGTTCCATAGCAGTCAAGTCAGTATGGAAAGAGCTCCTTGAAGGTAGAAAGTTTGAAAAACATGAGTACAAAGCATAGGCAGCCCAGTCAGTACAAGGGTAAGGAGAAGGATCATAAGCTTCTTTTCCTTAGAAAGCCTCTAATACATCCATATTTTAAAAATCAGCTGGAACATTGTTGAGGAAACAGTCCTGTGAGTAGGCACTACCATGTTCTGCTACCTTCTGAAAAAATCCACTTCAGATCAGCTAGGAACAGGGATGGGCAACTTGTGGCCCTTCAGATGTTTTGGTCTGTAACTCCCATCAGCCCTCACCAGCATAGCCAATGGTGAGGGATCATGGGAACTGTAGGCCAAAACATCTGGAGGGCCACAACTTGCCCTTCCCCTGTCCTAGGATATAAATCTTTCTCTGATGGAAATTAACTTCACACTATAAGACCTTTATGGTATCATTCCAAAATTTGCAAGTATTCTTCAGAATACTCCTTAATGTACATTAATTTACTACTATTTGGAGTGGCTAAATACTGGCAAGATCAGGGACATACAACTAACACTGCAGCTTTTCTCATGGAGCACTACAGTTATGGAGAGCCAACAAATATTCAGTGATATCAGATATCAGCATGGAAGTCAGGGGTGTGCCTTAGCTTCAGATGAATCCCAAACCAAATCAAACCTCTTTAGAGAAATTTGGGACTTGCCTGAAATGAGGCAGGTATTCTCTGAATTTGCCCAAACTGAACCTGATTCCTTCCAAATCTTTGGGAGTGATTCAGAGGGACAAAGAGACACAAACAGTGTGTCTGTAAAAATTGATTTATTTTCTCCCAGCCTCTCCATATATGGAAAATGCCAAGGCAGTTTCACTTTTTAGAAAGAACCACAATTTAAAGGCTACTTGCATAAAATCCCTGTACCTATCTGTCTGATATTTGGCAGGTTTCATGCACATAGGCTACTGTGCCTGCAAATTTAATCCAATTCAGTAAAAACAAAAGTTATAGGTGTTCATTGATTTCCCCATTATAGTCAATGGGGGATATATGAAGTTTCATGTTTTCCAAAGCAAGGTTTTGATTTGGATCTGAGTCAGAACAGGTAGCCTCCAAAGCAGTCCAATCCAAATCAGGGCTCTTTCCAAAGCAGGACCCAAACCCAATCTTGCCATTGCTTCATACCCCTAGAATATGGACAAGAATGAAGGAGAATTGTAGCTTAGTTGTAGAATGCATGATCCTGGGTTCGATTCTTAGCACCTCCATGTATGTCTGGGAAAGATCCTTACCTGAAACCCTGGAGAGCCACTACCACTCAGTATGAACAATACTGAGCTAAATGAACCCATGGTCTGGCTGAGTATACAGTGACTTGCAGAAGTAGTCACACACCTTTGATTTTTCCACATTTTGGATTTAATTGGCTTTGTTACCACTTGATGTACACAAGATACTCAACACTGTGAAGGTGCAAAATAGTTTTACTGTGGCACAAAAGTTAAGTAAACAAAAACAAACAGCCACTTGTTGGTTGCATAAGTATTCACCCACCCACCCCGAGCAATACTTGGTAGAAGCACCTTTGGCAGCAATTACAGCTGCAAGTCTTCTTGGGTAAGTCTCTATCAGCTTTGTGCATCTGAATCCTGCAATGTTTGCCCATTCTTCCTGGCAAAATTGCTCCAGCTCTTTCAGGCTGGATGGGGACTGTTGGTGAACAGCAACTTTCAAGTCTTGCCACAGATTCTCAATTTGATTGAGGCCTGGGCTTTGACTGGGCGCCATTCTAAGACTTTCAGGTTCTTGTTTTTAAACCACTCCAGTGTTACTTTGGCTGTGTGTTCAGGGTCATTGTCCTGCTGGAAGGTGAACTTCCACCCCAGTCCCTGGTGCCTTGCAGACTCAAACAGGTTTTCCTCCAGAATTGCCCTGTATTTGGCTCCATCCATCTTGCCCTCAGTCCTGACCAGTTTTCCAGTCCCTGCTGAGGAAAAGCATCCCCACAATATGATGCTGCCACCACGCTTCACCGCAGGGATGGTATTCTCAGGGCAATGAACACTGTTGGCTTTGCACCACATATAGCGTTTTGCGGCAAGGCCAAATGAGATTTTGGTCTCATCAAACCAGAAAACCTTTTCCCACATGTTTGCTGTGTTTTCCACATGCCTTTTGGCAAACTCCAAATGAGCTTTGATATGGGTGTGTTTCAGCAATGGCATTCTTCTCACCACTCTTCCATAAAGCCCAGCTTTGTGGAGTGTCCTGGGTGATAGTTGTCCCATGGACAGTTTCTCCCATCTCAGCTGTGGATCTCTCCAGCTCCTTCCACTGGCTTCTTGGTTGCTCTCTAACTAATGCCCTCCTTACCCGGCCACTGAGTTTTGATAGACGGCCTTGTCTAGACAGAGTTGCTATTGAGCCATATTCTTTCCATCTTGTAATAATGGATTTAATGGTACTCCAGGGGATGCTCATAGTCTGGAATGTTTTTAATAACTCAACCCTGATTGGTGCTTTTGCACAACTTTATCCAGGAATTGTTTTGACAGCTCCTTCGTCTTCATGATACTGTTTGTTTAGATATGCTCTCCGACAAACTCTGGGGCCTTCCAGAAACAGGTGTATTTAATCTGAGACCATGTGACACTGGAATTGCACACAGATGGACTCCATTCAACTACAGTATGTGACTTTGGGAGGCAGTGGGTTGCATCAGAGCTTCTTTAGGCATATCACAGCAAAGGGGGTGAATACTTATGCAACCAACAAGTGCCAGTTTGTTTTTGTTTACTTAACTTTTGCGCCACAATAAAGCTATTTTGCACCTTCACAGTGCTGAGTATCTTGTGTAAATCAAGTGGTAACAATGCCAATTCAATCAATTTCAATTCCAGGTTGTAACACAACAAAATGTAGAAAAGTCAAAGGGGGGTGAATACTTCTGCAAGGCACTGTAAGTCAGCTACATATGTTCAAGAAATACTAAGGCAAAGTTGGATATTTCAAATAGATCTCGAATAGGCTTCAACAATAATGTGTGCAACAATTGCCATGGCAAATGTGGCACCATCCTCTGGCGATGGAGACAAATGACAAACCTTTCTCCTAATTTCAAAACTGCAGAGCTGGGTGAGAATCACTGCTCCAAGCCAGACTGCCTAGCAGCCATAAGCCACAAGCTCCACACCTGTCTTTCCTACAAGAGAGAGCAACAGGAGGGCTTCAGGCACAGCTTGGTAACCATTTGGCTCAGAGCTTATTTGCTAAGCAATGGCCATAGAGTAAGCAGACTTCAACCAGTGCTCAGAGCATTAGCTGAAGCCAGTGTGCTCTTCAGCTATTATTCAGTGAAGGAGCTCAGAGCCCCAATGCCGAGCACCAGCTGAAGCCCACATACTGCCCACCTTTCTTTCCCACTGGAAAGGATGAGGGGCTTCCTTTGTTTTTGGGTGGAGCTGCTTGCCTCTATCAAGCCAATAGGGATGAGGAACCCGGCAGCCACAATTTTGGTTTAGCTTGCATTGACTTGCAAAGCCAGCCACAAATTGTAGAGCCTGGTCTCCAAGAACTAGACTTCCCATCATTTGACTCAATTCTGAGCATTTTGTACTGAATGGAATGGTCAGAAAACGGAGGTTAATTTAGGAGCAACACAGATTTAGTGTTCATGATAAGACCCAGTTTTAAAGTTCTTGATTGTTTAGGTAGGGTAACAGACACTCTTCCTTTTAGTCAAAGTCATCTTCAGGCAGGGTCACAGAAATGCTTCCTTCTGGTCAAAGTCATTTTCAATTACAAATTTGACAAATTGCTCCTGGATTCCTTGATAATAAGCAACCTATTCCCAAGAAAGATCATGTAGCAATTAGCTTTATGAGCTGTGTGTGCATATGTCCATGCATAGCAGCTAGGGTTATCAACTTTTTTTTAGCAGATCTCTTCTGCCTTTGATATCTGAATAACAGACAAAAAGTTTTTTCCTATCATTAATCTCCATGTTGGGAAAAGATTGTTCTGTTGAGTATCTGCCTGTCATGCAGCTGTTAAAAGGATAGGAGACCTGCCCCCAAAAGAAGTTGGTAACCTTAATAGTATTGGAGCTATTTTAAGACTAATTCTATGCACACTTACTTGGGCTGCAAAAGAGCATATCTAAAGAGTTCAATCACTGTACATTTCTTTTCTTTTTTTCTTTTCTTTTTTTTCTAACTGCTTTAAATCTCAGTCTCTTTCCTAATCCTGAATCATTTTGATTCACGATAGGATTGTAATATTTCTGAAACATACTGACTAAAACAAGAATAATCAGCAACATCATTGCTGTTTGAGCTTAAATTTCTCTCCCTTTTTCATACTTCTGTAAGTTTCCTGTTTTATTTTTCCCCAGCAAATGCTTTCAAATTATAACTCAATGTACTTCATCCACATCTATTTGTCCCATTTCTACCACCAACTCTCTTTAACAAGCATATAAAAGAGTACACTCATCAGGAAGCCATGACTGGCTGCAGGTCCTTGTTGAGAATACACTCGGTGGGAAACCCTACTTTGCCTCTTTGTAGTGTGTGTATATAGACACCAAAAAGAAGACACCAAATGTTTCATCTGACAGCATATTAATACATTCTAAAAGGAGGGAAACAAACATGTAAGCGTGAAGTTTCAGCCAAAACATGCTGCTGAATTTCTAGAAATAGAGGATCTTGCTGGGAAGGGGGTGATCTACACACCACCCTCTTTTGAAAGCGAAGATTCCCTCATGGCTTCACTTCTAATCGACAGCTCACCATTTGACAGCTGTCAAATGAGAAGCAAAGCAACAAATTAACCTATTTGTAGCCTTGCTTTGCCAATGTCCATGGATGGTGCCTCCTGCACTTTGACAGGAGATGCCATCCAGGGCACTGACAAGTCGAGGCTGAGCATTTGGGATAATCCTGCACACCTCCAAAAAACCAACAACATAATATCATTTGTGCAAATCTCAGGCGGAAAAAAAAAGAATGGTGAACCAGTGACAACAGCTCCAATGTCACTGTCTGTCACTTCAGAGATCGCGAAAAGGGTAAAAGGGAAAACAAGCGCAGCGATTACAAAACAGGTCGAAGTTGCAGCAGATGAGACCAAGCCAGTGACTGTTGCTCCAAAGTGCCGCTTGGGCACTTGGTGGAGCAGCTGTCACCGGTGATGGCAAGCTCGGCAAGATTTTGGGTTTTTCTGCTGCTCTTGCCAAGCGGCTCGCTCACCTTTTCCTTGTACCCACGATGGGATCAGTTGCCCAGGTTTGGACGACACGACAACCCATCGTGGGTTCAACAACCCCCACTACAAGCCATGGGTTCTCAGGGTGGTTTGTTGCCCACAAACAAGCCACCCTGCAGGAAGTAGCCGGGTTCGCATGACACGACAACCCACTGTGGCTAGTTACTAATTATGGGTTCTTGTGTCATGCAAAGCAGTCAATGTCTTTTTTATTTATGATTTATTTAATTTCTATCCCACCTTTCTGCCAAACAAACAAAAAATTAATGCTCAAGGCAGCGAACAATAAAATCCAGATTAACAAACAAAATGTTAAAATATAGTATGAAAACAAATAAATTTAAAAGCACAATCAGGGGCTGCTTTACACTATAAAACAGTGAATAACGATAATAACGGCTGTCATGAATAACTCTAGTGGGCCATAAAAAGATCTTCAAAATGAGTTTGTGCCAAATCTTACACAAGAGCCTGCACAAATAGAAGAACTGCTCTGAATTTGGGGTCATTTTTCTTATGCAATGCTCTTCTGCTAAGTCAGGAACAGTGGAACAGGCTTTCTGCTAGTTGTAGGGCATCTTTGGATTCAACTGTGTGTTTACACAGAGATTTCACATGAACTTTGTCCACACTTTTAAAAGACTATTTTATACAAATGAAAATCTGCATATGCTGAATAGTCAATGTAGTCATCTAATAAAAACTTAACTTACTTTTAAATCACATCCGTAAAACAGGGACACACACATATTGCAAATAACATGATATTGAAAATAAATTCCCTCCATTATACCACCATCTTTTTATATAAACTAATTTTGTCTTATAATAAAACTCAGCTCTTCCTTCCACTTTAACTACCATTTATACAAAGATGCATTTCAACATTTCTTTCCCCAGATTGACTGTAAATAATGGCAGCCAGATTTTAGAAGAAATTAATTAAATATACTGTATTGCAAGAAATTGCATTCCCATTTCTCAAGTAGGCAACAAATAAATAAATCAGCAAACATATTACTTACGGATCAATTGATATTTTAATACAGGTCATATTCTTATCCCTCTGCTTATTGTCAGCTGCATTTACTAGAAATAAATTAACATTTCTTAATGGCAGTAAATATTTCATCTTGTAAATATTCTTGGTCCTATGATTTATTAGGATGGTGGCCACTACTGAACAAGCTTTTTCAATAGAGCCCCTTTAAGTTCTAGGACCAGCACTCCAACGTAGTACAACACATCCAGGAGCATGACCCTTTCAAGCAGCACTTATTCTTTTTAGGTGTATTTTTATACCTTATTGTTGGTTTCTGAATAATGCTAGACCTTTGGTTTTAAATTTGTCCCTTTGCTGTTTTTACTGTTGTTTTATTATTTTAGGTTGTATTATTCATTTTCAAGTTGTACCCTGCACTGAGAAACCCAACCAAAAAGGAAATTAAGAATTGAATCCCAAATGTAAATCATTTAAATAAATTAATTAAAATAAAGCATTTTCTCCATTTCACCTCCCTTCCCCACAAACATGGAGTTCAAATCTATTAGGCACAACAATATCATGTTTTTAGGACAGCAAAGAAGGATTTTTTTACGTGCTCTTTCAAACTGAAAGTTCTGCTCTCTGGATTCAACAGTATGCTGGCAAGAATACTACATACTGTCCTGTGCAGTGCAATTCTATACATATCTACTTAGATGTAAACTCTATTGAGTTCAATGGGATTACTCCCAGGTAATTATGCATAGGATTACAACCGTCATATAAAATCCTGTTGCAGTTACATGAATACAAAGTCTTCCATTTGACAGGGACATCACACTCATATATACTCCCCTTCATTCCGCAAGACAATTCCTTGACCCTACTGGATCTGGCAATATAACATTCCAATCCTTCAAATAATTAAAATACTACTCAAGCCCCCAAAATTAAAATCACTAAAGTGAACTAAATTATATATCAGTTTGAACTAAATGAAATTATGTTTAAATCTAGAGTAAGGGAGAAATCCTCAACCCACCTGCTATCCAGATTGCAGCTTTTATTCTAGAAGGGCTCTAGAACCCTCACAAAACCCATCCCCCCCCCCCCGGATTCAGATAACACAACAAGCCACGGACATGGTTTGAATATTCAAAATGGCCACCCACACACACCACAGCCCACCCTGGCTTCAATAAGCCAGGGTGGGCTGTTTGATTGTGCAAACCAACCCAATGTAAAATTGAAGACACCACTGATTAGTTCTAGTACACAAAATTCTAGGGACTGGTATCGCCATAATGTAGCTGACCATTAACTATGATTAACTATGACTAAGAGATTGGGAACAAATTGTGGAATCGCTTGCTCCTCATCCCCCTCGACCCTTAACATTTGAAACCATGCAAATACTGGATTAGGAGCACACCCAGTTTGGAATTAAACATGTTAACACTGGTGCAGACATAACCCCAAGCCATAGTTAAGAGTAGTGAGGGTTGAGTAGGATATGTGAGAGTGTGACACTGAAAAGAGGGAATATGCAATACCACAGTCTATTTCCAACTCTTTACCATGGCTAATGACTGGCTAGTATTATGTTTATGCCGAGCCAGTGTAGATCTACATTCTTCCATTTCTAAGCATTTTGCAAATGCTGAGAGCCGTCAGAATATCACCATTTTACACTTACCAAGAATTTCATCAAAGATCTTGTATAAGCCAGGAACAAAGGTAACCTCTCTACAATTCATTCCTATATCTTCATCAAACACCCACATCAGCTACATATAAAGAAAATAAAAGTTTACTTTACTGAAATGTAAAGAAATATTTACTGTCATTATTTTAGTTTCACAGAACATATTTATTTTGAATCTGATTATTTGCCTATGTCATTCCCTTATGATTATAGACACATCTGGGAATAAACAAACACAAACGTCACTTAATATTTTCACTAACACTGGAGACACTTCCACTTAATAAAGAGCAAAATGGAAATTACCTGAGTTAAAGGTTCCACTGAACCAATGTATGTGTCAGGACGGAGAAGAATATGCTCAAGTTGAGTCTTTTTCTGATAAACTCTCTCAACAGACATCTTCTTTGAATCATTTTTATTCATGTGTTCAGGTTCTTCTTTTTTTGAAGCATTGTTCTGATTATCAAACAGTGTCTAAAATAAAAGGAAGAACAATAACTAAACTATTTGGATTCATTCTAACTACAAGTTTCTAGAACTATAAACAAGCCTTGTCCAGGAAAAAAAATACCTGCAGCTTTCTAGTTCTGCCTTGTCCAAAGACTTTGAACAATAGCAATGTATATTTTGTCATGAAGAAAATGATACAAGCTTAAGGGGAACCTTTTTCATGTCTAGTTGACATATCCCAATATTGTTGGTTTTGGTATATGGGTTTTTATGATCTGGGAATTAATCTGCCCCTATTACCTATTGCCCTATCTACTGGATTATTTTAAGGACTCTAGTTAGGAGGATCCACATTGTTTTTCCTTTTTTCTGAACATACACCCTCCATGCCATAAAATGAACTTTTGAAAGCCTTTGCAGTTTCAAAAGAGGGCTGCCATAAAAGGCTAAAAACAAAATTGCTTTTAGAGATATGTCTCTCTCTCTCTGTGTTGTATGTTTATGTTTGTATGTACCTATATGGTTTTTAGAATATATTTTTTACGGTTTTAATCTTTTTAAACCACCCAGAGAGCTTCAGCTATGGGGCAGGATAGAAATGAAATAAATGAAATGAAATGAAAGATAACGCCAAACAATGGTTTGGCACTATGTCCATATATGAGCCTTAAGGACCCTTGGGCTCACACATTCCCTTCTCTGTAGCTTCCCAGTTTGCAGCAATAGTTTACTGTTTAACCCAAAGCAGCAAATTATGGTTTGCTGAATGAAATTATTGCACCACACATGGAGAAGACTTGAGTCTGAGGCTCTTTAAAGGGCTCATTCAAATAGTGCCAAACTGTGGATTGGCTTTACTTCTGAACCAAACCAGAGAGTGGAGAGCAGCTGTTCAATAAATGCAAGCCTAAAGTCATTAGTTGTTTGGATTTGGGGATCCCAGCCTCTGTCCTCAACTATCAGTAAACAGATTAACAGCAGGACCAAAAAAAAACCCCTAATAGCTTTACAAGAAATACATTAATAGCTTTACAAGACCTGGGATATTGCCAAAATTATGAAACGGACTTGTACAGGACTCTGGAAAACAGATAAAACATGAGTGATTTCCAGGCTAGATGGCAACCATTCATCATGTTTTAGAATTCCAGATTGTACCAGTATTCCTATTTTTCACAATGTTACACTCTCTTGAGACATACCGTAGTACTTGGTTTTCATGTTTTATATTGTTTCTTTCTGATTATATTATTTACAATGTCTTAACTGCTGTTACTTTTAAGAATACAATTTAACAAAACAAACAAACTTGTACTGGTGTTATCAGCACTATCTTAATGGCATGTAAGATATTATTAGAATGCTTTGTTGGTTACTTTTCTATTAGTGCAAACAAGGTAAAGCAAGCCTGGGAGAGATAACCCATCTCTTCCCCTCCCAGAAATAGGTTTCACAGCCTTGGGATAATGGTAGACAAGGTCCTATTATGTCTGGTCACACTTTCCTCCTTCAGATATGTGATTCTATGTAGGACATGTGTGTGGAAGGGGTTCATGTAGGAAGAGTTGCTTCTTGGGGTATTTAGGTACCAGGCCATGGAGGGCTCTAAAGGTAAGAGCTAGCACTTTGAATTACCATAGGGTCCAGGACTAACAGAAGACTACCACAGAAGTAACAATGAAAGTTCTAAGTAGTTCCACTTCCCCATTCCTGTAAGTATTTTACACTGCCTGCAGTCTTTTAAACCACCTGTAGTTTCTGTGCTATCTTCAAGGAAAGCCTTGCATAGAATATATTACAGTAATTACACAGAAGTTACAGTAGCATGGTTCACTGTGTCCAAAGTCCTATTTTGAAGAAGGGAGGCACTCAGTTATATTTTTGGATATAACTGGTAAAAGTTGCACCCTACTACGGTTTTTCAAGCCTTGGTTATGTGAATTTTCTAACAAGAACCTCTGGCCAGTGTTTTTAATTTACACATGGAGGTGGTGTGTTGCAGTCATCCATGTAGTGGCTAAATTTTTAGGTGTTTCTGTTTTACATTTGATATACATGCCATCTATGTTGTGTGAAATGTGCCGTGCATTATATTCTGAATAAGGGCTCTAACTGCACCACTGTGGTATAGCCTTGGCAGTTTGGCAAGTAATACAGCATTGCGGATGGCTCTTCCCTACCCCGATTTTTTGTTTCTTGAAGTACACAGTTATAAGTCTCTATTCAGTTTTAGAAAGGTACACAAGATATTATTTCAGCAGTCTTTTGAGACTCAGGGACAGATGCTGCTGTATTTCTTTGAGTGGTGTCTGTGCTTATATTTTTAAGCTGCCTCAAAGTCTCCGATGAGATAGGGTATAGATTTTTAAAAATATAATAAATAAAACAGAGCTGCTGCCTCACTACTCCTATGTCTAATTGCCCAGCACCACCCAAACAGCAACTTTTAAAAAACATTTTTTTAAAAAAATATTTTTTAAATTAAACAACTGGGTATAGTACTGATGGCTATGTTAATATCGGTGGTCAATATGAGAGGTTTAAAGATGTTCTTAAGGCTAATCTAAAAAAATACAATATAAACATCAAAAACTGGGAAGCTCTGGCCCATGAACGATCTAACTGGAGGTTGGCCTTTCACAAAGGTTCTATGGACTTTGAAGAAGCTCGAGTGCAAGGTGAAAGGGAGAAACGTGCTAAGCGAAAAGCACGTCAAATGAATCCTTTACAGGACCATCTTCCATCTGGTAACCTGTGTCCTCACTGTGGGAAGCTGTGTGGATCTAGAATTGGCCTTCACAGTCACTTACGGACCCATTGCTAGAGTCTACACAATTTTCTTTAGAATTTTCCTCCTTTTAAAATCTCCTTTTTGTAAATTTTCTTTTTTTTACCCTGGAAGACAATCTTACTCGGTCACGAGTGATCGCCTGACTGACTGACAGTTTTAATTCAGAAAGGTCAAGTGGGACTTACACCCGTTAACATACATACGGTAGATTTAAAATGTAATCTGTAAAATAGGTATCTCTGAACACAGGAGAAGCTTCTGCTCATGTTCATGATACAATAGCCCAGGTTTGCTCCCAAATTATAATTTTTGGAAGAGATAATGATCATCTTAGGGAAATCTAATTTTACTGGGATGTAAACATACTGGGTTGGATCCAGTTTTAGCCATACGTAAGAATGGCCCCATTGACATTAACGGCACTTAAGTTAGTCAATTATTACTAACTGAGGTCCTACTGATTTCAATGTGTTCACTCGAAGTATGACTGAAACAGGATCAAAGTCTACTATTTTCTGAAGTTCATGACTTTACAACACTGTAGGTAGAGAAGCCACTTAATTTTGTTACATGTAATGAAAGCTGTGGGTATCATATGGCATTTGAACAACAGCTAATTATAAAATGAAATGTAATTAGGGTCACTCTCTCACCTGGTTCACAATTAAATTTCATAAAAATCTGAAACATCATGGCAACAGTGGTAGTGTGGTCTGAGCCACAGGTGCCATTGCCTACACATGACCACCATACTTTACAGTACTATAGAACAGATAACTCAGATGAGATCTCAAGTTACACATTCTCAGTAATACCTCCTTGATTAACACACTAAAAACAAATGGAATAATTTAAATACTTTTGCCTTACATATTTCTTGCATGCAAGTCTGTCTTCAGGCACAGATATCAACTGTGGTATATGCACATGTGAAGGAACAGAACTGACCTGTTTGTGTTTAATTTCCACTCATGGAACAGGTCATTACCAGTCCATGACAGCATGCAAGAAGAAATTATTAGGACATCTTCAGCTGCCAGTGACCATGGTGGATTAAAGTAGCCTCTGTTCCATCAATTTGTAAATTAGGTACAGTTTTAGACTTAGGGCCAGTTCGCACGACCCATGCTGCGGGCGGGGGAGGCACCACGGGGCTGCCTGTGGGGTCCGCCGGGGCGCCGCGCCGTGTGGGCGGACCCCCGCAGTCCCCGCACCGCAGTGCGGGCCTCCCAGCGCTAAAGGGCAGGGCCCCGGGATGCCCAGAGGGGCCGTTTGCCCCTACAGGGTGGAGCGGCGGCCGCTCCGGCCGCTCTGGGCTGCCGCCTCTGCGGGGACCCCGTGCGGACAGCCGCCCGCTGTTCGCACGGCATGATGACCACACGCGATAGGGGCTTACCCCTCTACCGACCATGGTCACTTTGCGTGCATCCCACGTGCAGCTGTCCCGCGGGGGGCACCCCCGGTCGGCATTCACACGACATGGGAACCGCCGGGGACTTGCGGTTCCCGTGTCATGCGAACAAGCCCTTAGTCTCAATACCAGATATATTGCTTACATCATGTGTCCAATAGAGCAGGGATACATTATTTGATGCTTCCGATCAAAAATGGTCAAGTGAGACTTAACTTAAAGTGGCTTTCCCTTCTATGAGAGGCAGCATGCCTAGATCAATTTCTGCTCGATTTCTGTATTCTGGGTACATGTTATTCTAACCCAATGATAGCTGATTTAATACATATTGCTGACATGCTGTGTAGAAAGTGTGAACTTGAGAGTAGTAAAAAAGGAGGTCTCACAGAGGGAGCACAATCAAAGCCTTTATTTGCGTACAAATCTCCTAGCTTCAAGTGTTTTTGGTATAGCAAGGCAAAATAAGTGTTGTAAGGAAAGCTAAAGTTAAAGGTAGTTGTGTATACACTTAAGACCTTTATGTTCTTTATAGGAGTATAGTCTCTCCAGTTAGCCCTATCTCTTTAACATGCTGGAAATGGCAACCTGGGTGAAGATATGAAAGAGATTAGAACAAGTACCTCCCCTTGGAGATATGGATCATTAAGTCATAAACACACAGTACCCTCAGTAAGGAAATCTAGTGAGAAAATCTAGTGTGAATCTTTTCCAGTTTAATAAAAAGAAATTGTTTACCCAGTTTTCAATTTATTCAGAAAAGTTTCTTCAGGACAGAACATATTTCAGCCACATACACACATAAAAAGAATTGCATTTGTGTATTGTTAGGCTATATTAGTGTCAAGACATATTAAGGGCACAATCCTATGCATGTTTAGACAGATGCTGGGAGCTTTAGGACTTTTTCCCTGTCTAAACATGCATAGGATTGCGCCCTTAGCCACTATAACGCAGTTTAGAAGGAAATTTATTTATTACAGAAATTGTAACTCTACTGCTTTATTACAGGTAGAAGAACTGCTAAAAGGCATATTATACATGCACTCATAACAAAAAAAATCCTGTTTTCAAAGTATGCAAGTCAAACATGTATGGTTCGGATTTTCAGAAACTGCATCATTAGCATGCACTATTCTGAATACATTACATATTCTATAGAATTACGGTGGTGTAAAATGACAGAAAGGGCAAGGGCAATCTTGTGGCATAAGAAATACTGGAAAATAAAGGATGGTAAGGATTTATTAGTACGGGATCGCAACTGAAGACTATGAGGAAAACTAAAGGTAAACTCAAGTCTTTTGCAGATATCTCTTGCATATTTTCATACATACTTAAACAACGTTGACGTTGAAAAACAGAGTAGAACCCAGTCAAAGTTAATGATTTTATAGTCTTTTGGTTCCAATGGGAGACTTAAGAATGTGCTTAAATCTCTCCCTTTGCAATAAATTATATTCAAAATGCTTAACTTTTGCTTGAATTTAACTTGCACTAACAGGTTTCTGTCACTTTCAGGCTACTATTTACGTACTGTTATCCTGGAAAAAGTACAATACTATGCTCCATAACCTTCATTTACAAAAAAAATCTAAAATGTATCCTCAGTAAATAAGAATGTCAAAGATACTTTTATACATTAAATCTTTCATTAGCAGTGAGGTCACCACATCTAGTATTTATGGCCCTCCCTGATTTTTATATATGTAGAAGCACAATTTTAATACAAATATTATAACGGCACCATACAGCATGGCTGCCTGTAACCCTCCAAACTCAGAGGATTAAGGGCATCCAATTGAACGTGGGAGGAGCACAGAGGCAAAGATTGCCCCTGCGCTTCCCCTGCCCTGCAAAAGACACAGACGGCCAATTTTGGCCATTATGTCTTTTGCCCCTGCTCGTGAGGAGGGGCTGAGGCCCCACCAGGATACATCATATCTCAGCGGAGCCTCACTCTCCCCTCCCTGCCCCCTGGACCCCCCCCCAGCGCCTTCTCCAAAATTGCATTTGCAACTTCAGAGCCACAGCCAACACGGAAAGAACCGCACCAGCTGCAAGGGCGAAAGGAGGGTGCTCCATGATCAGGGTCCCAGTTCCGACCTTGGAAAGCATTTCTGAGGTCGGAGTTGGGACTCCAACCTATCCTATGGCTGTCTAGAGTGTCTAGCAGGAATAGGGTTGTGCCCTAAAGCACTGAAGAACCACTCTGAAAGTGGAAAGAACAGAAACTCTGGAAGTAACAGATAATTACAAAGTAAATTAAGTGCTTTCTATATCACTTAGAGAGCAATTCTACCAGTCCGAGGGCTGAAATAAGGAGGCTTCAGGGAAGTATGTTGTTTAGTGGTTCTGCTATTAGCAGGCCATGACCTTTGTGGAGACTGTGTTACCTTCTGAGTGTCCACTACCCTGCTGGGCTACTGCCAGCAGAGCAGGAGGAGCAACAAAGGCAGTTTCCCCCACTTCAAACTCTTTTACAGCATTTTTCACTAGATGGGCCTCTGAGCCCATCTAGTGGAGTAGTGCTGCCAGGGGCAAGGACAGAGAGGCCATTGGATCTGGTGGATCCATGACACCTCCCACGGGCACAGCTCCATCTCTCTCCCTGAGGAGATTCACTGTGTACTATGGCCCCTAAGATGCTATGTATCGGCCACAGAATTGCACTGTTAATCTACTTTGATGGGAAAGGTATTGCTATTTGTGTGCATTGTTGTAATTATCTGCTACTTCCACACTATATATATATATATATATATACACACACACACACACACCTATATAACATATACCTATACAGTGCATCACAAAACGATCTTAATCCTCAATTGTTCATATTGTGCATGTTCAAAGGTTGTTAGGATTCTAGCCCGTAGTTAATGTCAGTGACTGTATGTGCAGTGATGTGAATTTTCTGGAAAATTTTGAACTGGAAATTTTTCCAATGCAAATTAAGCTAATTTGCATAGAATCATTTGCATTGGAAAATTCAGTTTGTGTCAGAAAATCACTAGAAAGTGACTTAATTAACATGTTTACTAAGTACAAATAAAATAAACAACAAAGCTAAAAAAGTACCCCATATTAATTTTTTGTCCCAATGCACCACAGGTATTTTACCTGAACTATTTGAAAAAAATTAAAGCACACTTAATGTGATTTAAATGTTCTATTATGTAGACATTTTTATTGGAATACTTGTAAAAATTAAAGACAGTAAATAGCATGTACTTCCCTTACCTTGTTTAAAGGCACAATCCTATGGACTGCGTCCTTGCTGCTCGGAGGCTGCCAAACTCAGAGGCTTCCAAGATTCCTATGCCCCTCCAAGCTGCAGCCAGCAGGGCAGGAGTGGTGGAAGTGATCCCCCCCCCCCCCGCCAGTCCTCTGAGCAACTTTATTTTCACTAAACAGCCTTTTCAGCCCATCTAGCAAGGGCACTTTGGAGGGGAAGGGAAGGAGGCTGGAGGCGGCACAGGATAAATCATATCCTGGTCTCTACAGTCTCCTCCCCTCCCACCAGAATGCCCCCCTTTCCCCACTCTCCAAGGTCGGTTTTCCAACCTCAGAGAGGCAGCCGGTGTGGTTCTCTCTATGCTGGCTGTGAGGGGGTGGGGGCAGATCTCCAACTCCCCCTTCCGAGGTCAGAGTGCTGTCTCAGACCTTGGAAGGGATTTTCCAAGCCATGCTCACCCAGAGAGGGACATAGGTTTGCTCTTTAAATGTAAGAAAGAAACAAAGATACTGTAAACTGTTGACATACTAATTCAGCTTTCCTCAACCTGGTGTTCTTCAGATACTTTGATTACAACTCCCAACATCCTCCAGTCAGCATGGTGCACTGGGGATGCTGGGAATGGTAGTCCAAAACTTCTGGAGAGCACCAGAATGTGGAAGGCTGTACTAATTAATTTTAGTAATCCAAAGAACTGTGCATGATATGCTGATAATAACTCATATATTTCAATAGAGTTCAACTCTGTTCCATTGAGGTTACTGGGGCACCTTCATTTTCACTGTCACTACTTATTAGTTCCATTTCATACTGAGACATATATGTATTTCAGTGACATATACATATTCTCTCTCATAATTACTAGGGATAATCACCTGAAAAATATTAATTACAACTTTGAAACAGCCAAGCTTGCCTAATATTGTATTTGCAATTGACCTCCATTCATTGTTACTAATGAACTTATAAAATGGAAAAATTTCCATGAAAAAATAAAAGCACTGAAAAATCTTCTGGAAAATGTTCCACCCCACATCACTAATGTCTGTATGATCCAGTATCAGCTTCATAAACTGAGATAAGGGGCTTGTTCGCACGACACGGGAACCGCGGGGGAGCAGAAGTCCCCTGCGGTTCCCATGTTGTGTGAACGCCGACCGGGGGTGCCCCCGCGGGGCAGCTGCGCACGGGACGCACGCAAAGTGACCATGGGCGGTAGAGGGGTAAGCCCCTACCGCGCGTGGCCACCATGCCGTGCAAACAGCGGGCGGCCGTCCCGCGGGGCCGCACAGAGGCGGCAGCCCAGAGCGGCCGCCGCTACAGCCTGTAGGGGCAAAACGGCCCTCTGGGCATCCCGGGCCCCCGCCCCCTAACACCGGGAGGCCCGCACTGTGGTGCGGGGACTGCGGGGTCCGCCCACACGCGCGGGGCGCAGGTAATCTGTGGCACCCCGCCAGACCCCGCGGACGACCCCGTGGTGCCTCCCCCGCCCGCGGCCTGGGTCGTGCGAACCGGCCCAAGCTGAGATATGCACAAGCTTCATGCATGCGCATACAGCCACTTTGTTTCTCCCTTTGCATGAGAACAAAGCTTAACCATAGCTTCCTGTTAAGTCCAAATCAAGAACGATGGTTAATGACCTACAAACATCAGAATATGTAAGCCAACCCTAAACCATGGTTACCCTGACTTGTTTGGATACTATAGTTATTTGATTCAGACATAAGAGGAAGCTATGGTTAACTATGGCTTCCTTGCTTGTTTCACCATTCACACAAAGGTAGAAGCAAAGCAGCTGCATGAAGCTCATGCATATCACAACATAGTAAGCAGAGATGTGATTGTTCGAACTGGGCCAGTGTGTCCATACTAGGTGTTTTGCTCAAATTGTGATTCACGACATACAGTAATACCTCGGATTACGAGTAACTCGGTATACGAGCTTCTCGTAAAACGAGCAAAATTTTATCATTTGTTTCGATTTGGAGGACGAGCGTGTCTCGGAACACGAGCCACACGTGCCCCCGACTAGCACTTAAAGTGCCAGCTCCCCGGCTTTGCCTAGCCGAGAGGGAGCCCCATGGAGGTGAGGCGCAGCCGTTCACTGTGTGGGCGCCTCGCGCTGCTGCGCCGGCTCCCTACCTGGGAGCCCCATGGAAGTGAGGCCGCTCGCTGTGTGGGCGCCTTGCCCCCCTGCGGCAGCACCTTGCACCGCTGCGCTGCCAGCATAGCACCCCATGGAGATGAGGTGAGGGAGCCGCGTCGCTCACTCTGCATGCGCCTCGCGCTGCCGCTTTGCCTGCTCCCTGCCTGGGAGCTGGCAAAGCGGCAGCGCGAGGCACACACAGAGCGAGAGGCCGCGCCACGCCTCCATTCGGCTCCCTGACAGGGAGCCGAATGGAGGCGAGCAAGCGGCCGCTCGCTCTGCCTGCGCCTCGCGCTGCCGCTTTACTCGCCAGGGAGCTGCGTGGAGCTTTGCCAGGGAGGCGTTCCCGCTGCTCCCTGTCTCTTCCAGCGGGGGCTCGCCTCTCCGCGAGCCGCCCATGCTGCTATCGCCGGTCCCGTCGCGTCCCTTGCTGCTGCCGCTTTGCTCGCCAGGGAGCTGCGTGGAGCTTTGCCAGGGAACTGCGTGGAGGTGTTCCCGCTGCTCCCTGCCTCTTCCAGCGGGGGCACGCCTCTCTTTGAGCCACCCACGCTGCTATCACCGGTCCCGTCGCGTCTCTTGCTGCTCCGGAAGTGACGCGACGGGACCCTCACGCTGCCGCTTTGCTCGCCAGGGAGCTGTGTGGAGCTTTGCCAGGGAACTGCGTGGAGGCGTTCCCGCTGCTCCCTGCCTCTTCCAGCGGGGGTTCCCCTCTCCGCGAGCCACCCGCGCTGCTATCGCCGGTCCCGTCGCGTCCCTTGCTGCTCTGGCAAAGTGCTTTGCCGGCTCCCTGGGAGGGAGGCGCTGCCGCTCGCGCTGTGGGCACCTCGCGCGCTGCCGTGCCGCTTCCCTGCCCGGGCGCCGGCATGGCAGCGCATGAGGCACCTGCAGAGCAAGCGGCTGCACCACGCCTGCCCTCCACGCACCATTTAATCACTGCTTTGCAGGCTCCCTCCATGGGGCTCCCTGCCAGGGAACCAGCAAAGCAGTGAGTAAATGGTTGTGGAACGAATCATCTGAGTTCCCATTATTTCTAATGGGAAAACTCGCTTTGATATGCGAGTGTTTTCAATTACAAGCATGGTTCTGGAACGAATTATGCTCGTAATCCAAGGTATTACTGTACTAGAAAAAGTTGGTAAAGTTCACACATCATCCCAAATACTGCCCCGATTAGAGTTCCGCTTTCAGATTTGAGGCAAGCCTGGAAAACATTATTTTTAACTATGTCCCCTGAAAACTAGCCAATTTGCATGGCAAGCTGAAAGCATTGGACAGAATCCAATGGGGTGCTTACATCCCTGCCAATTCTGTTCCCCTCTGCTGATTTGCTTCCACAAGCGGTGGGTCTCACCAATTCCATTGCACAAGTGGGACCAACAGCTTAAGCAAGGGAGATTTAGTGCTTCCTAGGAGAACCCCCAAAATGAGTGGAAATGCTTGTTCAGGAAGTAGGCAGGTCAGCAGGGCTCCCTTATAGAAGCTCCACCGATCTGCCTCCTTCCAGAAACGAACGTTCCCACTCATTTTGGGTTGTCCCAGAAGCGATAGATCGCCATTGCGCAAGCGGTGGGGGCCACTTGCGCAACAGAATTGGCGGGGCATAAGAGAATCAGCAGAAGCATAAGTGCCACGTTGGATTCTGCCCATTTACTTCTAAGTGGACCTGTTGATTGCTTGCAGCCTACTGTTTCAAACGGCAAGCAGGCCTAGTGGCTTACGCTGGCTCAGCTTGTCTGAGTGTGGAAAGCTAAGCAGGGTCAGGCCTGGTTATTACTTGGATGGGAGACCCCTCCTATAGTTTCCTGCATTGAGCAGGGGGTTGGACTCGATAGCCTTGTAGGCTCCTTTCCAACTCTATTATGAAATCTATGAATTTACCCTTTGAGTTGATGATCTACTCATTAGAAGGTGGGCTCCACTGCCATAGAAAGCAGCAGTCTGAAGCCCTTCTTTGCCCATAGATTTACTCATGTGATCCAACTGACTCCTTGACAAAGCAGAATGGAGCATTTACGCCATTATTTGTTCTGCTCTTTGCAAACATCTATTGCTCCTTCACAAAGAACACAACAATAATGAGGAACACTTCACCCTTGTTGCAGAAACAGACAGTCCAGTGCTGAAATGGACCTAGCTAGCACTCTGGTCAGTGAAGATTTCCAGTACTCTATAAGTAGTCTTAGTGTACCTTATTTTAAAGTGCTTACCACTATTTATAAATACATATTCTAGCACACATATAGGATCTGCCATTTTCTCAATTTAGAAAGAAAGAGCAAGACCAAGACTTTCCTTTACAGGAAAACTGGGACTTTTTGGAATACAAAGATTTTTTTTCAGAGGAAAAGTCCAAATGAAATTAGGGTACTAATATTTTATTAGTACATGAACCACCAGAAGAGCAGCAAATTCCTTTTTTAAAAGATGCTGGTGCTTTGCTGCCATAGTGCTAGTGTTGCCTTTTCTTGCCAGTTACATTAAGGAAGTGACCCTAGTTTGAACTCTCTGCTGAACAAGAAAAATAGAAGTAAATTTGTGATTGGCCAGGGGAACATATCTATTCAACTTTCTCCTCCCTGCAGGGGGTCATTCCAGGAGGAAAAGGGATTTCTTTCAGCTGGGCCAGAAGGACCTCTCACAATCTCTAATTTTAACACCCTGACCTAGGCAGTTTTCTCTTAAGACACACCTGCTCAGGATTAATTAACTCTCTCCTTCCCACTAACTCTAGACTCACCCTACTATAGTTTTGATATCAAGATCTAAAAGATTAACCCCTCATGATTTCATTATTTTGTATCAGGATAGGAATAGAGCTACAAAAAAACATCCACTCACAGGACCCAAAACCAACAGCTTTGGGAACACCAGAAAATCCTTGTTCACATGTGAACTCTGCACTGGCCCAGATGGAGACAGCTTCCTTTCTATCTACTAGTTCAATGCTAGCCTTCAATTTGGCTGAAACCTTGCCCTCTGGATAATCACAGGAAGGGGTGATCTTAACTGATCAACTGAAATAAAACAGGCATGTAATCCATAGCTTGTACACAAGCACACTACTAACAGCAAGAGCCACTAAACAAGTGGATGCCCAGTGCCCCCATTTCACTCTGAAGTAGCAAACCCTGCAGGCCACGCTCCCCAAAACCTAGCATGTAAGCTTCCCCATGCCACCAAAGCCATGACTCCCATTGCCTCTGGAATCCCCAACTCACCCCGTACCTAAGAAAGCAACCTCTCACTGCCTCCCCACATCCCTATCCCCATCCTCCATCCCAAGAAGCATCTTTGCTCCTCCATTATTCCCCCGAGGCCTTCCGCCTCTCATTTGAGGCTAGGCCTGTTAAGAAAGCACCAACACCGGGGAGGAAAGAAACAGAAAGAAAATACCAGGCAACTTACCACCCAGGTTAGACCCCCGCTGCCGCCGCCGCCGCCGCCGCCGCCGCCGCCTCCACCTCCTCCTCCACCTCCTGATTTTGCCATTTTTTTGGCCCTCGCCTCAGTATAAATAGTTGTAAATAGAAAAGGCTAAAAAAAAAGAGAATAAAAAAAGCCACCACCGGCCGGCAAACAGACTCACACCCTTCTCTCATGCACCGCAGATTCGGGGTGGGGGCGTGGGGGGGGGGTCTCCTTCTACACAGAGAAAGATTTCTTCCCACCCAGAGCGCGCCCACACACACTCAAGCGAGCCCCAAGGCTCCCCTCACGCTAATGCGCGCGCACACATTCACACAACGAGACGACCACCACCACCCCTCTTCTTACACAGACCCTCACTCTGCCTTGTGGCGCGCGCGCGCGCACCCATATGGCGCGAGCCCCCACGGCCCCCACCCCCTTACTTCGTCGCGCGCGCGCGCGCGCACCCACACACATACAGCTCTCTAGTTCAAGCTGCTACCGCGCGCGGGCGCGAGCGCGCAAAACACCTCCCTGTCTCTGGCTCGCGCTTAGGGCCACAGACGTTTAATTCATGCTTGAGCTGGTTTAAAACCAGTCTTTAAAAAAATAAACAAACGGCCAGCGCCTGAAAGGAGCGACTAGAAACCGGCCCGTGAGGGCCCAGAATACGTCGCAGACTATTAAAAAAAAAAAAAAAAAAGCTCCTGTTCCGGTGCCGCTCTCGACGGCAACGTTGGGCGGCGGCGTAGACAGACCCGGCTTGGGGACCTCGTCTGCAAGCAGCTGAGGAGGCGTTTGCCGCCCCTCCCCCGAGAGGTGGGTTCAAGTGGGCAACAGCCCGAGGAACCAGAATTTAAAAGGCTGCCCGACCCATCGTCCGCCGGTTCTCTGCCCGCTCCGAGGCCCAAACCCTCAGACAATAACTGCGCTGCCCCCGTCCGGCATAACCACCGCAGCCTCCAAACTCCCCCTCCCCCCTCTCCCCGCCAGCCAATCACAAGCGGCAAGCTGCCGCGCAGTTCGCATCTTCAACCAATCATTAAAAAAACAGCCCTCAAACTGGTGTGCCTACGTCACCGCATGTGGCAACAGCAGAACTGACTCTGCTGGAATCGTGTAGCTCCCCGATTGTAGTGAATCGAGGCTATGGTGCCGAGGTAGAAGAGAAAAAGAGACGCTGCTGCTGGCGCCGACGCTAGGGCTCCCTTCAAGTGCCTGGCTCAGGTCAAGGAGAGAGCCCGATCGTACGCAGGGTTAGGCGCGCATGAAAATTAGGCGCGCGCCTGACTCTGCACTTGATATTTACACTGAGAATCCGCATACCGCACGCACGAACCAGAAGCACGTTGATTTCCCCCGACTTTATCTGGGACCAGGGGCGAGTCAATTGCATAATTACTAGGAACGCACTTTCACTTTCTCTATTGCCTGCTTTTTCATAATACAACAATGAAACGAGTGGGTATATGTATTTGTTTATTTTAAACATTCGCAGGCCGCTTTTTCCATTCAAAGCAGTTTAAGTAAAAAAATAAAGCAACAATAAAGCAAAAGAACAATAAATAAGATCTTTTAAAACTTAAATTCTGCAGAAACAAATACATTAAAATTAAAGAGGGTTAGAATAAGCAGCAAGATCCAAAATTCTAAAAGCTACCAAGAACCATTACAAATAAATAGGTTCTCTAACTTGTCTCCTATATTTTAGTAGGATTGGTGCCTCCCTTACTTGTTGAGGAGGGGCATTCCACAAACAGCACCACCACTGAAAAATCCCCACCTGGTCTCATCTGGCAAGAGAACTTGGAGAAAGGCCTTCAATCCGTATCCTGAACTTCCGTCAGAAGAAAATGGTCCTTTAAGTTATTTGGTTTCCCAGGCCATTTAGAGCTTTAAAGGGTTAGAATCAGCACCAGGAATTGTATCCAGGAATGCAGTGGAATACAGTGCAGGTCTTTTTCAGCGCTGCTTGTACCGGCAGGAGGACAGCTCCCAATCAAAAGTCTGGCTGCTTGTTCTTCCTGAACTAGATTATTTTTCTGACCATATTCAGCCCCACATGTAACACAATACAGTAATCTAACCTGGATATTACAAGAGCATGGATAACTGTAGAAAGGCTATCTCAGTTTAGGAGGGATCGCAGCTGGTACACCAGCCTAGATATAGGAAAGGCACTTTGTGCCATGGATGCAGCTTGGGGATCTAAAGGAAAGGTGAGTCAGATCTAAAGCACCCCAAAGCAACAAAACTTGTCCTTAGGGGGACTTCAACTCCACCCAGAATTGACAAAACACCTTATTCCAAGACCACCTAACAGCAACTCCAGTTTATATGGATTACATTTCAGTGTATTAACCCACATCTAGCCCATTACTGGTTCCAACCTACACTGTCTCACCTGATTCAGATGTAGAGGAAAAATAGCTGGGAGTTATTAGCATACTGATGACACCTCTCTCAAAATCTCCTGACAATCTCACCTAGCAGCTTCATGGGTGCCATGGTGCCAAACTATAATCCCCCAACCCTTCTGCAATCTGTCCACCAGGAAGGAGCAGAAACATCACAAGATAGTACCTCCGTCCTATCCGCATCCCAGGTTATCCCCAAGGGTTCCATGATCAATACAATTGTAACAAAAGCAACTGATTAGATTATTTATTTATGGTCATAGACCAAAACCACTTTGTACAAAATTGTACATAATCATACACAATCTACATTAGAACATACAAAGGTTCATTAATATACAAATAGTAAAACTTTAAAATTCACCATAAATGTTAAAAAATAAAATAAAATTTAAAACTAGATGGTATAATAAATTTTTACTTCTGCTCATATTTGGTGCGGATGTTAACCATGTAAGCACAAAACTTGGCTACCTGTCTTGTAATGTTTGGATTATCATCATCTAGCAATTTTCTTAAACAGAACTTATTGAGTAGATATGATAAAGTCACTAAAAAGGGGGAAATAAAGGGGAAAGTGTCATGTCACTTTATTGGTTCTCATTGAAAAGCAACTGAGAAATCAATGAGAACCAATAAAGTGACACTTTCCCCTTTCACTCTCACTTTGTAGATTGTCCACTAGGATGACAAAGTAGTTTCGGTGCCAAAACTAGACCTGAATCCAAATTGTAATCAGATGATCAGTTTCATCCAAGAGTGCTTGGAGCTGTACAGTCAAAACCCTTTCAAGCACCTTGCTCAAAAAGAAGAGAATTGCAACTGGCCAATAGTTATAATTGTCCAGTATACACATACAAAACATATAAAAGCTGTATATATTCCAGTACTCTGAAATCATTACAAGGACAAATTGTGTGTGTGTGTGTGTGTGTGTGTAGCTGAATGGGGCATGCTGGGAGTTGTAGGCCAAAAACATCTGTGGACCCAAGATTGGAGAACACTGATCTAGATAAATGGCTCCAATAAATATGACATATCTTCAAAGATAGTGACCTTAATATTTCATTCTTAATTATTTGGATGTACATTCTGCTGAACTCAATGCAGCTTAATCTATAGGCCATGTCTGGGATAAGGCTGTAAATATGTGTCCTCTTTCATAGAAGTTTTGCTGCATTTACTTTCACTAATGGGAAGAACATTGCAGCGGGGCAGGGCTGGCCCAAAGCATGTTGCTGCCGGAGGCAAAGGAGAAGATGGTGCCTCCCACACTCCCATTCTATGTACAAAAGCCAACGAGGCTGGCAGTCATTTTTTATTTTTTAATACTGGCAGTGGGATAGCATCCTCCACTGCACCTGAGGGCAACAGCCTAGCTTAGGGAAGGCAGGGAAGGCTGTGTAGTCTGCTCGTGGCTGCCTCCCTTTGCCTAATCATAGGGCCAGCCATGCGGCAGGGGCAAAACCTACCCTCCATGACACTGGTTAGCTCAGTCATCTAGTTCTTCTTGCTACCCTGTTGATTTCTAGTAGTGTGTGGAGAAGAGCATGTAGGAAAAACCCAAAAAGAACACTGAAGTGGTGACCCTTACTGAGCAAAATGAGGTGTTGCTTAGGTGTTGCCCAAAGAACAACGCACAAGCATGTTCACAGATTTTATCATCAGAGCCTGCAGACAATGCTTCAGCTATCAGGTGGTATAGAAATGAAATGAATGAATAAATTTAATCATCATCATCATCATAGTCGTCGTCGTCGTCGTCGTCGTCGTCGTGGTCTATGCACTCAAGAGAGCCATGCACTCAAGTCATGAGAGGAATGTGATGAGACATTCTCATGAATCCATGGGAATCCAGTTCAGGCTGTGGTAATTTTGTGTTACCCTAGGCACAAACCCAAGCACACATTTAATTATGTCCCAGGTTTGCTTTGTCAAACCAGTATTACACCTTTCAGACATGCGTTCCTGTAGAGCTCAACACAGATCTATATACCAAACCTTTATTTAGCACATCCTGATTCTTATATTTAACACATCTTAATCAAATGTAATATAGGACATTAATTGTGCTGCAGGATGAGGTCCTGCCCTTGGCTTGGGCTATTCTAGGTAGTTTCTTGGTCTATGGAAACTGGTATGATCAATGGAGATTGTGGGCTTTCATCCAATACTACAGGAGGCATGCCAAGGAAGTGTTGTTCTACAGGTTTATTAAGTATCTCAGAGAACAGCAGAGATGTGCTGATGTAATTTATTTTAATTAGTATTTCAGAAAACTGAACTTCTGGCCTCACCCATATGCAGCTGTACTTCAAGTTAGCTACTCATTAACACACAACATCAGTTAACATGTGGATATGTATAATTTAGGGTGGCTGTTCCAAACACTTATGTGCATCTTTCTTTAGGAGGCCTGTACAAAGGAAGTATTCTAGTTTCTTTCCAAAATGGTAGTAATACATGTTGCAATTAAACGTTTCCCTTTTACGCAATTATTTTGCAACATTGCACCTAGTTACACACTATTAAGTCCTATTGAAATCAGTTGGGATTACCATACTAATTTGTGTCTGTAAGAAATTACATTTCTCTCAGGATAGATGTTACATACACAATTGGAAAGTGTTTGTGTACAAAGTAGGTAGTGTATGGGTGAGAGTGTGGTTTAGTGAGAAATGGCTAGTCTGTGTACATTATCAGTCTTCTTAGCTGGCCTAATGCTGCACTCTAAAGCAAAGGAAACAAAATACAAATGTGCTTCATATCTCCACACTGACTTAGGGAAATAGTTGTAAATGTTTAGCTTGTTTCCTGAGTTTTGGCTCTGATGTTCAAATATCTAAATACTGGTCATACTTCTCTCAATTAGTCCATCAGATTAGTGATCTGATGGAACAACCTGTATTCTTTGGGATGCTTAATGCAATTCTAATTTCTTAAACAGTGTTAAAGGGCCCCAAACAACTTGGGACCAGGTTACCTGAGTGCGTGCCTCTTCCCATACCAACCTGCCTGATCACTGAGGTCATCAGATGGCATGCTCCTGGTGCTTCCTCATGGACCTTTGGCCTGATTGGAGTCCACCAGGAGAAGAGCCTTCAGTGTGGTGGCTCCATTTCTGTGGAACTCCCTGCCTCTGGAGGTCAGGCAGGCTCCAACATTACACTAATCCAGCACCTGCTGAAGACCTCCTTGTTCTGGGAAGCCTTCTCTGCTCTCCAACCACCAATGTAATGTTACTTTGTTTTCAATGTATTGTTTTTGTTTCTTTTATCTGTTTTTATCTTTTTATTGTTCACCGCTCCAGAAGCTACTTGATATGGAGTGGTATACAAATACTGTAAATAAATAAATAAATAAATAAATAAAGGGCTAAATCATAGGTTTGTATCCAACATAACACTAGCAGAAAATGGGATTCCCACAAGCAACAGAAACTTGCGCTAGCATATGGGTGGGCAAATTGGGGGATCTGGGAGTAATTTTCTCCACTCACACATGGGTCGCTGTTTTAATCTTCCATAGGAGTTTGTCAGTGAAATTTGGTAGCAAACCGAGGATCTTTTTGTGTGGATAGTTGGTTCTGGTAAAACTTTTCCTACCTTGGGCACACACTTTATAAATTATTCTTTGAATGCCAAATATTATGTGGAAGGAAATTTTTTGTTTTCTCTAAACAAGAGGGGGAAACCAAAGTCAAGACTGTGCATTTCCTTCTTTAAAATTCAGAATTCTAACCCTACATAGAATTCCTGTGCTGAGCATTCTAAAGGTGGATTCAGAGACAATAATAATGCAATAATTGCAATTGCCATGGACATTTCCTCAGACTCACAGTCACATCCATCAACATCATATATGGCATCACCTATCAACAATTCCCTTCTGCCTCTCACATAGGCCAAACAGGCCATTCTCTATCTACACCAGGGGTGGGCAACTTGTGGCCCTCCAGATGTTATTGGACTACAAGACCCATCATGCCTCACCATTGGCTATGCTGGTTAGTGCTGATGGGAATTGCAGTCTAACAACTTCTGGAGGGCCACAAGTTTCCCAGCCCCGCTCTCCGTAACAGAATAACTGAATACAACCCATTAATTAAAAATGGCAATATTCAAACCCACTGGCTGAACATTTCATTATCCCAGAGTTAACATATTTTAACTCTGAAAGGGTTCAAAGGATATCCACATTATTAAGTTGCTGAATTCAAGGTTCACTAGCAAACTGGTATTTTATCTCTTTTGAATGATCTTCTTCACTATGAAAATAAATTATATCCCATATAATATTGATTTTATCTCATGCAGTATTTTGGTATGATTTAGGAATGCAAGGGCCCCACTGGTACTACTCACCTTGATCTTAGGACTGGATCTGGAGTCATGAATAACTTTGATTAGAGAACTCTTCTGCATGTTACCTTTTAATATCACTGCTTCTCCTTCACTGTCTGTAACTCTAACCAAGGTTACAGGCCACTTCATTCATCTGATGAAATAGTCTATAGCAGTGTTCTCCAACCTAAGGTTGGAGAACACTGGTCTATAGCCTACAAAAGCTCATGCCATAATAAATGTGCTAGTCTTTAATGTACCAACAGGTTGTCATTTTTCACTACCTGGTGACTTCTTATGGTCACCGCAAGACTCTTTGTTGTTTTTGCTGCAACAGATTAACACAGACACCGCTCTGGAAATTTTCATTTCTGAGGGCAGTAAATTGAAATCTTTCCCTGAGATTGGCTACTTTTTGTTAAGGAACTGTGTCAATAGTATACTCATGGTTGTGTTCTGCAGAGTACCTAGCACACTCATATCATATCTGGCACACTCATTGTTGGTATTAACACAATCTTCCCCAACCTGGTGCCCTCCAGATATGTTCCACTACAACCCCCCATTATTCCCAGACAGCATGGCCATACCGGTTAGGGATGCTGGAAGTTGTAGTCCAACACACCTGGAGGGCACTAGTCTGGGGAAAGCTGCAGCAGATTATGCCATAACACATTTTTAACAAATGAGTACAAAAATCCAGTAATTTGTGGCAAGTGAGGAACTCTGATGTGCACACAGGGGCCATCTCAAGAGTTTCTGCAATAATTCCAATGAAGAGCCAAATCTGTATACGTTCCTAGATCTGTTTGGAACAGCTCCCTCAACCGAGACGCTTCTGCACTCATAGCTTCATAGGCATCTCAGTATATATCTGTATCTATATCTGTATCTATCTATTTCTATATCTATCTATCTATCTATCTATCCATGCACAAACACATGGGGGTCCAGAATGGGTCAAAATTCTGCTTTGCATGTATCAAGCTGACCCAAGACAATAGCTCTTGAGTGACTACAAGCAGTGTAAAAGAAGTAGCTTTATAAAAAAAACACCAGTGGATAAATCCAAATGTATACAGTACAAAATATGCATAACAAAATTAGATATTTTTGTATCAAAACTCTATACTTTTAGGCAGTGCTTTTTTTCTGGAGAAAAAGGTACCGGAACTCTTGGATTACATTTCCTCGGGAGTAGATGGCGATTAAATTGTAATGCAATTAATAGAAGAAAAGGTGCTGGAACTCAGTTCCGCTGAGTTCCACCAGAAAAAAAGCCCTGCTTTTAGGTAACTTCAGATATCTTTTTATATCACAAGCCATGACAGGATTTTAGGAACACAGTAAATTTATTTTTTCATCACCAACCTCCAAAATATTTAATTCTGGATCAGAGTATTTATATTCAATTTGGGAAAATTAAAGAGGACATAGCAGACATCAACATTGGCTATTTTGTCAACAGTTTCATTTTAAATAGCCTAATAAATTTAACCAGAAATGACATCAGGAGCTAGTAATTATTCTGCAGTTCCATAATCTTACTTTAATATTATGAATGCAATAAATTGCTTATTATAAAATTATGAGCAAACAGAAAGCTCAAACACCACGAGGTTGTATTTTTTAAAACAATCAAATTCCAAAATTCAAAGTTAAAAGAAGTTTAAATCTTCATTCAATATTTTTTTTTAAAAAACCCTCTTCTTCCAGTATAGATGAAACATTAGAAAATATGAATTCTAACTTTAAATGTCATGCAGCCCAAGTCTATCCATGTTTACTCAGAAGTAAATTCTACTTTGTTCAATGGAGTTTACTCTCAGGTACGTGTTCATAGGATTGCAGCTTACATTTCTCTTGCTTTTTGAATGTAAAACGCTGCATCTTTCCCCCCCTTTGATATATGTATTTGATGCACGTTTTCAAGGGAACATTTACGAGATTCCAGGATTTCTTTATGGTTCACATTAACAAAATCTGTTTCTTCTCAGTAGTAAAATGAAAAACACAATGTTTGGGGCAAGACCTTCTAACAAACAGTTCATATGCTCTTTTATTTATCTTGTGCCAGAAGGCCTTGGTTGATACAGATGTCTTCTTTGAATATCTATTGAGAGATATTCAAAGGTCACTGAATTTTATAATGATCTCAAGACAATCCTCGCCCTCTTTTAAACTTTGCCTAAATAGCTGTGTGTGTTGCCATGCAGTATCACCATCCCCTCCACTTAGTTCAGCTTCCAAGATAACATCTGTTATGTTGGAAATACCAGGATAAGTGTGAAGGCTTTTATCTAGAGAGAGGAAAACAAACCAAAACAAAACAAAACAAATCATGTTAAAAAACAATGTATATTAAAAAAGAAACAGTAATATAAAATTAAGAGGATGTCAAAAAGCACTGTAAACTATTTATTGTTCCATAACAGCAGTTGTTTAGATCCTTGTCAGAATTTATTTACAACTCATAGAGCAAACAAGACCTATCTGCTCCATGAAAAACCAGTTAGAGATGCAGAAGTCAATGAGGAATTTGTGATGCCTGTTCTAATGTAGAGCCCAAGCCACAAGCTTCTTGAATATTTCTACTTAAACTGATTCTCATGGGTTTTCTCTGGGTCACAGGCAAATGTAAGATACATCTGATCTGCAGTGCAAACATCTGGGAATTGGTGTTTATGCAGTATTACTGTGCTAAAAGTTGTTCCAGATTGAAGATGGGTTAGATTAGCCCTCACAGTCTCCATGACAGGAAGTAATTTAGAAAATGCAAAACATGCACATTTAAAAGAAGAGGATCATGCTGCATTAGTGTGCAACCATGCAAAATATTTAAGAGGAAAAATTAGCATTATGAAAGCCAATGTCCATGCATCCTCAGGGAGAGGCACATTGCCGCACTACAAAGTACAGTAGGGGGTTGGGATGGGGGAAGAGAAGGTCAAAGAAGGTTTTGAGGGGGGAAGCTGCATTTTACATGCACTGTTTGAGAAAACTCATTTGCTCATTCAGCAGCTGCAGTTCCAGCCACAGTTATCCATGATGCTCTCCCAATCGTAGAGGGTAAATCAGGGGCCCTTGCTCACCTCCTGCCTCAGAATAATCCAATGTATGCAGCCAGAAGCAAGATGCACTTCTAATCAGGAGCACAAATGACCAGATACAAGCAACAACATGAACCATAACCATGAGAGGAATGAGACAGCCTGTAACAGAGACCTGATCCAAGTCCCACTTGCACTTAATGGGACTAAATCAGCTAAAATGCTAATAGTTTTGCTTGGATCAGTGGAGAATTAGACTGTTTTGACGGATCTGTCATCCATATACAATAAGCATGTTCAGAGTTGTATACATTCCCTTTTCAACTGATAAACTCTAGAGAACAGTATGATCCAACTCATGTTTACTCAAAAGTAAGTCCTACTATGTTCAATGGGACTTACTCCCTAGTAAATGTGTCTAGGATTGCGGCCTCAGGATGCAATCATATGGACATGTACCTAAAAGTAAGCCCCACTGAACTCAGGAGGGCTTACTTCTGAGGAAGCATGCATAGGATCTTACTGTAAGTCAGGAAAACATGAAGTGCAAGTTCAGCCATTGACTTGTTGGGTGACCCTTGACCAGCCATTATCACTCAGACTCAATTTTGTAAAATGGAACTAATTAGTTACATTGCATGACTGTTGTGAGGATGAACAAAATAAGCATGCATTGTTAACATCATATCAATCTTAATTAAAAAATAACGTTCATCATCATCAATTCTTTATTGCAGTCAATAGACCACTCACACAATATAATACATACATGCAATACAACTAGTTAATTGAACACATGAGAGTGAGAAATCAAATATAATCTAGTGGAGATAGCCTGGTTCAGAAATTTGGCCACTTGTTCAGTGACCAACTTATCAGAGCTGCTAAGTAATAAAGTTATTAAAAATTCCGTCGGGTGCCCAGGGAAAGACCGTAAAATGGGATAAACCAGATCATTCCTGATAAATAATGTTCTTGCTCTGTTTGCAGGTGCATATTTTATAAAGTAGAAATTTCACACTTGCCTCCATTTACATCGATTACAGTGTCTCCAGAGCGCAGCATCCACCTTACTCTTCCACTGTGAAATGTCTGACTGCTCGTTCTGACTGAAATGTTTTCTATTTTTAGACCAACTGAGCCACACTCAAACTTCCAGCAAATGTGACCAGACAAGGATCCTTCTTTTCGAGCTAAATAAACCTAGTTAGAAACAAAAATGTGCACATGAAACACTGAATTGTGTTGTGCGCATTAAATCTGCAATCAGGTACAGAGTTTGGCTTGATTAATGCTGCTTTCATACGCACACTCATTTTGAAATAAGCCCATTTAATTTAGTGGGCCTTACATCTGGGTGGGTGAGCACAAGATCAGGCTACTTCAGTGAGATTAAAAGTGTAATACATGTCTACTCAAAAGTAAGTCCCACTAACTTCAGTGGGGCTTACTCCCAGGAAATGGTAGAGGACTGCATGCAAATGATTGCATTGTTAAGCAGTCTGTGTGCCTAATGGCAGCCTAAAGCTATGTCCTGGTGAGTTCAATAAA
This sequence comes from Shinisaurus crocodilurus, assembly GCA_021292165.1. Classification (NCBI taxonomy): domain Eukaryota; kingdom Metazoa; phylum Chordata; class Lepidosauria; order Squamata; family Shinisauridae; genus Shinisaurus; species Shinisaurus crocodilurus. Next base: position 60,525,527 of record CM037880.1, on the reverse strand, counting down.
ACTTACTCCCTAGTAAGTGCTCCATTTTCTTCTTTGCCCTGTCAGCTCTTGCAAACAGGACGGAAGTCAAGAGGGACGGAGGGGGGGGGGCTTCCCGAATTTTTCATTCCCTCCCCAAAATCATTCCCTCCTATTGCCAGCACTGAGAGGGAAACATAGATTTCATAGATCATAGAGTTGGAAGGAGCCTACAAGGCTATCGAGTCCAACCCCCTGCTCAATGCTGGAAACTAGAGGAGGGGTCTCCCATCCAAGTAATAACCAGGCCTGACCCTGCTTAGCTTTCCACACTCAGACAAGCTGAGCCAGAATAAGCCACATGGAGGAGAGCTGGGAAGGCTTAGGATCCCTTGGATCCTCAGCACTCCCTCCCTGCCTACTGGAATGCTACCAATATGCCCATTTCCCCCTGTACAAGGTTGGAGTTCTGACCTTGTAGAGGAAGTTGCCCCAGAAATGTCTGCAGTGGCTAGGTGGAGCCAAGATGAGGGCTCTGGCGTTGGGAAAATGCTTCTGAGATCAGAGCTCTGCCTACAGCCTTGGAGGGGTTTCCCCACACAATCCTATGGCCCCTGGGGCATTGTGTAGGGACCACAGCATTGCTCTCTAAGGCTCAATGGGACTTATTTTGGAGCAAACAGGCTTAGGATTTCAGTGAGTTTCCAACTGTGAGTATTAATCGCTCAATAAATTACTGAAAAATTATTCTGTACATAGTAATGCTTTGCAGAATTCTCCTAATTTATCCAGATTTTACAATGGAATTCATTTGCTGACAATTTAAATAGACCTGTTAAATATCTTTTTCTGCGTCAGCATATTTTGTCAAAATTTACTTCCGCAAAGAGATATACCTATGCAAGGAACCACAAATAAAGCTGCAAATGTGAGTGTACTGTACCTGATTCTAAGATCCAGGCATTCAGAAATGGGGTGCATATATGCTGCTATGCATACAGATCTACATGTACATATCAACCAAACGTACGTTTGGCACAATCAACTCTGACAATGCTGATCACCAATAGGGAGTGGATGGGTGAAGAAGTCAGGCTGAATTTAGTCCTTTACCCCACAAAAGTGGTTGGCACTGCCAGATCTGATAAAGAGGTCTCATTTGCACAAGTGGGCCTAATTCAGCAAGGGGATCTGTGCATGAAGCTTCTAAAACCGGACGCAGTGATATTTCAAGGGGTATTGCATGCACAGGGCCCAATGCTAGATCAGGCCATCATCCATTTCAGTTATCTTTTCCTGCTTATGCTGACTGCTGAAATTGCTTTCTTCTTCCTGCTGTAATCTGCCAATCTCCTTTCTTTAGGTTTGGAGTGCATGTTCCAAGTGTTACTTAGTTTCTTTACAAATGGAAATAGGCTTGGGAAGGAGCTTCATTAATGCAAGGTGACTGACATGCTTTCGCTCTTTGCAGATGGGGAAGCAACGTTTAGGATAAGGAAATTTTACATACTTCTTGTGTGCAATAAAGAGAGAAGATATAATATAAAGAGACCCTTCTGTAGAGCTGAAAAATTAATTCTCTGGAAAGGCAGCATTTTTATTACAGGCAGCTTTTGTATTAGTCCACCTTTGAAAAGGAAATGTCAGGCTTAAGGTTTAATATCTGAGCAGATATTTGTTATCTGTAGCCAACTCCACTATCCTGCTCTGAAATGTAAGCTGCTTTCATTCCCAGCCACTTCGGTCAGCTGGCAATCTTATCGGAAGCTGGACATTAATATTTACCAACTCAAGCTGAATACTCTAAAATCTACAGAAGTACTGAGGCAAAAATCAAACTTTGCAACTTGAGGTTTCCTAGGTTGCATTACATTTATAATGAAGTGTTCCAGAATAACTTTCCTTGGTATGGTACTCACCATTTTCCAGTCAGATTCAACCTTTCTCCATATAGAGTCCATCTTCCACACACCTTTCTCCCAGCCACTAATATTTTCATTATTATTGGACAGTCGTGTGTAACAATCTTCCACTATATTGTATCTGAGGTGGAGAAGCTTAGAGGCCTTCTCTTTTCCAGTGGGAATAAAAATAACTTCTTTACCCTAAATGACCAAACCAAAAACTGTAAATTAGGTTTTTATTAGATATTTAATTAGTGTTGCTAATGATATATAACAAATATCTGCCGTGTGTGTGTGTGTGTGTGTGTGTGTGTGTGTGTGTGTAAGTGAATTCTAAAGCAATTGGTAAAAATAGGAAGATGTCCATGCAAGGTTCTTCCTCTGTCCACACACACAACCCTTTCCGATACGGCTGTTATTCCAGCCTCTGCTGCAGACAAATCTTGAAGCATTTTTCCATGGAAAATTCAAAACCTTCTTCTGCACAGCTGATCCCAAACCACCACAGACTACCTCTACTGCAGGGCTCTCCAATCTTGGGTCCCCAGATGTTGCTGGCCTACAGCTCCCAGCATACCCAGCCAGCATGGCTAGTGGCAAGGGATTCTGGGAGCTGTAGTCCAACAACATCTGGGACCCAAGGTAGAGCCCTGCTCTACTGCCACAAGACCCAGGCTAGTTTGCATAAGATTCTATCCAATAGGAGGAGTCAAGAGGGTGAGATTTTCAAGCTGGGTGACAGTTGAAGTGACCATTAGCTCTCCTGAAAGTTGAGAGCTCGGACTCCATGTCAGGTAGTTCTACCCAAGTATCTCTGAAGACTGAGGATACTCTGAGTCTGGGTTCAGCCATTATCTCCCTTCCTGTTTTATTCCCTGTACTTTCCTCACACCTCACCTTGATCATCTAACATGGACGGCCACACCATCCAGCAAAATGATGCTAGGGACAGAAACAACAGCATGGGAATTAATTTATTGCTCAGCTGATTCCTGATGCAATCTGAATGTAACAGTTCTTGCCCAGAACAGAACAAAAAGGTTCATAGACTCATAAGAGTTGGAAGGGGCCATTTAGTCCACTGAGTCCAACCCCCCTGCTCAGTGCAGGAATCCAGTTTAAAGCATCCCAGTTTAAAGCATCCCTGCTTGAATACCTCCAGTGACAGGGAGCCCACCACCTCCCTAGGCAAGTGGTTCTATTGTCTGACTGCTCTTACTGTTAGGAAGCCTTCCCTGATGTTCAACTGAAATCTGCCTTCCTGTAACTTAAGCCCATTACAGTCATGCCTTGGATTGAGAGGATAATTCGTTCCGGAAAGGTGCTTGTAATCCAAAACACTCTTATAGCAAAACAAAATCCCCCCAAAAAAATTTGTACAGAGATTTTTAATTTAAGCCGTACTACAGTACTTGTATTGCAAGACGACGCTTGTATATCAAGTCAAAAATTTTTAAATAAATATTAAAAATTTTGCTTGTCTTGCAAAACGCTCTCAAACCAAGTTACTTGTAATCCAAGGTATTACTGTATTTCATTTCCTACAGTCTTAGATGACAGAGAACAGGTTGCAGCCCTCTTCTGTATGACAACCTGTTATGCTATCATATTCCCCCTCAGTCTTCTTTTCTCAAGGCTAAACATACCCAGTTCCTTCAATCTTCCCATGTAGGATTTAGTTTCTAGTCCCTTGATCATCTTTGTTTCCCTTTCCTGAACTCATTCCAACTTCTCTGAATCCTTCTTAAAGTTTGGTCCAGAATTGGACACAGTATTCAAGGTCTGACCAGCACAGAGTAGAATGGAACTATTACTTCCCGTGATTTTGAAACTACACTTCTACTGATGCAACCTAAAATTGCATTTGCCTTTTTTTCAGTCACACCACATTGACTCATATTCAGCATGTGATCAACTACAACTCCAAGATCCTTTTCACATGTACTGTTACCAAGTCAGGTATCCCCCATCGTATAACTGCGCTTTTGATTTCTCTTCCCTCATTGAAGAACTTTACCCTTGTCTCCGTTAAATTGCATTCTGTTATTTTCTGCCCAGTCTTCTAACTTAGCAAGATCATTTTGAATGTTGTTTCTATCTTCTAAGTTATTAGCTATTCTACCCAATTTTGTGTCATCTGCAAATTTGACAAGCATTCCCCCCACCTCCTCCTACAAGTCATTAATAAAAATGTAGAAGAGTACAGGGCCCAGGACTGAGCCCTGAGGCACCTCACTCGATACCTCCTTCCAGTTTGATGAAGAACCATTGATGAGCACTCTTTTGAGGACAGTTCTCCAGCCAGCTGTGGATCCAATTAGCAGTAAGGCCATCCAACCCACACTTAACTAGCTTGCTAATCACAATACCATGGGGTACTTTGTCAAATGCCTTGCTGAAGTCAAGATATATTGCAGAAGTAAACTTTTTCCTGATTTACTCTCTTCAGCATTCCACCCTAGCTTAGTAATAGAGCATGTGTGTAAGAACAGCAGCTCAGCTGGGACCACCTGCTCCACTTATCCTAGAACTGCCACCTATTAGCAGCTCTTTCACCTGGTGGCCTCAGAGAGGGAGATGAGACGGTAAAGCCTCATCCATCGACTAATTGTCGTTTGGCTCCTTTCCTTCCAGAACTGTCACATGTAGTAACCATTCCAGAAGGTCATTATGAAACTGTAAAAAAGAAACAGTATCCAACTGTGCTTTAAAAAAAACAAACAACCTGTGCCTTTTCCCATTTGTTTCATGTCTAGATTGCAAGCCATTACTTTAAACGGTAAGCCAGCTTGAGTGCTTTGGTAGAAAAGCATTATAGAAATTTATATAAATGTAGTAAAAAACAAATACATAACAGATTCAAAATCCTCGGGACAGTGACTGTTTCAGTTCTATGATCTGTCAGCACCCAATGCTAAATACATAGGACAATGGAGAATGCAACATTAGCAGGAGATGAACTTGCATGCCCTGAGTTGGCTTTCTTATGTCTGAAAAGTGAAGGGGGGCTGGGATGACATAAGAGGAAAAGGAAGAGATATACACATCTTGATATCAGTCCTGAGAAAGTCAGTCACATTCAAGCCTCATTAGAACCAATGGGATAATATTCTGCTATACAATGATCGAATTCCATCATTACCTAGAAACCCATTTAATCTGCATAAGTTTTCTCTAAGGAGAGCTCAAGCCCTACGGATTCCAAAAAATGCCTTCTGCAGTCTTAGATGAATAGTATAGAATGTGCTTGTAGCTTACCGTATACTCGAGTATAAGCCGAGTTTTTCAGCCCATTTTTTGTGCTGAAAAATGCCCCCATGGCTTATACTCGAGTCAGTGCCGCCGCCGCCGAAGCCCCGCTGCCGCCGAAGCCCCCCCAGGACCCCTGCCGCCACCCCCAGACCCCCCCCGCCACCCCCGTCACCGTACCTGCTCCCACTGCCGAAAAAGCCTCCCTGCCGCCGAAAAAGCCTCCCCGCCGCCGAAGCCCCCCCAGGACCCCTGCCGCCACCCCCAGACCCCCTCCGCTACCCCCAGACCCCCCCGCCACCCCGTCACCGTACCTGCTCCCTGCCGCCGAAAAAGCCTCGCCGCCGCCGAAAAAGCCTCGCCGCCGCCGCAACCCCCCCAAGACCCCTGCCGCCACCCCCAGACCCCCTCCGCCACCCCCGTCACCCTGCTCTCCTGCTTCCCGCCGCCCCGAAGAAGCCACGCCGCCGCCGAAGAAGCCACGCCGCCGCTGAAAGAGCCCCGCTGCCGCCAACTTCCCGCGCCGAAGAAGCCCCGCTGGCCGCCGCCGACGCCTCGCCGCCGCTGAAGCCCTGGCGTGGCTTCTTCGGCGGCGGCTTGTGCTTCTTCGGCGGCGGCGTGGCTTCTTCGAGCGGCGGGAAGCAGGCACGGTGACGGGGGGTGGCGGGGGGGTCTGGGAGGGTGGCGGCAGGGGTACTGGGGGGGCTTTGGCGGCAGCGGGGCTTTGGCGGCGGCACGAAGGCTTCTTCGGCGGCAGCGGGGCTTCTTCGGCGGCGGAAGCAGGCATGGTGACCGGGGGGTGGCGGCAGGGGTCCTGGGGGGGCTTTGGCGGCAGCGGGGCTTTGGCGGTGGCGAGGCTTTAAGCACAAAGCTTAAAGGAATTTGGAGGGCCTCTGAGCTTGAGTTTCCTGAACAACTTTACTGACTACAGTATTTACTGACTACTATTTTTAAATACCCATATGTACGTAAGTCAGACAATCTTGGAAAGGGGGGAATGACATTCTGACATATGGTGAAGAGGGTGCATGGGGCAAAAAAGGTGGAGAACCACTGCCTTAAAGAATCACTAAACTGAATCGGTGCCTTCTACCAGATACATTGGGTTAAGGAGGCCTTTCTACCTAAATTAAGAGCCAATTTTATTATGAAATATGAATATTTACAGTTATGGTATTTACCAAACAGGCATTTCACTTTCACCTCATGAAAATAAACTGCTCTATTTTGCCCAGTAACTGATCAATCATCGGCATTTCATTTTGCTTGCTACTTTGTTTTTGTGAGGGTGGGGTTGGTCCAAGGCAGAGGGAAGCAACACTGGAAAAAGAAGACAACATTGACCAGCATGCAGGTTCCTATTTCTTATACTTACCCTCACTAACTGTCATGATTGCTGGTTGTAAGGAAGCCCCTATACGGAAATTTGCTAAATACCTTTTCGACACATTTTATTTGGTAGAATTAAATAGTGTGCATGAAGTACTTTAACTTGATTTTTTAAATTTATTTTTTAAATTTACCAGTAGCTGCTGCATTTTCCCACCCTAGGCTTATACTGGTGTCAATAAGTTTTCCCAGTTTTTTGGGGTGAAATTAGGTGCCTCGGTTTATAATCGGGTCGGCTTATACTCGAGTATATAGGGTATGTTTTTGGACATATGGTGATGCAGTGTAAAATATTAGTCATTGCTTATTTCATTCTGTTATCTCCTAAAATTCATGGAAACTGTTTTTATACCAGTTAATGACAGACCATGAGCACTAGTCAAACTGGCAGAACTGAGAATTGCTTTAGCCACTGAAAACATGGAGATTACTTGAACTGTAGCAACATTTCCATTGATGATCGCAATACAAAACAAAAATGAATTTGATCTGCATGTAGTGGGGATTGTAATTTGGAAGCTTGGGGACAAATTTGGAGTGAATTACTACTGTATATCTTTACAAGTTATCTGTTATGTTTCTGATTGGTTTGGTCTCTTTCCTCTTTAACTGATTTTTTGGTCCTTCTTTGGTTTTGGATAATGGCTAAAACAAACTTTATAAAGCCTTTATTACTACTATTACTACTATACTGAAATCGATAGGACAAATTAGCTGTGAATAATATCAATAGGATTTAAGCATGATTTAAGTTTATCTGGATGGGGGCCACAAAGCCAATAAGCCACAATTGGACCATAAACTAAGAATTCTACAATAATTATCAATAGATGCATTAAATACCTCTAAAGCAATTTCACCTCTGGCAGCTCTCCAAGCCATTGATCCAGATACCCTTCCACCAAGTTCTCCGGACTTAGGAGTTTTAGGAGAAATGAACTCAACAAGCTCCACAATGATTCTCTCTAAGAGCTCTCGTTTTCTTCCTTCAGTCAAAGCTTGCTGTCTCTGTGATTAGAGAAATGAGTGATAAAAATAAAATTACAGCACAATCCTATACATGTCTCCTCAAAAATAAGCCCTGTTGAGTTCAATGGGGTTTACTACCAGGAAACTGGGTATATGATTGCAGCCTTAATTTCATTCTTTATTGTAACAACAACAACAAAAAAGATAAATGTCAACCATTAATTGTATTAAGATCTCCTTAAGTATCAGCTTGATTTAACCAGAATCCATACACAACTGTGTGAATATTAATGTACACTTTAAATACGAAGGCAAAAGGAAAGCAGGTTGGGTACCTTTTCACACTAGGTTGGATCCAGACTTAGTAATGTTTAGAGTAAAGCCACTGAAATCAATGGGGCAAGTAAGTCATGACTAACTTAAGTCCCATGGATTTTTACTCTAAGCATGATTAACAGTGCAATCTTACACATGTCTACTCAGAAATAAGTCTCACTGAGTTCAACAGGATTTACCTCCAGGTACGCGTGTATAGGATTGCAGCCTAAGTCTGGTCCCAACCCACTACATTTGACCAGTATTAAAAGTTCATCATTAACTTGGAAATTCACTTTTGGATTTATAGCATTTGTAAATTGTACTCCAAAAACTGAATTTTGCTCAGTTCTAACCCCCTTTTTATTTCTAGACTTTAAAAAAAAATCAAATTAAAGAAAGCATGATGGCTCGATCAATTACGTTATTCCACAATACTGACTGCCCTGGTAGCATCAGTCTTGATATGGTGATTAACCCAATGCATAATCATTTTGTACTTGAAAAGGTTAGATTCCAAGTGATGGATGCTTTTGCCAACATAGCATTACATAGCTCCACATTTTTAACAGAAAGCCCTGAATCAAGCTAGATCAGCAACAACCCAAACTAAATCATGCGCGCCTACAACAAATCTACCCTAGTATAGAACACATCAGGTTGGATCCAGGATCTGCCTTCTGATGACAGAAGGGGCCGGTTTTTGGAAATCCTCCCTCCCATACTGTAGCATTTTCAGTAGCCTGGAGTGGCCGCTGTGAGGAAGAGGGGGCAGAGAAGTCCGCTTCTGCCAGCCCAGATGCACGTGGAGAAATCTGGATCCAACCCATTGTTTCTTTGTTGAATAGTTCAGTACTTCAGAAAGGGAGGGAATTTTTTTTAAAAAATTTTTATCGAGGTTGCATCCGATTTAGTTGTTGTTGTTGACAAACCTACAAAACAAACCATCTTTCTACTTTATGGGTTAGTCAGGGTCCAGCAGCAGCATCCAGCATCCTTAGGCAGCTACTAGGACTCTAGTGCCCCAGCAGGACTGGCACTGATGCCTGCCTGCCTGCCTGCCGGCACTCCGTTAGTCACTCCCACCTACCTGTGTCCCTTGATAGGGTTACGGAGTGGCAGTGACAGGCCATTAGGAAGTGCTGTTTTCACATTCCCACAGTGCCCCAGAGCAGCCTTCCCCAACCTGGTGCCCTCCAGATGTGTTGGGCTGCAACTCCCATAGTGCCCAGCTGGCTGGGCATTATGGGAGTTGCAGTCCAACACATCTGGAGGGCACCAGGTTGGGGAAGGCTGCCCCAGAGCAATACTATGTCAGGGCATTGTGGGAATACCAAACCAGCAAGTGGCTCACAAGCACTTGCCACCTAATGCAGCAGTGCTGCTGCTAGTAAGCCTGCCCGGGGGGGGGGGGCACTGGAGGGTACTTTACCAAGGACCACCTCACACCTGCTGATGGCCTTGGAAATAGAACAGTAAAAACAAACAAAATGTGGATGTTTTAAAACAGTGGTGGCCAACTTTTTTTGGCAAGTATACTGCTAGTCAAGACCAAAAGAAGAGAGCACACTACTCCACAATGTGCCACTATATATATTCAGCACCTTGAGAAGGTTCAGTCTACCAAACTAGGGTGGCATGCCACAGCCTATCAAAAGAGAGGCAAGGCAGAGTGCAGGCCTGATTCTATGCCATAGCTGGGCCCTCAGGGCCCTCCTGCTCTTGTGCTGCAGGTTGATCACTCACACATTATAAGTATTCTCATATATGCCAAGGTCCAGTGTCGTGAGTTTGTTTCTTGCAATGGTCTTATAATTTATATAAAAGATATTTTATGGTGGGGGGAGAAGGAAAACTATAGCATATGTATTATTTATAGTGATAAAGTTTGTCTGTTTCTGTGATAACTGTAAAATGCAACATGTCAGGTTCACAGCCTCTGATCCAAGGGCAGCTTGGTTTCAATACTTGTGCAATTTTAACAATCAGCTAAGATAAAGATACATACCAGTTTGTTAAGATTATTGATAGATTCTCGTAGTACTGCTTCTTTGACTTGGGTCCTTCTAGAGAGAAGTTCTTCATGTTTGCAAGAGTAGCGCCAAGTGACATCAACAACCTGAAAAGCATGGATTGCAAAAGGAAAATTATTATTATTATAGCCTCAATAGTCTCCCACATCCCACCCTCCTAAGATTTGCTCCACAATAATATTTATCCTTCTCTATGCAGATGATGCCGTTTTAATTTCACAGACACGACTAGGTCTCAAGCGATTACTATCTGGATTTGCTGGGCTGTGTAATAAAAATCTTTTAACAATTAACTACTCCAAATCTAAAGTTATGGTATTTGCAAGGAGGAAGGTTAGATACTCTTCGTTCATGGATAATAGCAGGCTTGAACAAGTTGACTCCTACAAATATCTGGGCATTTGGTTTCACGAGGCGACAAACTGGAGAGTTCAGGCAAGACGCGCGAAGGTTAAAGCCGAACAAAATTTGGGTGCTGTCTTACGGTTCTTTTTTTTACTAAAGGCGGGAATTTCATTCCAGCTGCTACCCGTGTTTTTCAAGCCAAAATAGTATCTCAGATTCTTTTCGGAGCCCCTATCTGGTTTCCTGGCCTTAAAGACTCTCTTGAAGGTATTCAATCCTACTTTCTAAGAGCGATATTTGGCATGCCCAAGTGTGTGGCTAGTGCTGTTCTCTATCTGGAAGCTGGCCTTAATTCTCTCGGCTGTATGGCTTGGATATATTCTATTCACTTTTGGCTTCGCTGCTGTTCTCTGCTTAAGCTTAACTCTTTTGCATTCCAGGTGATGTTAGATTCCCATGTGTCTGCTTGGAACAAAGCAGTGGTAAAAAAGGTTGTCTCAGCTGGGCTGTCACCCTCCTACTTGTTATCCATGCCTTGGGAGAAAGCTAAATTTCTTGTTAAGCAAAGATTAATTGACATCGACTTCCAAGAGCTCCACGGAGTGGCTCAGGGCCCATGCTCCCCCTTGTCGATGGGTCTGTCAGACCTTTACTCTACAAATGGGATGCTATACTTAGATTGGTTATCTATTCGAAAATATAGGAGTGCGTTTTCCTTGGCTCGATTTAATGTTCTACCCTCCAAACTTTTGGATGGTAGATTCAATAAAATCCCAATGGAAAACAGGTGTTGCCCCTGCAACAATGAGGAGGTGGAAACTGTTGCACATGTCCTTTTTAACTGCAGCTTTTATCGAGGGCCTAGAGCAGTGATGGCGAACCTATGGCACGGGTGCCACAGCTTGGCACGTAGGGACCTCTCTGTGGACACTCGAGCCATTGGTCACCAGATCGCAAAAGACTGTCCCCTTCTGCAAAACACTAATGATTTTGTTCTTTCTCACAGTGTGGAACAGAATGATTTTATTCTAGAATTCCTGTTACAGAATTCTTTTCTACATTGTTATCACATTTAAAAGATTTTGAAGAATGATGCACAGAGCATGGCTTGGATGTAAAGCCCTAACAGTTGACCTGAGTGCTGCATGTGTTGCTCTCAAACTAACGGAGTATGAGCCAAGGTTTGACAAATTATCAGCATGCATGCAATAGCAAAAATCACATTAATTGTGCAAAAGCATGCCCAATGCAAACTTTTACCTAATGCAGTGTTTGCAGTCCAAGACATAAAGTGTTTAAAATGTGTTAAGCACGTTTAGTTTTCTTGTTTATCTTGCTCATCCTAGTACAGGTTGACTTTTACTTTTACTAATCCGACACCTGTAGAAGCAGGGAAAGGACCCGGGGTAAAGCTTGCCCCATACAATTTCAGTCTGGCATATAATGATATTACAAGTTGAGAATCCCTTATCCAAAAATACATGTGCCTAATTATTTTAAAAGTTTGTATAAATTCCCTTCAGGCTATGTGTACAATGTAGTACTATAATAATTTTTTGAGTTGATTTTTTTTTCAACAAAAAACTGTTTGTATCATTGAAAGCTCTGTTATTGTGTTTTTCTTTAAAGACAAAAGATGTTAATTAGTTCGGACAACTGTATGAGTTGTTTTTCTAAAACTAAAACCTCAGTATTCAGGTTTAATTGCAGTGTTGGCACTTTGAAATAAATAAGTTGGTTTTGTGTTGCAGTTTGGGCACTCGGGCTCAGAAAGGTTCGCCATCACTGGCCTAGAGAAAACATAATACATCCAATCACCCAGACTTTCCCTGGTCGATCCTCAGAGTTTCTTTTGTCCACTCTGCTTGACGGCTCAAATAGGTCAATTACCAAGAAAGTTGCAACATTTTTGAATATTGCTATTGTGACTAGACCTTCTATGCTTGTCTGATTCTGTTTTTATTTTCTAAGTTTTTATTTGAGTGTATAATTAAGAGCTGGTGTATCTTGTTTGCATTGTTTTACGTATTGGTGTGGTTGGTAGACCGTAAATAAAAATAGTAGAAGATTATTATTATTATTATTATTATTGATGATGATGATGATGATGATTATATATAGTAGCTTGAGTTTCAAGCATTATAGCATTTGAATTATTTCAGTTAAGAGACAGTCTCCTCCTTTCCATGGATCTATCAAATTGCTTTTAAAATGGTAACCAATTAATCAATGTTTAAAACAGGGGTGCAGAACCTCTTTCAGCCCAAGGGCCAAATGAAATTTCAGGAATGCTCTCAGGGTCCACATTCCAGTAGTGGGTGGAGCAGAAGGCAAATGGGGTGGGGCCAAAATACAAAAAAATACCAGAATATTTTAGCTTAAAGTTCTTACTGCTAGTAACGAACCTTTAGGAGAGGCATTTCAACCTTTTTGAATGGGGAAAGAACTGCACAAAAGCTATGACACCACCAAAAGATTGGCGGTTGGGGGAAAGTGGTGTACCATGTGGGGAACTCCCCTGGGCCTGAGGTTCTACACCCCTGGTTTAAAGGCAAAGCTATTTCTATATGGGTGTTTTGCCTATATTTCAATGAACATTGCTTCCCCTACCTCATCTTTAGAGAAAGCAATGATGTAGGAGAGTTTTTTCCCCCATCCAATTTCATACAGAAGAGGTTTATCACAAATGTTTTCACAAGGGTCACAGTGAAGCCATCTCTGCTGGGATGAAGAATAAACTTCAGTCCACACATGATCTGTGGGAGAGAAAAGCCAAGGAAAGCAACCAGTATTGGAAATGAATCCCTTTCATTTTAGGAAGCTGAACTTTTCAAACTCTAAAGCAGGGGTGAACAACACGTGGCTTACATGCAGCCCCCGTCGGCCTTCAAATTCATAGCAATTTCGGGTGGGGGGGGGAAGGCATCCGTAGCAACTATGGAGTACCAAAAGGGTCAAATTTAGCTTACAAACAAGGTATTTTTGACCATTTTGGGTTTCCTTCAAGTAAAGAAGGAATATCCAAACTGTTTAGAGCTTTAAAGGCCCATGCCAGCATTTTTAAATGAACCTGGAAATGCACTGGCAACCAGTGCAAGCAGTACAATATAGGTGTTACATGATCCAACCACCAAGCACCTACCGGTATGTGAGCAGCCACATTTTGTACCAGTTGAAGTTTCTGGTACAGGGTGACTTATATTTTAAAGTACATTGCTGCTGCATGCAAACCTCTCACACACATACATACATCTCTTATCATAACCCTATGCCTATCCTTCTAAAGAACTAGGATATAGGCATTTAGTTGACAAATACATGTTAAGATTCACTTAAAAACTCCAAATCCCAAACAAGTGTCCTTTCCACATACCCCTTCCTTTCACTCCAGCTATTATGAGGACCGTTAAATGGGATGTGCAAGATGCACCTGCAATGACCACAATCCTAAAGTCTTGAAGAGACTGAGGATGTATGCGCATTGAGAAATCAGTTTGGATTTCTGAAAATAGCACACGGAGCTGGTGCAGTCTGCAAGTCAAGCCATTTTCTGTCTGATGAGCACCCTAACACTAGAGAGTGATTGTGTGAAAACTCCTGTCTAAAACCTTCACAATTAGGATATATGTTCCCCATCTCAGCCATTGTACCAACTCTTCTCTTCATGAGAAGAGCCTATTTCCACTATGCCTATTCCTGGAGAATGCAAATCTGATCATGGAGACATTCATTCATTCAAAGCATTTTTATCCCGCCCTCCAGCCAAAACAGCTCCCAGAATGGGTTACAATGATAAAAAATAGGACAGTCCTTGCCCGCAGGCTTGCAATCTAAAAGACAAGACACACAAAAAAAGGGGACTGGGAGGGAGGAGAAAAAAAGCAAACTCAGGCACTACTTTCTTAGTTGCATGCCTTAGTCACATCACGTCTGGATTACTGCAAAGCACTCTACATAGAGCTGTCTTTGAAGAGTGCTTGGAAACTACAATTGGTTCAGAATGTGGCAACCAGGCTGTTAACAGGGGGCCAGGTACAGAGAACATGCAACTCCCTTTTTGGGAGAGCTGCAGTGGCCTCCTTTTTATTTTTGGCTCACAACTGAGAGCCAGCATGGTGTAGTGGTTAGAGTGTTGGACTGGGACTCAGGTTCTATTCCCCACTCAGCCATGAAGCTCACTGGATGACTTTGGGCCAGTCACAGACTCTCAGCCTAACCTATGTCACAGGGTTGTTGTGAGGCTGAAATGGAGAGGAGGAGGATCATGTACGCTGTCTCGGGCTCCTTGGAGGAAAGGTGATTATAAATATGACAAATAGATAAATACATCTGAATTCCTGGTGATGACCTTTAAAGCCCTGAATGTTTGGGGACTGCTGTCTGCCATATAAGCCTGCTCTCCTATTGAGATCATCTTTGGAGATCCTCCTGTGTGTCCCAATATTTCCAGTAATATGCTTAGTTGGGATTAGCAGGAGGGCCTTTCCAGTGGCTGTGTCTAGGCTCTGGAATTCCCTTTTATGGGAAGCCTTTACACAAGATGGCTAAAACCTTCCTTTTTAGGAAGGTATTTGGGCTACATATTATCATTATCATTATCATTATTTCTATACCGCCCCATAGCCGAAGCTCTCTGGGAGGTTCACAACAATTCATAAAAACAATAATACACATAAAATACAAACAATAAAAACATACAATGTCATTAAAAAATTTTAAAACCAAATTTAAAAGCCTGGTTTAAAATGGCAATACTGAACAAGTTAATAAAACTAAGCCCGCAGGTAACATTACCCCTCACCCATGTGCTATTTTGAGCAGTTAAATATTGAATGCCTTGGCACAGAGGGAAGGCCTAACCTGGCACCGAAAAGATACCGTAGTAAAGTTGGCGCCAGGTGGGCCTCAGTGGGGAGCTACCACTGAGAAGGCCCTCCTCCTTGTTGCCACCAACTGAGTCTCCCTTGGATAATTGCTCTCTTATCAATTGATTTTTAATAATAAGCCCTGGTTTTTGAACAATTTTACTGTTGTGTTGTCATCTTCTTCTGTAGTTTTTATTGTTATATTATAAGGGTTGTTTTAGATGGTTAATTTATGGCTTCATCTTAGTTGTTAGTCCTGTTGAACTCTCCAGAGGGGCATAAATGATTTAAAATAAACAAATACAACCTAAAAGCTAAGTTTTACGAAATTTTATCTAATATAACAATAAATCATAATGTAGAATTTGTAAACTCTTCAGCTAAAAAGCAGGAGGAGGAGCAGGGTGTTTTCTGAAGTTGCACACCCCTGGCTACATCACAGTAAAATCCTTCGGAGACATCCTTCCTTTGTTGTTCCCGCACATTATCAAAGTTGCTAGTATTTGCATGAATGAGCAACAAAATTGATATGAGAAGAAATGTGAAATGAAAGCTAGGGCATATTCCGAAAGGATATTACCTTTAAAAAAGCCTGTCCCTAAAAGTACTTGAGAATTGCCATTTTTAGTATTATGTTAACAAATATATGTCAACAAAGGACTTAACAACAACAAAAATGAACACATCCTATAGCAGTACACTGGTGTCCAAACTAATAAATGTATTCATGTATATTAGTACTAATGTAATATAAGTGGGTAACAGATGTCATTATATACTTCCAACACAGCCTTTGGTATTGATCAAAAGAAATAAGAAAACTTTAACATAAAGTAGAAAACACCCTTTGCTTTGTAAACATCACAACGTTGGCCACTTTTCTGACATTTAAATCAGATGAAACTAAAATACAATTTTCTTCCTTTATAAACAGACATTTCAGAGGTCACATAAATATTTTTTAGTCTGCAATCCTGAACTCAGTGGGGCTCACTTCTGTGTAGACATGCACAGGATTGCACTGTTAGCCTTATCTTGTCTTATCTAGATTGTTAGTCACAAATTACAAACCACTTACAGTGTAATCCTACGGTCACTAGACAGCATCTAGACTAGATGGCCATAGGATTTTTTGGAGTCCCAGCTAGGAGGTTGGAAAGTTAGTCCGACCTTGTAGCTGGGGATCTGCGTTCGGAGCCCCCCCCCTCCAGCCAGTGCAGAAAGAATCACACCTGCTGCTTCTCCGAGGTCATATGAGTGACCTCAGAGAAGGGCTTTCAGTGGTATTCCAGGGGCAGGGAAGGGAGGAGACCGGCGCTGCCAAGATATGACATATCCTGGTGGCGCTTCAGCCTCCTTCCTTCCTGCTCTAAAGTGCTGCACTTAGATGGCTGAAACTGGACATCTAAGTGCTGTGCAGAGCAACAGGAGCACGGAGGTGACCTTTGCATCCGAGCTCCTCCCACCCTCCATAGGATGACTGTAATCATCTGAATTCGGAGGACTACGGGCATCCCCTTAAGGACATTCTTGGCGTAGTTCTACAGACTTAAATGGAACTTCATTAACACTATTTCAGAAATTAACATAAATTTTGCAGCCTTAGCATTAACACAAGTGGTGCTAAAACAATTATACCTGTAGCATCCCAAACATATCTTGCTTCAAATCCTATAGCTCTGCAGCAGAGAGTAAAGCAGTTGGCCCATTCTCCACAACGCCCACGTCTAGTTTCCAGAAGTTTCTCAGGATTGTTGTACCTGTACACACAATTTTTATTTTTATTTTTAAAAAGACACTTTCTGCAATCACTGCCACAAAAACCTAGAACAATTATCTTAAGGATTATCCCACAATTGTCAACATTTGGGGATTTATAACAGATAAAATATTAAATGATTACAATATGCTATTAGAATCATTTCCTGCAAGAACTCTTTCACAGAGTGCCCATGGTACTGGAATTTACTCCCTCCTTGTCCCTTTTGTATCATGTCTATTAAATTGTAAACCATTATTTTAAACTGTGAGCCACCTAGAGTGCATGGGCAGACAGGCGATAGATAAATGTAATCAATGAAAGGTAATAAATGAGAGGTTCCATGATCTAGCCTCCTCTTTAAATCTCAAAATCTCTACCTATTGTCAAACTGTTGCAAGACCAGGCGGGAGGGGATAACTTTTCCTCCTGGTAGACCCCTTCTTTATGTGGGTTCCCAGGAAAAGAATCTCTGATAAGCTGCCACCAGTGAGGATGAACTCCTGATACACCTAGTCTGTCCAGCTGCTTGAGGAGTTTCTGAGCCTGATTGCCAAGGACCCCTCCCTTCAGCCCAGACCTAGGAAAAAAGGAAGGTTCTTTGGATTTTGTTTCCCAAAGCCCAGGAACAGTGAGTTTACCAAAAACCTTTTTTAAAAACTTCAAACACAAGAGGTAGCTTCGTAACCATGAGGACTTCCACGTGGGGAAGAATTCAATGAGAAATCCCTTTTAAAACAACACAGCCGAATGTCCAAATACAAAAAGGAGTTTATTTAGGAAAGAAAGAGGAACAAGGGGAAAATACCAGGGAAGGCAACAAACACACACATACACAGAATTCCAAATAAAATCAGAAAGTCAGTCTAACTTATCTAGTCACATTACCTACTTGAGTAGAGTCTTGGGTCCCGAAGCCTATGCTGAATTTATTGCAGAACAGATGGTCTGTGAGAAAGAGAGCATCTGGTTTCCAGTTAGATGGAATACAGAAAGCTCTAGAAGGACTGAGTGAGTCTTCTTTATGGGGATCTCCACTCAGTAAAAGCCAGCCCCTTAGCAGAGATTGAAGGTTGGTTTGTCCAATAATGCAATAGCCTCCATTTCTGATGCCAGTGTTCTAGCCAGCAAATCAGAAAATTACCTAGTAGCTGGACCCACCTTCCTAACAACTGTAACTTATCAGAAGTAGGGGTTTGTAACACAAACTGACTAGTTCCTGATGATCTACGAGATCCTCTCCTTTGACTCTGGCTGAAAATATAGCCAACAGAACTAACACTGGTATTTTAATATTTTTGCATTTATTCATAGCATCAGGGCTCAACCCTGGGTTGTGTGCTAATCCCTGAAACATGCACTATGTTAATGATAGTGCTTCTGAACATGTATAAAATGCCTTCCTCTCACCAGTGGCAATGTAATAATAAAGAAACAGACAGACAGAAAGTAGACAAATCAGTTATTCTATACTATCAATCAGCAAAACATAAAGGAGGCCTAACTATGTCTTTGTGGTACTGCTTACAAGGGGGGTATATACATGGGATTCCAGTCTGTGTAAATAAAGATATAAGCAAAAAAATAGTTTCCTAATAATGCACTAAACACACAGGGTTGGATTCAGATGTAGTCATACTTAAGAGTATATTCACTTAAATAAATGGGACTTGTTAAGCCATCTACATACTATACTCACCTTGGAAATCTGTTGCTAAACTGGCACTGGCTACAGAAGTGATTTTCAACCCTACTCGCATCCCATCTCAGATCATCATCGCTAGGTGACAAATTCTCTTTAGATTCTGTCTGGCCCCCACACTTGCTGCATGGAAGGTTATTTACCCACTGGAAATAATCACTTTTAAACCAGTTCAGGAGCTCCAGCAACAGAATATCCTCTTCATTCACAAGGGAGCCTTAAAAATTAAACACACAGCAATTAAGACAGAACCTTCAAATGTCTAATTAAAGTGGACGGGAATATTTATTTATTTATTTAATACATTTTTATACCGCCCAATAGCCGAAGCTCTCTGGGCGGTTTACAACAGTTAAAATCATAAAATACAATATAAAATATAAAATTTAAAACCACAGATTAAAAACAAACAGCAGAGCTAGCAGCAGCAGTTACAATAATGGAATTAAAACAACTACAAGATTAAAATGATTAAAATGATTAAAATGCCTGGGAGAACAAAAAGGTCTTCACCTGGCGCCGGAAAGAATACAAAGTAGGCGCCAGGCGAACCTCTTTGGGGAGCTCATTCCATAACCGGGGTGCCACAGCAGAAAAGGCCCTCCTCCTGGTAGCCACCAGGAGAATGTACTTACAGAAACCATACAGAGCTGAGGTGGAAGCAATTTCCAAATGAGCACAGAGAAATAATAATTTAATATCAATTCCAGTATAGAACCTGTATTTTTACATTTTTCTAAAGACATAAACTAAGTACCTGAAGCTGAGATGCACCTGTCTCATTCCCCCATGTGGCCTCCGGAATGCGGAAAAAGATTTATAGTTCTGAAGGTGGCAGTCCTCAAGTGAGAGAAGAAACACGCTACAGCAGGAGTAGGCAATGTGGTGCCCACAGGCACCAATGCATCTGCAGACACCTTTCTTGATGCCCGCCAAGGTGCCCTACCCCTTCCATGCTCTTTAAAAAGTTAATGAAGTTTCTTAAGGTCAGTAGGGATTGCTGTGAAATAGGGTTCTGTCGGTTATGAAAACTATGGGTTCAAAGGAGTTGTTTAGTTTTAGTTAATTTTTTGGACAGGGAAGTATACAGGTATATAGAGTCTATATACCTGTATAGCGTCCTCCCCCCCCCAAGTTTTTTTTTAAATCTTTTGTAAATCCCACCTGAAAAATGGAGCTTTACCTTTGACAGGTGTCAAAAGTAACTACTCCAGTAAAATGGGGTGGCTCACACATTTGCATGTTCCTGAGGCGGTAGAATCTTGGTAACAAGTGCAAAAGTGAGGGCACCCTTAGGACACATGAATCTACCACCTCACCCCAAAAACACACACCCAAACCTGAGGATCTTGCCGTGAAGGAGGTGAATGAGCCACCATTCCCTTTTCATGTGCTAAGATCACTTGCACCTTTGAAAGGGGAAAACAAACTTACCTGCAGCCTCTGTGGTGCAATGCTTAGGGTGGGTACCTGCTGGACTTTGCCAGCAGGCACCCCACTGCCCACCAGAGATTCCCCATTTCCACACCCACACATCTGTGAATGTCTGCCAGTTGCACATGTGTGGGTAAATTTGTTTAAATCCCCCCGCAATTATTTGTGAAAATGGGGGGGGGGATTTTAAAAAAACTGGTTTGGCAACCATAGGCAGCCCCTCCAAGGTGCTGCTGGGGCACCTTGAAGAGACTGTTCATAGCTGTCAAAACGGGGATCACAATCTCAAGGGGAAAAAAGGCTAAAGGGGAAAAAAGCCACACAGAGCCTGAAATGGCTCGTGATCATGGCAGGAAGCAGGGGAAGCCAGTGACAGCTGCTCCCAAGTGCCACTTGGGCACATTTGGGGTAGCTGGCAATGACAGTTGCCTGGAAGCCACTCGGCAAGAGCGGCAAGGGGTTCTGCTGCTCTTGCCAAGCAGCTCCATGGCCTATCACTGGTACCCATGATGGGGTTGGTTGCCCGAGTTCAGATGACACAACAACCCATTGTGGGTACAACAACCCCTAGAACAACCCATTGGTTGTCACTGGGGTGACTTGTTGCCCTCAAACAAGCCACCCTGTGGGGATCGGTTCAGGTTCACACAATATGATAACCCATCGTGGGTAGCAGCCCACAATGGGTTGTCATGTCATGTGGACCCAGTCACTGTATCAGGGATCAGTGGTTGGAAGTTCTCTCTGGTCAGACCTCTGGCTGAGTCCACCTGGTGCTGGGCTCTGCTGCCTGCCTGAAGTATCACACAACCTCAAAGCCCAGTCTCCTGCTCTCCACAGCCACCAGCTCCAGATCTCCCTCCAGAAGAGTACTGTCAGACTTGCTTTCTGTTTTCCCAGCTCTGAGCACTGCTCCCTTCAGCTAACCATCTGTAACTCCAACTCCTTATCATCCACTCTCCAACTGTCCCTAACAGTCTCGATCTTCTAACTGCCAATCATCTTTGTTGACCCACCTGACAAATCAAAATAAAAGTAACTTCTCTAACTAGACATTTTGAACAGCCTGAAGCCTCCCTTCATAAGCCACTGTAATCAAGGCAACCACAATTGGCCTGCTTAGCTACATTACAGCCTCACAGAGGTCACACAAAGTATTTAAACATAAAACACAAACAGTTATATACACATAATTTATGCACACAGGGCTTCTCTTTTTCTGTTGCTGATCGAAGCCTGGAAGTACCCTCCTCCTAGATGCTGAGCACCTATCCACACAGCAAGCAAAGCTCATTCTATATAATCCTAATGTCCTCCACAGAAAAGAAGTAGTGATAGATTAATAATACATGTACAGATTCAATTACAGTCTCAAAAATCATATAGACATAGTAAGAATACTATACATCATGTTCAGTGGAAGTTTGAAATTATTCAGAATGGGAACAAAAGTATTGTTTCATTTAAGTATATGCAGACTACACATAGGCCCTCTGATCCTGTCTTTTTATTCTCCAGTTAATCTGCCTAGATGGCCCACAAGGTCCACTCCAATTCTATGAAAACTAAACTTGTGTGTGTGTGTGTGTGTGTGTCTGTAATAGAATAACCTAAGGCATTGTTCTTATGTTGGTCCCACAAAATGAGTGACCCAGAATATATGACTTTTTGAAAAAAAGGTAAGTTATCAAACTTCATTAAGTTCTTTTTGAAGCACAGGTTTTCAGAGCTAAATCCAAATCAAATAAGATGGAATAGGCTGTGTGTGTATACGTGTGTGTGTGCGTGTGTGTGTGTATAATCCCCAGTGATGGGTGATGGTTGCCAGTAACAAAACATTTGTTTGTAACTCAGATAATTAAAAATAACAGGTAGTGCAATTCTATGGTTGCTAGACAGCATCTAGATGACCAAAAGATTTTTCAGAGACCCAGCGACAAGGTCAGAAAATCGCTCTGACCTCATAGCTGGGCCTCTGAGCTTGGAGCGCCCTCCCCTCCCCCTGGCAGCCAGCATGGAAAGAACCAGCCAATGCAAGAGTAACCTCAGAGAAAGGGTTTAGGGGGAGTTCCAGGGGAGGAGGGGAGGGGATAGGCGCCGCGCTGCCAAGATATGAAGTATCTTTGCGGTGCCTCAGCCTCCTTCCCTCCCACTCTGAAGTGTCTCAGCTAGACAGTTGAAATTGGCCATCAAGCTGAGCTGCAGGGCGGGAGGAGCGCAGAGGCGACCTTTGCCTCTGCACCCCTCCTGCTCTCCATAGGATGCCCGTATTCCTGAGTTTGGAGGGTTACAGGCATCCCGACTGGATTGCACCCTAAAAGTACTACATATTTTAAACAGACTGAAACATAAATCCAAAGCTGTGGAATGTATTACCTATCCTAGTACATGTTATTATTTTCTTGCATTCCTCTTGATTATAGTGCAGCTATGCTATCTGTGCCCGAAGACACAGGTAAGCAGAAAACTATGATGTTTTTTCATAAAATTAATGGATTGGGTGGAAAAAATGGAGACTAGGCAACAAATAACTGAAATGGCTGGATTAGGAAGAATTTCCTGGTTAAGTTAAATGCAGTTGGATCAGTGGTCAAAGAAATGAAAGAGGAAAATGGAGCATGAAAGGGAATTAACTGGTTTTGAAAAGAGGGTT
The DNA here is from genome assembly GCA_021292165.1 of Shinisaurus crocodilurus. Classification (NCBI taxonomy): domain Eukaryota; kingdom Metazoa; phylum Chordata; class Lepidosauria; order Squamata; family Shinisauridae; genus Shinisaurus; species Shinisaurus crocodilurus. The sequence continues at coordinate 60,502,952 of CM037880.1, read as the reverse complement.
TTGTCCAGAGAATTTGCAGATGGGAATACTTCATCAAGAGCGATAACAAAGGAGATATATAAAATGATACAAAAAGGTGAAGAACAAAATGACAATCTTAAAATAGTTTGGGATAAGGAATTCGAGGATGAGATTTTGAATGAAGGGTGGAAAAATATATGGGAAAGACGTATATTGAAAAATATGTCAATAAGGATAAAATAACTTTTATAAACTTATTTGGGGATGGTATCTGACTCCGGTGAGATTAAATCGAATAGATAGCAATTGTTCAGCATTGTGTTGGAGAGGGTGCCAGGAGCTAGGCACCTATGCTCATATGTGGTGGAGTTGTAAAAGTGTACTGGAATTTGGGGAATTTTTTTTTGTAGAAATATCAGAAATTATTGGTATTAATTTAGAGGTCTGCCCAAAATTAGCATTGTTATCAATAACGGAGAAAGTTGTCTGTTCTCAAGATACAAAAGAATTAATTGTAAATTTGTTAATGGTGGGGAGATCAATGATAGCAAGGAAATGGGAAGTTCAACATGAATTTTTAATTGTTGATTGGTATAAGGTGTGGGATATTGCCTTAATATCCCTTTTTACATTTGATACTACAAGTTAAGAAAAATAATTTTAAGGATATTTGGGGATTATTTTTAGATTTTGTTTTAATAAAGGGGAAAGGGAACATGCCATGTCAAGATTGTATGTTGTATTTTTGGAATAATGAATAATAATTGATTATAGAGATAGAAAGTATTTTTTGGTCCTGTGGTGATGGGAGCACTATATTGTTAGGTTTTGCATAGGCAGAACGAGATTACCACCTGACATCAGGATTATCACCTGACCTGGTGGGTGTCTCTTGAGTTCAAGTACTCAAGGTCTTTGGTCACGAGACATAGTCTCAAGATGATATGACTCAGCAACCTTGGACAGGTTTAGCAGTAAACATGAATAGGTTATACAACTGGGGTGAGTAATATCCTATTTATAGGTACAGGGTCTGTCTGTGGTATAAAGCTAACACACTTGTTGATAGCTTCACCTCTTCTCTCGTCTCGACTTGTTCTGGACTTCACTTCATCTAGCCTTACCACTGGGGTATTGGATTTGTATCTGCAATGATGTAGTGAGTAGGAGATGCATTGATTGCCTTAATCCCATGTAATTGGGTCTTACAAATAAACTCTTTAATCTTTATTAACTGCTGTTATCTCCTCCTTCCGCCTGCGTGACTGGGACTGAAGGTCACTGGCTAGGGAAGCTTTTGAACCCGGGTCAGTCCAGCTCTCATATATATAAGTTGTATGTATGTTATTTTAGTTGTTTTATATACTGTTTGAAAAACTATAAATAAAAATGTAAAGAAAAACTATTACGTCCCCCCCCCCCCGAATGTCAGACTGTCTTTTGTTCTCCCTCTGTAGAGATTCCACAGTATTCCAGACTATAATCAGTTTAGAATTACAACTGAAATATTGCTATTGGCTCTAAACAACATGTGAAGTTGTTATGACTCAGTTCACAGATGAATACTAGAACCAAACTTGAAATCTCACCTCAAAATACTAGAAACAAACTAGAAACCTCAAAGGGGGCAGATACCTCCACAGAACTCCCTTCCTCGTGAATTACAGCTCCGGTTTCAAACAGGCCTAAAAACCCTATTTCTTCAATGCTAACTTCTCCTGAGAGCATAATTACTTTTTGTGACTCAGAACTGCTTTTAAATATTTGTGACTGCAAGTTTAGTATGACCAATGTGTCTGTGTTATCATTTAATGTTATGTATGCTGCTTTATGAGAGCAAGGCCCTGGAAAGCTGCCTAGAAATACTTTAAACAAAAACAAACTCCTTCATTCTATACAACTTAGCTAATGGTCTTTAAGAAGGTGGATGGTGAGACTGGATACCGTACTCTTCCTCTGAATAATTTAGGGTAGGGGTAGGCAACCTCCAGATGTTTTGAACTACAACTCCCATAATCCCTGACCATTGGCCATGTTGGCTGGGACTTATAAAAGTTGCAGTCAAAACATCTGAAGGGCACCATGTGGCCTACTCCTGATTTAGGGGTACATGGATCAGGTCAGTTCTAGCTATACATGAAATTGTAGCCCTATTTGGGTGTTCTAATCCCTCACATGATTAGAACAGAGGGAGGAAGAGTGGGGATGAGCACAATAGCTCCATGAGCTGGAGTGCAAATGTCTGCAGTGGGGAGCCTGCTCTACTCATGTACGGCTCCCCACACAATCTAGAACCCTGGAAGATCAGCATTCTAGATCACGCAGGGAGCCTAAACAAGCAAAGTAGGCTCCCTGCTGCAAACGTTCACCCTTCAACTTATAGAGCTAGTATGCTCATCCCCACTCTCCCTCACGTGATTCAAAGCATGTGGGGGGGACAGAATGCCCTAATAGGGCTTCTGTTAATCAGGTTTCTTTATCTACCTGGAGATGAATTATGGGGTAACGTGAAGGCAGCTAACCTGAAGGCAGCGCCAGTAAGAAAGCTTGTCAGCCTATTCCTGTTCGAGTGTGTAACGCAGAACTGCTTCTGCTCCACCACATTGACCTCTGAATCAGTCAATCCTGAACAGAATCAGCATGTCAACTATAAATATGGAATCATAATCACAGTGCTCAAGACCATCTTCTTTGTTTTAGAGCAGGGGTTCTTAACCTGTGGGGTACGCCTCCCCAGGGGAGGTTTGGACTGACTCCAGGGGAGGTGTGAGTAGCACCTTCAACTATAAATTGTTTATTTTACAAGTACATAGCAGCGCAGCTTGGCAGTTGGCCCAACCTTATTTCTTTCTACTAATCTTGGGAGCTACGCCATTCATTTAATTGAATATGCTTTTTTTTTTAGTCCAGAGACAGAGCATAAACTAAATAATGCAAACTCGTCCTGCCTAAGCCTAAATTTTGGGCCGTTAACACATGGGAGGCGTGGGTCATAAGATTTTTCACAAGGGAGGTGTGACACCAAAAAGGTTAAGAACCACTGTTTTAGAGTCCACAAATGTGAAACGGTTGTTCTTAGACCCATATTAACATTTAAAAACATATTTTAGTTGTAAAAAACCCTATACTTGAAGGAAAAGCACACTTAACTGCACAACTTTTAAAATCAATTCTGAAATGCTTCCCCTTGGGTCTGTTTTGAATGTTAATAGAAATATTGACATTCAACCGCCCAGAGAGTTGTTAACCACCCAGAGAGCAGTATAGAAATGGAATGAATAAATAATATCCATACTTATGCAGAAATGTTCTGCTTAATACCTTCAAGTTTCCAGCTGCATTAAAAATATTACCTTTGTCTATTTTTCTGACTTCTGTTAGCTTTCCTTGAGCTTTCTTTCTTAGTTCTTGGACTGGGATACAAGCCAATGCTTTCTTTTGTAAAACAGCATTCTCATATACCATTACATGAAGAAAGTTTGACTGAAGAGTCTTCAAAAAAATCGATTCAGTTGTCTAAAATGGAAAAAAGAGTGTTTTATTTCAGTTGTCACAAACCAATTTTCTAGCAACTTCTGGACATTAATTGTTCTAAATTAGCCTTCCCCAACCTGATGCCCTCCAGATGTGCTGGACTACAACTACCACCATCCCTTCCCAAGCACAGCTATGCTGGCTGGGAAAGATGGGAGTTGTAGTCTAGCACATCTGGAGGACACCAGGTTGGGGAAGGCTGTTTCCAAATGGTCTAAAGAGCCACATTCGCAAGGACGAAGTGCACAATCTACTGAGAATGTCTTCTGCATAAACTTCAGTAAAATAAACGAAGGCAAGCTACACAAACACAAGTACTTATATGATCTGAAGTGTTTCCTGTAGCTGAAGAGCAATGTGTACTTTGTGCGAGGGTCTTCTTGTGAGGAAACAGAAAGACCAAGATGTTCTGCTGGGTATATTGCACTCTTCTTGGTCATGGCCTACATATATATTTATTTATATTTATTTATTTCAATTATTTATACACTGTACCTTCATCTAAAAATTGATTTCAGGGTGGCATTAAGAAGTCTGGTGTGAGTAATGAGAGGTTAAAGGATGTGTGTGCACAAATGCTGATTTATGCAGGGATGAGGTCAAAGTACTAACAAGTGGCACACAGCAGGCCCAGATCCGAACCAAGTGAAACACAACCATGTTCCTTGGATTGCTGGAACAGTCAGTCATGGTGAAATGGAAGATAATCAACTGATCATCATTGAGATGACACACTGAGAGGCACTCATACTTCTATATAGGAAAAAATATGACTTCTTGGTGTGATCCCTTTTGGGATCACGACCTGATGCCAGTCAGGCTATCTGAGCAAGACAAGCCTGACAGCCACTGAGACTGCTCAAAGCTAGCTATCAGCAGGTGGCAGGCCCTTCAAAATCCAAGCCTCCTGCTCAATAGAGATAAGAGATTCATTTCTCAATAGAGAAAAGTATACAGAGATTCTGAAGGATGACTGGCTAGCTTCCTGATATGAGTTAGGGCCTATTTTAGTTAAAATAGGAAGTGAAATAGAGTAGCTCCATTTGCAACTCCGGACTAGACATTGTGTCTGAAACTATATTTTACAGCATCTCCAGGTGGGAAGAATAATGAAGTGCTCCATCTTCCACTGGCATCAATCAGGCCTGTTACAGAGTGTGTCTTAATTTTGTTATGTATTGATTCAAACTTGTGGAATTTCCACGCTTTTCATAAAAAAATGTCCTGAGATGGTTTCTCAGGAGGGATGGGAAGCAAAATTGTTGGGAAAAGTCCTGAAACTCTGTCAGCTGTTTGCCTCACACTTTAGGAAATCTTTGGGAGAACCTGTGTGTGTCCCCTGCCCCACAATCTTAGCTTCCTTCTATGTGAGGTTGGAAAGCTGGGGACTCTGCATTTATAGAGACAAGCAACACCAGCACATGTACACTCAACAAAATACACACACAATCACCACACATGCCTATTTACCTGTTCCCAAGAGTTACCGGTACTATGTGAATTAAAATGTCAGTTTCACCCTGTGCTTTAGTTTTTTAATTTTCATTCTCACTTTCAAATACTATTGCTTGTTCAATGTAACAGAGTTCTGAAATGATTACCATGACAGCTGACTGAGGAGCTGGGTCTACCTTGGAGTCAACAGTTCTTGACGGCTGAGGTACAACAGGCTGTGTGTTTGTTACCCTCTGAGAGGATCCTGATCTTTCAGTTTGATTTGCTCCATTTAATCGGCTGTTTCTTTCCCCAGCAATTAGATCTCGAACTTTGCGTAGCTGCTCAATCGATGCTTCCTTAGGAAAAACAAGGTGGGTTTCCCCCTGAAATTATAATTACAAAAGTAAAATATTCTGTATTAAAATGTAAAAGTTCAATCTCTATGACATCACCTCCACGAGCTTTGCATCAGAACTGAATTTGTTTCTAGAATTTCTAAAGAAATGGGAATGATTTGGCCCTTCCTCTGAGAAGCTCGGGACAGCATAAGTAGGGCTAGCCCATTTTATCTTCACAATAACCTTGTGAGGTAAGTTACGCAAGGAGACTGCAACTGACCCTAGGTCATCCCATGAGCTTTATGGGTGACACTGCAATGCTATAAAGGTTTACTCAGATCAGAAGTAGGATCCGCTGTGTAACCCCAGAAAATTCCCCTTACTCAACAGAGGTCTCTTTTCCTACAAACACCAATTAAGACTTTATTTGCCTATCAAGACAGGAATGTACCCCTTGACCCAAAGGAACACCTTACTCAATATGCAGTTTCAAAGCTTCATTCACACACATAATAACAATACACAGGACATGTAAGTAATAATACCTCTTTCCTATCTGATTTTCCTATGTAGCACTAGACAGACTTACAATACTATGGTCATCTCATCAATCTTCCTTTCTGAGAGTGTGATCGAGCCTCTCCAGGAGGGGGTTGATGGTGGTCAAGAACAGACAGATGGGGCCTTGGCTGCCTCCTTCTTCTACCTCCCTCTGGTCAGAAATCAGGGGTTTATATACTCTCAGTCGATTGGATGACCATGTTGTCCCTCCTTGACCAGCCCACTCTAACTACCTTTGGTCTTCCATATGATGCTATGGTTCTGCCAGGATAACACTGCAGATGCAAGATAATGACTCAAAAAGTCCCTCCACCCATGCCTTGAAGGAGAAAACACTGGATCCATTCCAAGCTGTCTTGGATATATATCTCAAAAGGTCAATTTGATAGAAGACAGCAAATTATTATATTTCAAGGATATCTCCAAATACTAAAACTGCTGAATGGGTCTTACTCCTAGGTCCATAGTACCACCACTGAAGTACAACACTCTATCTCCTGTATGGCTCTCTTCCAAAACAGAATCCAAGCCCTTTGAATCATGAAGCCACTTGGAACTATTTGAGGCATCAAGGTGATTTTTTATTATGATAATTTGGTTGTGAATCAGGGTTTTCTCCCTGTTCCCCAAACATATGATATTGGGCTTCCTGCTGTTTCTGGAACATATCATGGGTTGCCACAGCTAGAGATAAGGCTGTTAGGTGACATGGAGTTTCTTTGGGCTGACTGAGTGAAAGGTTTGCCCATGCTTGGGATCCATCTAATCATCATAGTTAGGGCCAGCAAGCAATTTCCCTTAATATCAAATTGACTAGTGACCAGGTGATGGTGGTAGCAGCATTTGCTTCATGCCTTTCTTCACAACGGGTGGCTTGGCTTACTTAAGATCTGGACCTATTTTCTTTGCACACATATTCTGACAATAGCATACTGTGGGCCTGCTTCCCTACTTAATCCTAGGTAGTGGTGTGCTAATGGATGGATGACGCTGGCTTTTGGGCAGGGGGTTTGGCAAAATGGCCATTTTATCCATTCAAATGATCATTCTAGAATGTTTCTGTGTTGCTTTATAGACTATATGAGCCAGTGGAAGATGGGCACTTTGGATGGAAAAATACAAATTCATTCATTCATTTATTACATTTTTATCCCGCTCAATAGCCAAAGCTCTTAAGGTGATTCACAAAAATTAAAACCCTAAAACACAACATGATAAAACACAATATAAAAACTTTAACATATAAACATTTAAAACCATTTGAAACATCTAAAAACAGTTAACAATAAAATACCAGGACCTGATAAAACAACCAACACACAAAAAGCCCCATCAAATACCTGGGAGTATAGGAAAGTCTTAACCTGGTGCCAAAAAGAATGCTGGTGCCAGGCGGACCTCACCGGGGAGAGCATTCCACAATCAGTGGGGACACCATGACAAAAGCTTCCTCAGTAATTTTTCTCAACTCCCTTAGAAAGGCATTTAGCATAGAACACAGTTGTATCAACTGAAGAATTTTAGGTGATGAAACCTGAGCCTTCTAGGCTTTATCACCACACATAGCCTCTCTAGTAGTGCTGTGAACTCAAGGTCCAACATGTGTATACATAAGAAATTTGGCTCAATCTGAACACAATCACAGTAATTCTCTACTCACTGCATTGGCTTCATATTGGAATGAACACCAATTATTTATGGATCTCATTAAGTGCTGTGGAGAATGTCTAGTGTCACGGAGGAAGAGTGGTCAGTTGGCTTCCTGAATAGGGTGTGTAGACTTCCATTTTGTAAGATAACCAAGAAAATTTGTGTGTGAGATACGTAATGCTTAGGTTGGACTGAAGAATGGACACTGATGACATCTTGAAAAAATGTCTTGAAAATTATGTCAAGCTTTCCTTGGAAAATAAAGCCTGAATTTCGACAATAATGAGAAAACACAGAAATCCAGTTCTTCAATGAGGGTTAAATACAACTGAAGATACAAACTGGCCTGGTGAGTATCACTTGAAAGTACTCACCTCTTCAAACCCCATTTCAAAGAGACATTCAACGGCTCCTCTGACAGGTAACAATCTTGTGGAAAATGCTGGATTTCCAAGCCGAATACACCGATATTTTTCTTCATTTGGGTGTCTGACAGATTTAAAAGAAAAATAGAAGGCTGCTTAAACAAATTACTTACATAAAGGTATTCTATCAATTTAGAAACCTGGAACGTAGCTCTTATGTTTCAGTAACATACCCAACTATGGCTTTCTGCTGCACATTAACTTATCCCAGAATGACATTTTGGTGTCTAAAGTGACATTCTGTGGATTCACGGGTCTGAGATACTATTATTATTTATTTATTATTTCTTATTTATTTTAATAAATTATTTAGTACTGCTATTTATGTAGCATATTAAGTTTGCAATAGAGTAGTCCTCTGGTCTCTGGGAGGGCATGCCATGGGCCATAGGATAACAGCAACCTTGGAAGAGGGGCAGAGAGGGAGAAAAGGGAGCTGAATGGTGTGCAGGATAGGTGAGGGGGAAGGAGATCCATAAGCCTCTCCATTAGCTGTCCCACCCACTAGAACAGTGTTCTCCAACCTTGGGTCCCCAGATGTTTTTGGCCTACAACTCCCAGCATGCCCCAGCCAGCATAGCTGGCTGGGCCATGCTGGGAGTTATAGGCCAAAAACATCTGGGGACCCAAGGCTGGAGAACACTGCACTAGAAGATAAGTCAGCTAGGCAGGCTCAGAGGCCTCTCTAGCTGAAAACAACAAAATTGGAGGAATGGGAGGCTGTAAAAGCCCCTGTTCTTCTCCCACCCTACCTGGCTCTTACCGGCAGGGTGTTGGATAGATGGAGGGTTCCGAGGTCGGTGTCCTCCAGCTATTGGCAGCTTTTAATGTATTTTGTTTATGCTTACAGCAACCCTGCGTGGTAAAGCCACTATTATTACTATTTTGCACAAAGGGAACTGAGGCTGGGAGTGAACGAAGGCCACATAATTGAGCCCATGACAGGATTAGGATTTGAACCCATGTCTCCTTGAGACTCAGGCTGAAAACTTAAATGTGATACATGCTTGTACTTATTACTATTCACTCTGGCTTGTACACCAGTTGATACTCTATCTGGAGCAGTCAAACCCGGCCTTGATTACCCATCCACTGGTTACCTCTAAAATAGAATACTTCAGCGTGCTTTATCTGGGGTTGCCTCTGACGCTACAGTTGGTACAAAATGCAGCCACCAGGATGCTGATGGAGGTCAAAAAGTCTGAAAACATAACTCTGACTTTGCACCAACTGCACTGGCTGTGAGTAAGCTTCCAAGCTCAATTCAAAGTGTAGGTTTTAATCTTTAAAGCCCTAAACAGCTTGGGAGAAGGTTATTTGAAGGAACACCTTCACCCATACAATCCTGCCTGTACATGAAGATTTACTTCAGACGTCCATCCTGAGTACCTGCTGTTAAAATCCATTAGGGTGGCATGCAAAGGAGATAGCACCTTCCTGGTGGTTCCCCCAAAACCATGGATTAGAGCACCCTTCCTATCAACTTATGCCTTGTTCCATCTGAACAGGTATTTAGGCCAGCTTTTAAGACCTTCCTCTTCAATGCTACCTTTAACTGAGATCATAATGAGCTAATGTCGGGATTGTATCTTTGAATCTTTAATTGCTCTTGTTTGTAAATCGCCTTTTGAGGGTGCAGCCCTAAAAAGCAGCTAAAACACACACCACCACCACCACCACCACCACCACTTGAAATCAGACTCAGGCATCTGCAATCTTGTTTGAGTGAAAGACTGGTGGCACTGATTAACCCTTTCTTCTCTAGCTGCCCCCCTCCCCTCAAAACCACATCGTTGCCAGCTGCTGTACTCAGGAAAAGACACTCATAACTGTATCTTTTGCCTTGTGGGCTGTGGGAACAGTTGGGGAAAGGGATTTTAAGTGAGAAAATGGCTGGAGGAGAAAAGGTGAAGCAGCTCATTTCACCTCCACATTCCCCACTCAAGACTACAATAGTTGGTGGGCCATTTCTGGATGTGCAAGTCCTCTTTACTTCTCAGATTACTCAGGTGGTGACCAGACAAAAAGTCCTCAATTATAATGCCTTATGTGTGAAATGTCCTCTCTAGGGAGGGGCACCTGGCTCCAAATTTGATGACCTTTTGTCATCGGATGAAGTCATCTTTGTTTGTGTCTAGACCTTCCAGCATGTAACCTAGTTGGTTTTAAGCCAGTCTTCCCCTGGCTGTGGAAGTTGACAGTTGTCCAACACATATGTCCAACACATCTAGAAGGCACCAGGCTTGTTTAAACCAATAGCAAAGGATTCCTACTGCTGTGAATCTCTCCCCTCCTTGCTCTAAGGATTCCATGTGATCATTCTCAATTCCTCTTTGAATTGTCTTTTGCTGAGCTCATTAAAAAAAAATGGTAACAAGTCACTGAACCAGATATCTTTGTCACACGGTGAAGCCTAAACAAAATTTTTCTTGACTTAGGGAAGTTCATTATTTGCACTCTAGAATAAAAAGACAACAAGAAGCAGTTTATTGTATTTAATGTACTGGTGCCAGTACCCCTTCATTTTGCAAGGCTTAACCTGATTATTTCTTATTAATACTGTGATATTTCATCACACTAATCTAATCAAAACGTATGGGACTAACAGCGCAATCCTCTTTTCTTTAATTATTGCTGGATTTAGGAACATAGGAAATTGCCCTATTCTGATCTGGTTCACACAACACGACAACTACGGTGGGTTGTCAGTCTTGTTTGTTTCAGGGTGGCTTGTCTTGACATCCAAACCCCACACAGATTCCTCAGAATCCTTTGCTAACTACACACAAACCACCCATGCATAAACCCATGGCGTGTTGCTGGCTTATTCAGGGTGGCTTGTTTTCAGAGTGGCTTGTTGTGACATGTGAACCTGGCACGACGGCTTGTGTGTGGCTTGTCGGAAAGAGCTACAGAGTCACCTGGCAAGAGTAGCAAAAAACCAAGTCACTCGTGATCTTGCTAATGATATCCCCTCTCAATTACATCTTAAAATGACACTAATCAATTTACTCCTCCACTTCGTCGCCTCCCTAGACAGTGCCACCTTTTTTATTTTCGCCTTTGGGAAGATTTGCACAAATTTAATGATTTTTTGATCTTCTCACCTTCAGGAGATTTGTGCATATTTAATGTTATTTCCCCACCACCACCACCTTCAAAGATTTGTGTAATTTTTTTTTTCTTTTCACCTTCAGGGAGAATGTCACTTAAAAAAAAAACTTTCAGGGAGATTTGTGCAAATTTGCTAAGAGCAGTAAAACTTAAAAGCCCAGTATTGTTTACAATGACTGGCAGCGGCTCTCCAGGGTTTCAGACATGAATTTTTCCAGTACTACCTGGAGATGCTGGGAATCGAACCTGGGACTTTCTACATGCAAAGCCTGTGTTCTACTTCTGTGGTATGGACCTTTCCTAAATTTATATGGCCGCTCAATAACACATGTTCCCTGGGTGGCTTAAGCAACAAAAATAAAATAAAATAAAGATTAAAATACAAAATAATAGTAATAAAAAACATTAAATGTAACATAAAACTTTCTCCTCTGAGGGAGAAAAAGAAAATTACTTAGGGCTCAATCCTATGCATGTGTAGACAGACGAAAGTCCTACAACTTTCAGCATTCCCCAGCCAGCATGGGGATTGTGCCCTTACCAGCTTAGATACATATGTATTTTATATTGTTGTTCCCTGCCTCGATCCAAGTGGAGAGGCGGGTAAGAAATAATAATGATGATGTGATGATGATGATGATTATATCTGCTCAGAAGTACGTAAGTCCCATGGAGCTCAACAGGGCTTAATCCTAGGGAAATTTATGGGATTGTAACCTAGGTGGATGTAGGTTAAACAAAAAGAGCATTACCAGGCAGCTACCAGGCATGTTTCCAGTTCCACATAGTTATCCTCACTCAGCAATTCAGTTGTCACAGTATCAGTGAGGTATAAAGTCTGCATAAATAACATTGATGAGACCTCTCCCCACCCTCCAACCAAACCTGGGATATATAAGAAACACTCAGATATATTAGAATGAGATCATACCTGAAGATTAGAGTGCTCAAATCGGGGCGGCTGCCCCCAGGGGGCGCAGCTCCTAAGGGGGCTCGTTTGACCTGTAAAGTTTTTTTTAATATTGTTTCTTTAATCCTGTGTCCTTAATCTTTTCTGAACAAAAAGTATCTTTTTGTAATTGATCTTTCTTTTTTTTTATTCTCTATCGTTAATAATATATGTTATGGAATTATAAATTTTATAGACAATGAACCACAGTCGCGCGGGGTCGGAATGTTTTTCTCCTGGGGGCAACAGAAAATAATGAGAGCATGGAACAATCCTATGCATGTTTAGACAGAACGAAGTCCTACAACTCCCAGCATGCCTCAGCCCTCGGCCAGCCATGCTAGCTGGGGCTTGTAGGACTTTTGTTTGTCTAAACATGCATAGAATTGCACCCTAAAATGTTATTAACCTTACCCAACCAAAACTAACTTCAATTATAAAAACCAACCTAGAACACCATGTGTTCTAGGCATCCAAACTAATCAAATTCACATGCCACATAGGATTAAATAATGGGGCTGATGTAGTGAGCCACAAAGCTTTAAAAAAAATGTCCATGTTGTAGTAGCCGTCCAGGCAAATGTTTTAAGGAAAAACAGCCACTTCCAAGGCATTCCAATGAACAAAACTGGCAAGCCATATTAAGATGAAATGGGAATGATGCGGTGAAGCACCAACCTTAAAAACGAATCCACATTCTGGCGCCCATTCCAAGCAGTAAACAATTTCCATCTTATTATTTGGGGTTAATCAATCTGGTTCTTCAGAAGACCCTGAAACCAGGTGTTCTGAGTTCTTTTAGAATAATTCAGTGACAGCTTGGAATATAGATTCAGGGTGTATTCCCATTTAGTACTCCAGGACTTGTCAATTTTGCTGTTTGATATGCTCCAGAACCAGGTACTTTAGGCAGCATTTTCAGTCAAAAGTTTACTGTAGAACAGGCATGGGGAAACATAGGCCCAGGGGCCAAATCCTACCTTCTGGGGTTCCCCAGATGGCCATGCCCCTTCCCCTGGCTCCGCCCCTTCCCTCAGTCCACCCCCCTTCCCCCCCAGCCATGAATCTGTTGATGGTTTCTCAGCTTTTGTGCAGCTTCCCCCCTCATTCTGAAAGGTTGAAATGCCTCTCCTAAGGCTTAGTTACTTGCAGTAAAACCTCTAAGCCAGTGATGGCGAACCTATGGCACGCGTGCCACAGCTGGCACGTGGGGACCGCTGTGCTGGCACGTGAGCCATAGGTCGCTTTAACAGAGATCATAGAATCATAGAATCATAGAATCATAGAATCATAGAAAAGTAGAGTTGGAAGGGGCCTACAAGGCCATCGAGTCCAACCCCCTGCTCAATGCAGGAATCTAGGTCAAAGCATCTCTGACAGATGTCTGTCCAGCTGCACCTTGAATGCCTCCAGAGTGGGAGAGCCCACGACCTCCCTAGGTAGTTGATTCCATTGTCTTATTGCTCTGACAGTCAGGAAATTTTTCCTGATGTTTAGGTGGAATCTAGGTTCCTGTAACTTGAGCCCATTATTCCGTGTCCTGCAAACTGGGATGACCGAGAAGAGATCTTTGCCCTCCTCTGTGTGACATCCCTTCAAATACTGGAAGAGTGCGATCATATCTCCCCTCAGTCTCCTCTTCTGAAGGCTAAACATGCCCAGTTCTTTCAGTCTCTCCTCATAGGGCCTTGTTTCCAGTCCCTTTATCATCCTTGTTGCCCTCCTCTGAACCCTCTCCAGTTTGTCTATGTCCTTCTTAAAGTGAGGTGCCCAGAACTGGACGCAGTACTCAAGATGAGGCCTAACCAGTGCCGAGTAAAGGGGAATTATCACTTCCTGCGATTTGGAAGCTATACTTCTATTAATACAGCCCAAAATTGCATTTGCCTTCTTTGCAGCCACATCGCATTGCTGGCTCATATTCAGTTTGTGATCTACCACAAGATCGGGAGCAGGGGGTGGGGGCGAAGCGGCCGCTCCTGGCCAGTCTCTCCCAGCGGGCGTGAGTCAGCATCACGCCGCTGGTGAAGGTTTTTTGCAGACGGCAGAGGAGGAGGAGCAGAGAGTTTTTTTGCGGACGGCAGCGGTGGAGGCAGAAAGAGAACGAAGAGGACCCGAGTGAGGACGCGCCGCTGCGGGCGGGGAAGCCACGCCGCGCCGGCCAGGCCAACTCCAGTGCCCAGCCAGCAGAGAAGAGGGGCCTCTGTAGCCCCTTCCTAATCGGCACGTGGACGCGCCGCCGCCAGCCTGGGCCCGGGCGGGGAAGCCCCGGCGCTCCTGAAGCAGCGCCGGCCGGGCCAACTCCCGTGCCCAGCCGGCGAAGAAGAGGGGCCTCTGTAGCCCCTTCCTTAACCTGGCGCGACGACGTGCCACCGCCAGCCTGGGCCTGGGCGGGGAAGCCCCGCTGCTCCGCCCGGCGCTCCTGAAGCAGCGCCGGCAGGGCCAACTCCCGTGCCTGGCCGGCGAAGAAGAGGGGCATCTGTAGCCCCTTCCTAATCCGGCGCGAGGACGCGCTGCCGCCAGCTTGGGCCTGGGCGGGGAAGCCCCGCCGCCCCACCGCCCCGCCTGGCGCTCCTGAAGCAGCGCCAGCCGGGCCAACCACCTAATTAAGCCTAACCTACCTAATTAAGCCTAACCTACCTCACAGGGTTGTTGTGAGGATAAAATGGAGAGGAGGAGGAGGAGGATTATGTAAGCCGCCTTGGGTTCCTTGCAGGTGCTTTACAAAAAATGTGCTTCAGTGATTATTTAAAAAGTTTATCTAAATTACCTTCAGGCAATGTCCTAAGCATGAAGGTAATTTAGATAAAGATAAGGGGATTCTCAACTTGTAATAAGATTATATGCCAGACTGAAATTGTATGCGGCAAGCTTTACTCTGATGCTTCTACAGGTGTTGAAAAGGTGTTTTACAGTTAGTAAAAGTCAACCTGTACAATGTAGTACTATTTTAAAAAATCGAGTTGATGTTTTTTTTCAATAAAAAGCTGTTTGTTTCATTGAAAGCCCTGTTATTGTGTTTTTCTTTTAAGACAAAAGATGTTAATTAGTTTGGACAACTGTATGAGTTGTTTTTACTAAACTAAAACCCCAACATTCAGGTTTAATTGCAGTTGGCACTTTGAAATAAGTAAGTTGGTTTTGTGTTGTGGTTTGGGCACTCGGGCTCAAAAAGGTTCGCCATCACTGCTCTAAGCTATACTATGCTGGTATTTTTTGTATTTTGGCCCTGCCTGCCACCGAAATGCAATCCCTGAGAGCTTCTCTGAAATTGAATTCAGCCCTCAGGCTTAAAAGAGGTTCAGCACCTCTGTTGTAGAACATGCACTAGCTAGCAGGTGACATTATTCCAATCTAGACCTACGCATCATGCCAATTTTGTGGTTTGGATACTTCAGTAGCGTGTATCCCAAACTGGTTTCTCAAGCGTCTTCAACACATCGCACTATTTTGGATTATTTATTTCTTTTGTATGGCAACAATTCTATTTCTAGACTGGCAGTTGGGGCCCTTTCTTTCCCATTCTGACATTTACACCCTCGCAGCATGGGTGCTTCATTTCTGAAAAGGATGACACTGCAAACTCCAACCTTACCAGGAGATTGCACTCTCCGGCCAGAAAGCCCCATAATTCTGTTGCTTATGCTGGCTCAGCTTGTCTGAGTGTGGAAAACTAAGCAGGGTCAGGCCTGGTTATTACTTGGATGGGAGACCCCTCCTCTAGTTTCCTACATTGAGCAGGGGATTGGACTTGATAACCTTGTAGGCTCCTTCCAACTCTATATGAAACCCATTACAGTATTCAGTGGAGAAGGCCCTGCACTCTGCATATGTGCAGAGGTTCTCATCTTCATGATCAACCCGAGCTCCCTAAGTTGCATCTGGCGTGACAGCACTGACACTCAGAACACGTCCAGAGGGCGGAGCCTTGTCTTAAATTAAGCCCTGCCAGGCATGTTGTAGATGAGATAACCTGTCACAGTAGGGCAGCGAGTGCCTCACAATCTAATCGAGCCACTGCGATGCAGATTCATATTACGCTGAAGGAATCTATGACCACAATGGTAAGGCCATAACAGTACTACATGCAATGCAGTACATGCAACTGCTATGCTCTATTGGCAGACAGATGGGAGAGATCTGGTTGCAGCTGACCAAGCACAAAGTCGGCAACTGCTAGTCGTTGCCATCTACGACTTTTATACAGCCACAATGGCCCCTTCCTCAACTCTTTACCTGCCCGCCCGCGGCACTACAAACAGCCTTCAAACCGTCATCCAGAAGCTTTTCTATCCCAAGGCGAGCCTTTTCCCGACTGCCTCCGCGACGAGACAGACGCAAAGCCCTCACCCTCGCGGCTGTTGTTTGCTGGGCCCGTCCGCTCCTCTCACCTGATGATATTATCCGCATAGGTAAGCAGCAAGCGGGAGGCCTCTAAAAACGTTTCTGTGGGATTCTGGCAGAGCTCACTCACTGCTCGCGAGTTCGCCGGTACGGAGGGTCCCACCGCGGCCGCCATCCTTCTGTAGCAGCGTTTGCCCGCCCGGGTGTCCTTGCCAGTGAGCAAGAAACTTCTATTCCGCCGTGCGCCCGCCCGCACTTAATTCTGGATAAGGCTGACTCAGGCTGTGACTCCAGAAAAGTGGGGCGAGCGGGCGGAATTCCCCCTCCCCCTCTGCCTTTCAGAAAGTTCTATGGCGGCTCAGAAAGGGGTGGCGGCGACGCAGTGGTGACAGGAACGCTCCATTTTTTCTGCGGGTTGTGAGCATGCGCGATAGCGACAATGCCACCCCTGGCATCATAATAGAGTCTCGGAACCCTAAATTTCAAGAAGCGGCTTTTGAGGGCCGAAATAGGCATTACTTTACATCAGTGCCTGGCAGCACGTCCTTTCTCTCTCTTTTTTATTCTAGAATAGGCGCAGGTCTTAAAAGGCGCATGTAGTGTCTTTAAAAATCCCACGCTAGGGTCCCAGTTCGGATGGGGCCCCTGTGCCTACTCTAGAGTAAGAAAGAAAAAGACGTACCGGCTGGACACAGGTTTAAAGTAATGTCTGTTCTGGCCCTGAGTAGTTTGTTCCTTTCACCTCAGATGCAAGTGATCCAGCTGTAGACAACCCCGGTTAGAAAGTAACCATATACTTAATATTTGTGATGTGATCATATATACACTTACAAAGATGGAGTCGTTCCTCAGAGTAGAATAAAAAAGAAAAAAACACCACAACCCGCTTCTATTGTGTCAAGTGGCTAGCACATTTCATCACAGAACTGTACATGCTTTAACTTCAAAATACACACTGTTCTACATACCTGGGGATTGCAATTATATCTCTTGCAGGACACATTTAGAAAACAAGTTGGTGTTGTGTGACATGCAAATCTAGTTCCCCCAACAGTATTTTCAAAATTCACCATATCCAGCCAAATTTGGCAATGACGACATAGGCTGCAATCCTATGCACACTCATCTTAAAGCAAGTCCCATTCAACTCTGTGGGAGTTACTTTCCAAGAAACTTGTACAGAATGAAGCTACATATTCCATTGAAAAAAAGTCTTGCTTTTTGTGGAGCTTGCACCATAATCCTATGCATGTTTACTCAGAAGTCCCACTATATTCAATGGGGCTTACTCCTTAATAAATGCATTTAAGATTGCAGCCTTAAGGTGCTTCCTAACAGAGGTCTTGGGCAGCTATTCAGTCTTTCCATGGTAAGAAAAAATACCTGGATATTTTCCATCCCCCCCCCCCCCGATAAAATTCTGTGAATAAGACAGGGAGATTGCACCTTAAAAGCCTTGTCTGGAAGCAACTTAGGGTGCAACCCTATGTATATTTAGACAGAAAAAAGTCCATCAGTTCCCAGTATTCCCCAGCTAGCATGGCTGGCTCATGAATGTTGGAAGTTGTAGGAGGTTTTTCCCCTGTCTAAACATGCATAGGATTGCACCCTTAGTCACAATTGCCTTTTGCTGAATTGGGGCCAAAATCTTGCTAGAAGTTTTTAAAGCAAGAAAGCTGATATTCTATGTGATACAATTACAGAAGAAAGGTTTATATTGGTTTTATTTATTTATTACATTTCTGTACTGCCCAATAGCTGAAGTTTGCTGGGCAGTTCACAAAACAAACATATGTATTTGTTAGTCATCAGCAAATGGCATAAACATTTCTTAGCTTTCTGATTTTTTAAATTTGTGGATAGGTATGTAGTTTCTCCCCCCCCCCCCCCACTAATAGGTCTGAACTCTCTCCGCCCCCACTTTTCTCTTCATCCCTACATGCTTGTCTGTCTTTTAAAACCTTTTTGTCTAAAGAAGGAAAGACATACACTGGGATCCAAACAACCACACACCTAGTTCCACATGCCAAGTGGGGGCTTTGCACTTCTGTTTCTCAGACAGTAGCACTGCACAACACATGACAAACTGCTATTGAAACTGAGGGGTTTGTGATAATGCATAGGAGCCCAGTGTTCAGGGTAGGGGGTGGATCAGAACCCCCCACTGAGCATTCCTGGGTGCCCCTAAACTGATTCTGGGCCCTTGCTGGAGAAAGGAAAAGGGAAACAGAAGTTGTATGAGCTGAGTTGTCTAAGCTTCAGACTAAACTAGAAAACAAACCACTTAGGCCAACTGAGTTGATTATCCTTTAGCTGGTTAGTGTACCAGCTTTCTTAAGTATTTGTCCAGTGTTCTACAAATGAGATCATGGCATCTCCTAGAAAAATATAACATCATGAGTTATAGCAGGGAGGGGAAATCTCAGTTCAAATCCTTTGCAACTCCTGCAAAATCCTTAAACTTTAGTCCCAGCGCTCTTCTGATTTGAACCCCATCTCCCCATGCCACATCAGTGTTCTGCTCCAGGTGATGCCTCCACTAGAACAGGGACTGTGGTCCAAAAAGGGCTCACGGTCATCAGAGTCATGTGATACAAAGCAAGGCCAAGTCAGGCCAGGTAAAGCAGCTCCAAGTTCCAGTAGTCCAACCAGGCAAGGTGAGGCGTGACAACCCCATTTGACACTGGAACAAGTTTTGAATGCTGCTTCAGCAGTAGGTAGTGGTACCTCCAGACTGACCCTTAAATAGTGCTGCAGCTCATTCTGAGTGGTTAGCTCTGCCCACAGTGGGGAAAGCCTCTTTAGTTAAAGGGGCCTTGCCAGTTCAACAGCTGTTGACTCCTACAGTGTGGAGGAGACTGTGGTTCCACTGGAGCTTCCAGACTGGAATCCTCAGAGTCACAGGGCAGCAGTGCAATCTCGGGCAGGAGAGGTGCTCATAGAATCGGCTCCTTCTGTGCCAGAGCTTCTGGAGTAGTGGGAACTAATGATGCCAGCTCTAAGGGCACTTCGTGCTCACCCCATGACACTTCCTTCAGCTCCAAAGCTGGATCCCCCAAAGAGTCCCCTAAGGTCATAACAGTCAGCCATCTGACTGGCACAATCTGGTTCCATTTCTAGAGAGTTTCTGAGAAAAGTAGCCTAATGTTGGATGGACCTTTCTACAAAATGTGCATTGGAAGGTGCCGTGTGTATTTTAATTCTTCTGTATAGACACATTCATGATTCTGATGTAGCTCAAGGGCCAAATTCAGGGATATTTATATATTAGAATAATTTGACAGCATGGGCACCAGACTATAAAAGGGTTCCCCACCTCTGGTATCAAACAGCAACAAGGAATTATTTAATTGGAAGACAAGCATGAATTAGGAAGCATCTTTTTGATGTTGTTGTTAAATTTACAGTATCAGCTGTTTTTCTCTATATTGGATTTTGCTAAAGGCCTGATAAATGAACACCTGTTTGGATATTTTAGGAAATATATAATGTTTGTTTTCTCAAACACTAGAAATACAGCAAACCAGCCACAAGGCTGCCTGTGTGGCATTTACCCAGGTGTCTTAGGTAGAGATTATTTTTCTTGTGAATTTAGATTGTACCAGTCCCGTAGGTGAAAACTTTTAAATGATAATAATAAATTGTGTATGTGTTTGTTTTGTCCTACAGGAATGCATTTTAGATTACTGCAGTCATGCTTCTCCGGTGCTCAAGAGATTTATTAAAAATTGCATGCCTCAGTCTTCAAAATTCCCAAGTACATCAGTGTTTGAGAATCATTACAAAGTGTATGAGCACTGATGCAGCTCCTCACGGCCGAAGGAGAGTGGTTGTCACAGGTATAGGATTAGTGTCTCCTCTTGGCACTGGAACCCAACTAGTGTGGAACAGGCTTCTACAGGGAAATTGTGGGGTTGTTGCTCTTGAAGGGGCGGAATATTCCACTGTTCCATGTAAAGTGGCTGCTTGTGTACCAAAGGGAGTTGGTGAAGGCCAGTTCCATGGCGAAAGCTTTGTGTCAAAATCAGAGAGCAAAGCCATGTCTTCTGCCACTGTCATGGCCATAGGTGCTGCCAGTCTGGCATTAAAAGACTCTGGCTGGTATCCACAATCTGACCTGGATCATTTAAAGGCTGGTGTGGCAATAGGCATGGGCATGGTTCCACTGGAAGATATTTCCAATACAGCCTTGATGTTCAAAACGAAGGGTTACAACAAAGTCAGCCCGTTCTTTGTTCCGAAGATCTTGATCAATATGGCAGCAGGTCACATCAGTATCAAATACCAATTGAAAGGACCCAATCATGCTGTATCAACGGCTTGTACTACAGGAGCACATGCTATCGGAGACTCCTTTCGATTTGTAGCCTACGGTGATGCGGACGTGATGCTGGCTGGAGGAACGGAGGCTTGCATTAGCCCATTGTCTCTAGCTGGGTTTGCTAGAGCTCGGGCTTTGAGTACTAGCTTTAACTCAAGCCCCAAACTGGCTTGCCGGCCATTCCATTCCCTTAGAGAAGGGTTTGTCATGGGAGAAGGTGCGGCAGTTTTGGTTTTGGAAGAATATGGGCATGCTGTACAGAGAGGAGCTAAACTGTATGCAGAAATTTTAGGCTATGGACTCTCCGGTGATGCTTGCCACATAACAGCACCTGATCCAAATGGAGATGGTGCCTTCAGGTAAAAACTATGAATGTGTAAATAAATATGAAGTTATTTTCTAGATTGATAATACAGCCATAAATTATAATTCTGTAATGTTTTATTTTAATATTTATTGTAAGTCTCCAGACCAATCTGGAAATGGCAGTGCACTCCAGATTTTGTGACATGCTAGTGTATAGGTCAATTTAGGGTGCAATCCTATGCATGTTTTAGACAGAAAAAATCCTACAACTCCCAGCATTCCCCATGGATGGCTGGGGTATGCTAGGAGTTGTAGGACTTTTTTTTTCTGTCTAAACTTGCAAAGGATTGCACTCTTAAGATCTATGTTGGTGGTTCTCCTTGGGTGCTCCCATCTTTAGACATCAGGTGGGTGGTGACTGGGAAGAGGGCCTTTTCAGTGTTGGCACCCTGATTATAGAAGGCCCTACCCAAGTAGGGGTTCAACTGGCACAAGACATAAAAGAAACAGCTACACCAATGTTTTTTTTTAGTTCCCCACACATTTCGAGAATATCTCTTTATCAAGAGAAACTGAAAAATATATAATACCAAAAAAGTCTTTATTTATTTATTTATTTTATTTTATTTTATTTATTATATTTATACCCCGCCTTTTTTCCTGCAAGGAACCCAAGGCGGCTTACATAATAATAATAATCATCATCCTCCTCCTCCTCCTCCTCCTCCTCTCCGTTTTATCCTCACAACAACCCTGTGAGGTAGGTTAGGCTAAGAGTCAGTGACTGGCCCAAAGTCACCCAGTGAGTTTCATGGCCGAGCGGGGGCTAGAACCCGGATCTCCCGAGTCCCAGTCCAACACTCAACACTACGCCACACTTTAAAAGCTTATTTACATATCTTAAGAAAACTATAACAGTTTAAATACATATTACAATTTAAAGCATACCAAATATTACTTGTACAGACTAATATATAAGACATCAATGTTTTAAATGTCACAAAACAAAACAAAACTTAAAACTTTTTAATTTCATTCAAATTTCCAAATGTATGCTTAGAACATCTTGCTTCTAACACACTCCAGGAAGACTAAATACAACTAACATTCCAAAGTATATATAAAATATACTACCGGTATTTTATAGTAGGAAAGCAATATATACACATTTGAAAGCAGCAAATATAATTTTATTTAAAAAGGGGGGGTCGGGATGGGTGGAAGTCCAGAAATTATAGGCTGGCTAGCTTAATGTTTGTTTTGGGTAAATTGGTGCGAAGTATTATTAAAGATAAAATTATCAAGCATATAGAAGACCAAGTCTTGCTGAAGAAGAATCTGCAAAGGTACTAAAAGGTACTTACTAACCTCTTAGAGTTCTTTTAACAGTGTCAGTAAGAATATGCATAGGGGTGATACAGCAGACACCTCATCTTTCAAAAAGTCCCTTCTCAAAGGCTCTTGCATAGACGTAGCAGTCATGGGATAAGAGGATGGGTCCTCTTATGGATCAGTAACTGGTTAAAGAACAGAAAGCAGAGAGTAGGAGTAAATGGACAGCTCTTACAATGGCAGGTTTGCACGACACGCTAAGCCACCCTGCGAATAAGCTACACAGTGTGAGTTGTTTGTGGAACAACCCACAGTGGACTTGACAGACGATCAGGCTCACCGTGGCTTGTTCTCCTGCTCCTTCCCCCTCAGTCCTCCAGGGAGTATTCCAGTGTCCTTCGCGGCAGAACTTGTCTTGTTTTTCCCTCCCCTCTCCGATCTCTGTGACCCCCTCTCCGATCATTACCGCTTTTCATTCAGTGCTGCTTTAAAAAAAATAATAAAAAAAAAATCAGAGCCTCAAAAAAGCACAATTGGGGTCGTTCTATTTTTTTAAAAAAAATTGGCTCCAGGAAATTGTGCAATTGTGTTCATTTTTTCTTTCTTTTTTTGTTGGTCTTTTGCAAGTGAGCTCTTACAGCTATCTGATATATGTAGTCTTGCCTGGTCAATTTCCTTCTATGTTTTAACTGTCAAAGGGTGCAGGGAAGTGGAGTAGGTAACATACATGGAAACTGACACAGTGAAACTATAGGCTAATCTGCGCACAATTGCCAGGGACCAATTACCGAGCTGTCAATTGAAAAGCACTGAAAAGGGGGAAAGGTGGCAAAAGTAGGTGCACCAAAGGGGGGGGGATATTTCCCACTTATCAATGTAATTCTCCTGACACTTCTCAGTGCCCTCCACCTTTTCAACACTTTCGTGAGTCTCCAACTACTCCAGAAAGGGGAGATACTACTACTCCCTTTACATGGCTCCTTTCCTTACTGCTGCAGTTACTGTAGTTCCCTGACGGTTGCCATGGGTTGTCAGCATAACTTGTTGCTGAAAATTAAGTGGTCTAGGTTCAGACGATGACAACCCACTATGGCTAGTTACCCACGATGGGGTGTCGTGTCGTGCGAACCAGATCAGTGAAAGGGATGTAAGAAGTGGGGTTCCCCAAGAATCTGTATTGGGCAGAGGTATGAAGGAAAAAACACCTGGGAAATTAATGGGGAAACCTCCACCCACCCCAAAATTCCCCCCAAAATCCTTGGGGAAAACCACTTTCTGAGATAATCATGGAGAAATAATCATCTCTCATTCTAACCTGCCTTGCGGACTGTTGTGAGAATAATGAGATACAGTAATACCTTGGATTACAAGTAACTTGGTTTGAGAGCGTTTTGCAAGACAAGCAAAATTTTAAATATTTATTTAAATTTTTTTGACTTGATATACAAGCGTCATCTTGCAATACAAGTACTGTAGTACGGCTTAAATTAAAAATCTCTGTACAAATTTTTTTGGGGGGATTTCGTTTTGATATAAGAGTGTTTTGGATTACAAGCACCTTTCCAGAACGAATTATGCTCTCAATCCAAGGCATGACTGTAAGAATAAATAGTGAAGCACTTTGTATTTGTGAAGTGTTATAGAAATGATTGTAGAAAAACAATCTATATTGTAGAAAAACTAATCTCCCTTACCCATTTTTAATATAAGTTACCCATCAGGAAAAGGACTGTGTGTACCTGTATTCATTAGATATGCTTGTTCAGTTTCAAAGCTACATGGCTGCTATGGAGAGAATGAGTGTTTGTTGAAATATTCTTTCAGTTTAAAGGCTGCAAGTAACACAGCAGAACATTCAAAATAATTAATGTCCAGCTCATTAGGACTGAATTTTTCACTTCAACATTAGCTTGGTAATAGATTCTATGGAATGTTTCAATTAACATGACTAACATGCAAGACAAATGCATTTATTCCTCCCTTAAAGATGTAACCTCTGGACTCTTGATTCTTATTAATTTGCATCTTGTGAAGTTGCATCTACTATACAGAATGTTAATATTCTGGCTTTAATGTTTATCCACTTTCATTCACAATGTATGGATGTCAGTATAACCTTCATAAGGGAAGAGAACTTTCATTTCTTTTTCACCCTTAGATGCATGTCTGCAGCAATGAAAAATTCTGGAATTTGCCCTGAAGATGTAACATACATTAACGCTCATGCCACCTCCACTCCACTAGGAGATGCTGCAGAGAATCAAGCTATTAAAGGACTCTTTAAAGAACATGCATATTCTCTTGCCGTTTCCTCAACAAAGGGAGCAACAGGTCATCTCCTGGGTGCTGCAGGAGCTATTGAGGCAGCTTTTACTGCTTTGGCTTGTTACCATGGAATTTTACCACCAACTCTAAATCTGGATCAGACAGAGCCACCATTTGACCTCAACTATGTTCCACTGGTACCCCAAGAATGGAGAAGTGAAAAACGCCGTGTTGCTCTCAGTAATTCTTTTGGTTTTGGTGGAACTAATGCAACACTGTGTTTTGCTGATATTTAGCTTCACAATCTTTATGTAAGAATTCTAAGTTGACCTGTTAATGGACAGAAAACCATATCAGTGCAAACCTGTGTCTATTCTTTTCTTGTTAAAGTTTTTCAAACAATATATAAAACAACTAAAATAACATACATACAACTTATATAGTGCTCCCACCACCACGGGACCAAAGGATACTTTCTTTCTCTATTATCAATTATTATTCATTATTCCAAAAATACAACATATCTTGACATGGCATGTTCCCTTTCCCCTTTATTAAAACAAAATCTAAAAATAATCCCCAAATATCCTTTAAATTGTTTTTCTTAAGTTGTCCCTTTTTACATTTTATTTATTTATTTATTATTTTTATACCCCGCCTTTTTTCCTGCAAAGAACTCAAGGCGGCTTACATAATCCTCCTCCTCCTCTCCATGTTATCTTCACAACAACCCTGTGAGGTAGGTTAGGCTGAGAGTCAGTGACCGGCCCAAAGTCACCCAGTGAGTTTCATGGCCAAGCGGGGACTAGAACCTGGATCTCCCGAGTCCCAGTCCAACACTCTCACCACTACGCCACTACGCCTTGATACTACAAGTTAATTTATCATTTCAAGCAATATCCCACACCTCCTTATACAAAGTCTATTTTTTAAAAAAAATTCATTCCCATTAGTATTCCTGATTTTTGGAACTGGTGGGTTGTTCTTGGGGATGTTATGCTTTCAGATTAATTCAAGATGCTGAATTCCCAGATGCTGTTTATTCTACTGGGTCAATATTTTACTCCACAGACCCATTTGCCAGATGAAATTATTGAGTCTGATCCACTATATTATTATATTTATTATTATGGCAACCCAACTTGGGTTTTAGCCATTTACAGTATCAAATACAATATCAAATACAACAAAAACAACAGTACAATGCCTTATAAGGATACATTACAACATTCTGATGGATCGCCTTATATACTATCCTCTATATTCACCAAGGCTTTTCTGATATTCGCAGCTTTCACCGCAAAAAAGGCTAGAGTCTGATCCACAGAATTGACCTCGTAACAGTCTAACATAATTTTTTTGGTACACTTGGCATATGCCTACCCTACATTAGGCAAGTATACCCGAGTTTCTTAAACCAGTGGAGTTGTTATGCCCTACCGTCCATGCAAATTGTAACTGAGGATGGACAGCCTTCTCCTCTTCCAGAGTGATGCCCAGCAAGCACATCATTCCTGCCCTTCGCTGTTCTCTTCTCCCACTCATATGCACTATGAAGTGGGTTCAGCTGTGGAGACAAACAACCCATGGGCACTCTTCATTCTTGGCTTCCCTTTCCACTCTAGCCTAGCTTCCAGCTCCTTCTACCCCTATCCATTGCTGCCCTCAAAAGCCCTGGATGAAATGGTTGTTTCTCAAAACAAGCAAGAGCCTCTGAACAATTGAAATCAGAATTTTAAAATGCTTTCATTTTCAAAGTTTGGAACATTCCACAATCTATGTAATTCAACAGACTGTAATATGAAATGTATTCACCACTCTAATTTTGTCAGCAATGGTAAAAGAACAATAAAGACATTCTCAACAAATTTGAGCGAGAAAATATTGTAGTAGGAGCATGTCTCAGTGGAATGGCAAAATAATTTATTTCAACCATTCTGAATTAGTGTGTCTAAACGACAAATGATATTTACCTAAAAGCCATGTTCATAACATCAAAGAAATACATGTAAATCCTATGCTTTTTCCGGAAAACCAACCTTCATTGAAAGCAGCATTATACTGAAATATATTAATAGCTTAAATTTTCAGTTGAAAGATTTCTTCTGACCCATATTTCCTCTTCTCTATCAAAAGTTGGTGGCAGTCCAGTGAAATCATTGGTATTTGCATTCAAGTAATGCATCTGTGGTTAGGTGGAGGGTCAGAAGTTGGGCCAATATGTTATTGCCTGGAATCAAAACACTAAAGTGCTATTTCTGTTGAGTGAAAGGCATAAAAGTGTGGCAAGTAAATTCTAAGTACACATCCAAGCAGCTACTTCCTGAGTCAAGAGGGTTCCTGTGTGGATAGTGTCATATAGTTTAGTCATTAAGTGGCACTGGCTGGAGTCACGAGTTTACTGTTGTTCAAGAGAGACAATAAAGTTCTTGTCAAGCTTCCAGATTGGTGTGTCCTCTAAGCCTTCTATGACAGTTCCTGTACAAGGGCAAGGACACCCACCCACCACTGTACTCAGTGCATTAAGTTAAGCTTCTGCCTAACTCTTGCAGAAGAGTTAGGCAGAATCTGAATGTTGTCACAGATTTGGGTGTGAATTTGCCCAAATCTGGAGGGGCTTCCTATTGGTTTGAGGAAGGGGTCCCACACTGCCTACGGGTCTTCTAGGTCCAAGCATGCTGCAATGTTATCATTAACATGTGCCAGTGCTAATGCTTAAAGCAGGTGTGGGCAACTTGTGGGTCTACAGATATTTTGACCCACAACTCCCATCAACCCTAGGTAGGATAGCTTGTGGTGAGGGGAGTTGTAGGCCAAAACATCTGGCTACAAGTTGCCCACCCTGGCTTAAAGGCTTTGGAACTCCCGGCTCCTGCTGTCCACACAGACAAATGAAGTTCTGACCTGCTCCAACACCAGGCTACTTACAAGATGTAGCTTCCCTGTATTTAATCTCTTGTGCTTTTTGAGACTTAGACCCTGCTGAATGTCAGCTATGGCCATCAGGTCTATAGAACAGCCAGACAACAGGGTGGATTCAAATGAAAGGCTAAGATGGTGAATTTAAATGACAACATTTTCCTGAGATCTGACGGGCAAGCAATCAAGTTGCAGCTGATCACCTCCTAGAATCACTTTAAATGTGGAGGGTGCATATTCCAAAAGTTAAAGGTTTTTAGAAAGAGAAGGGATTCTTTTTTAATTATTGGAAGTGATACTTAAGTTTCCAGTAAAAACCCAAAACAAATTTTAAAAAATCAAGTGAAGGAGATTGGATGTACTGAATTTCAAAAGCAGGAACAACATAGCAGCTAAGTTGTAAATTATTTTTATTTTTAAGGCTGGAAGTAATTGCTCATGGAATGCTACAGGGATTAACTTTACCCAGATTTCTTGTATTTTATATGAGTTGCGTAAATTACATAACTAAACAAGCATTTTCCTCTTGCTGCCTGCATACCAAAGAGTGAGTGACACAGAAAGAATGATGAGGAAAAATCCACTTCAGTTATAGAAGGATTTAGGCAACAGCTGAGTTTGTTTAGAGCAAAGCAATCCAATAGGAATGACTGAATAATAAATCTAAAATAAAGCCCAAAGAAGCAATGTATATGGATGGGAAAATGAAACTGCATACTAATTAGAAGAGGGTAACTAGACCGGTATTAAAACCAGAAGGAGCAGGGGGAAAAGAGCCAAGCTTCCATGAGTCAGGACACAGTATTGTTTTAGATTCTTCTCCCTCAGAGACACTATGGGTCAAACTACACTATTATGTTCATTGTGTAGCGTGTAGCTGAGGAATATCCCCCCTTTTTTTTACTCTAGGGTGGGGTGGGCAACTTGTAGCCCTCCAGATGTTTTGGCCTACAGCTCCCATCAGCCCTAGCCAGCCTAGCCAATGGTGAAGGATGAAAGGAGTTGTAGGAGAAAACCTCTACATGGCTGCAGGTTGTCCAACCATGCTCTAGAGACAGTGTACATGGCCCTAATTTGGATTGGGAGCACTGTGCACCACCCCCACCACCATTTTCATCCTGAAATTCCTCCACTCCCCACACCACCATGTGGAGATTTAAAAAGAACAAAAGGCCTCTTATTTATACTAGCTGAGATTTTCTTTCTTTTTAACCCAGATATAGGGGGGATTTCAGGAAGCAAACAGTGTGTGTGGGTGTGATATGTCAAGGTTCCACCTGTGCCGGGACACCATGATCAGTGGGAGAAGGTTTAATCTTCCCCACCCAGTACACAGTGGTCCTGATCTGAACCAGGGCCTAGCCAACTTGCTCTAGAGTAAACAAAACTATAACCCCAGGTACATGCTAAGCAATTAACGTTACATGTAGTTTGACCCTATTATGTAGTGATTAGAGCAGGCATGGGCAGCTTGTAGCTCTCCAGATGTTGTTGAACTGCAGCTCCCATTAGCATTAGCCAATATAGTCAATGTTAAGGGATTATGGGAATTACAGTACAACAACAACTGGAGGGCCACAAGTTGCCCACCCTTGTGTTAGAGTTTCGGACTATGACTCTGTTTCAAACTCCCGTTCAGCCATGAAGTTCACTGGACCAGCCCTGAATTTCTCAGCCTAACCTACCTGACAGGGTTATCGTGAAGATGAAGTGGGGTGGGCGGGGAGAATCACATATGCCTCTTTTAGCCCCTGGAAGGAAGGTTGGGATATAAATGTAATGTATTAATAATAATGTTGGAAATTATGACTGGTAGGCATCGTGAGGCCTTGTCACACATATTTAAAGGTGCATACCTAAAAGTATAATGTATGAATTCAAAAGATGTGTGTTTAGAAAAACGTCAGTTGGGATGGAATGCAACATAAAAAATAACAGTTGGGTATCTTTCAACTTGTTTGATGTATGCATTAGATTTTCTTCGTTGCTGTAAACAGAGCACTTCTAAACTTGCAACTCCTTTTTATTACTTTTTTTTTGGACATGATCATTGCAATACTTTCACAACAGAGAAAGGACAAAATACACGACATATTTGAGTACAAACCTTCAAAAATAAATCTCCAAATCTTTGGGTTGGATCCAAAGATGCCCTTCTGCTCACAGAAGGAGTCCTCTCTCTCGAGCAGAAGGGAATCTTTGGGTATAACTCTCTCCTTTGGAATCAAGCCATGGTCTTGTATATTTATATCTTGCCTTCAGTTATTCCATAAAGCTTGCTAACCGTACAGTCCTATACATGTCTACAAGCCCCAATGGGTTCAATGAGACCTATTATCCGGTAAGCATGTATAAGATTGCAGCCTAAATATCTATCAAAAGGTATTGTTCTACCTTCTCTCCTTCAAATACACTATGCCAATTTTGGCATATACATGATATCCCAAAATTTGATTAACCGATTAACCATTTCAATTAACCTGGAGCATTTCAAGACATACAGTTACTTTAATTTTTCTTTTAAATTTTTTTTAAATTTAACTTTATTTCAAACATTATATATAAAACAAATAAAAAGAAAAACATACATATAACTACTAAGGTGCACCCATCACCACGGGACCAAAAAATAATTTCTATCATCACAATCCATTATTATTCAATATTCCAAAAATACATCATATCTTGACATGGCTTATTCCCCTTTCCCTTTACTAAAACATAGTCTAGGAATGGTCCCCAAATATCCTTGAAGTTATTTTTCTTTAATTGTCCCTTTTTACATTTGATACTACATGTTAATTTATCATTTAAAGCAATATCCCACACCTCCTTATACCAGTCAATAATTAAAAACTGATGTTGAACTTTCCATTTCCTTGCTATCATTAATCTCCCCACAGTTAACAAATTTACAATTAATTCCTTTATCTCTTGAGAACAAACAAGTTCTCAATTATTGATAACAATTCTTTAATTTTTCTTCCCCAAATTGCAAGCATTTAGAATGAATTTTTTAAAAAAAGACAAGTTATTTACTAGGGTTTACTTAGATATTTACGTAAAATTGATCACTGAATTTATACCCTGCCTATTTATAAAATGTTCAAAGCAGCTTACAGTAAAAATAAAAACAATATGGAATTATTTTAAAAATAAAATGTATAGTCTCTCCCAACAAGTCAAGTAACAAAAGGATATTCCCAAATAAAAATAAAAGTGCAAGTAGGTAGGTTTGTTGAAATGTCTTTATGAATTAGGAATAATGTGCACTTCGATGCCCTGTTTAAAAGGAAAAGCGTCCTAACCGAATTCTGAAAATAGCATTGCTGGTGCAGGAACCTTATATGAAAACAGTTACATAATTCAAGCTGAGCATATGATAGTTTCTGGCAAGCAAGGCACTAGACATCATTCCAACTTTTCTAACAACTGGCAATTCATTATATCTTAGGAGAAAACCTATTTTCTACTAGCAGTCAGTGAATGGTAAAGAAACATGTCAGTGTCTATTGCTTGAGATCTCTGTTTCTCTTGAGTGGAAGGCAAAAGAATGTCACCATGACAGCTAATATGCAGGGACCAGGATCTGAAGAGCCCCATGCATGAGCTGAAAGCCACCCCACACAATATTTTTCCCCCATCTGTATCCCTTCATGTCTCACTTAATCCTACGCAGGGTTG
Source organism: Shinisaurus crocodilurus (assembly GCA_021292165.1). Taxonomy (NCBI): domain Eukaryota; kingdom Metazoa; phylum Chordata; class Lepidosauria; order Squamata; family Shinisauridae; genus Shinisaurus; species Shinisaurus crocodilurus. Next base: position 60,471,812 of record CM037880.1, on the reverse strand, counting down.
GGGGTCTCCTAACCTTCAGGGGCAGCTTTAAAAGGGTGGGAGGGACTGCAGTGGATAGGGTCCTGGAAAAGCTCAATTGCATACATGGAACATTATGCATGGCCATTTGGATCTGGCCTAGAATACCATCGGTTCTATGAGACACTCATGCAACACCAGCTTTCTGAACAGCTCTGCCACTGGGACCCGACCTGAATGAAATAAAACAGTAACAAAGAGGCATGGAATAGACACATAAGACAACTGTTTACGACATGATCTGAAGACACAGAAAAGGCTGAGAAGATGCTCATTTAATGCACATTTTATGAGTGCTTAAAAGCTCCTTTAAAGAGGATTTGATGTTAAGTGGCTGAGCATCACAGAATCCATTATTGTTACTTTATAGCTTGTGTGTGTCTGTGTGTGCGTGTGTGAAATCATTTGGATGGTTTGCCAAATGTCAGTCAAGAGGGAAAAACTCTTATTGTCAATTACTAATGGTAGGCAATATTCCTTATACTGTAAGTGATATTACCGACCATTAATAACTGTAGGCAGGAAAGTTTCCACTATATATCTCATTTGTTTGTTTTCCATTATTTCGAATCTTTTTGGAACTATGGGTGCTTCCAGACAGAGGGATGGAAGAAGCTGTTGGAAAACATGGGAGGGTTACAAGTGGAAGACAACAACATCTGGACCCCCCTCTAAAATCCTGTGAATAAGGCAGGATGATGGCACAATAAAATCCTCATTTACAAGCACCGTATGTTTAGCTATGGTACAAAGTTTAGCTATGGTACAGGAGCTGAGCAGCATACCTTATTTTAAAGAAGCAACTTTTTAGAAATATCCACATTCCTTCTTGTTCTAATCATAGGGAAGCAAAATGATCCCCCCCCCCCTTTTCTTTCTGATTTCAGGCTGAAATGCAAAGTGCAGACACTTTGTACAGTATTGACAGTGACTGGATGTCACATTTGAATATAAAGGGTGGGGGTGAGTAAATTTATAAAGAGAAGATAACCATGGTTGCTTTTCTAATTTAACTGGATAAACCTTGGCACATTTATGACTCTTCTGAAGGATGGAATGGATTACCACCAGGCACCATTGTATAAAATGCATTCCTCTCTGCTGCCCAGCATAGCTGTGCTGAGTTCAAGGATTATTATTTTTTTAATGTACTGTATACAAAGAATAGAGGTAAAACAAATTATACAATAAGCTGGTGTTAAAGTCAACAACATAAATGTATCAATGGAAGCATTCTTACTAACATACCAACATAGATGGGGCAGGGGGGAATGAGGAAGAGAACAGCAGAAAGAAAGAATGAAAGAACCTAAGCTTGATGTGATGGAAAGTTCTGAAACTGTCCACCAGGTAATGCTGATGGTTACCAAGGCTGGACTGGATATCTGAGGTCTTAGGAGAAAAGCCTTGAAGGCTTTATATCCCAATCTTATCTCCCTTAGGGGGAAACAGCCTTTCTAATGGGATGAAGGGTCAATCTAGACCAGCCTTCCCCAACCTGGTTCCCTCCATATGCATTGGACTACAACTCCCATTAGCCCCAGCCAGCAGGGATGATGGATGTTTTAGTACAAAACTTCTGGAACGTACCAGATTTAAGAAGGCTGATCTGGATCTTACTTTAATTGTGTGTTTGAATCCTGAGTTTGGGGTTTCCTGTGTCTTTTTGTTTACAGGGGCTGTGATCTGGACTGGGACCATGAGTTGTGGAAGTGGAGGGGGCCTTAATCCTTTCCCCCACCCCGTTTTCCTACTGCGAATTGCTTCCATGAAACTGCTATATGCTGCTAATAGAAACTTCAGATTCATATACAAGCTGGGGGCGGGGGGAGATTCATGGAAAGGGGGGGGGAGTATTAATTTATCATGGTCCCGATCTGCATCAGGGCCCAACACAGCTGCTGCTGCTGCTGCTGCTTTTAAGAAAAAGTTTTGGGCAATCCGAAGCACAGGATTCAAACATGCCAATAAAATCTAGTCTGGCCTATACTTCCATGTGGTGTGTTTTAGACTGGAGAATTTGAACTGAGATGACTCCTACAAATCCAAATCCAGTGCTCATATTATTTGGGGTGGGGGGGAGAGTAAGGGCATATGAGGGGTTTCCTCTCCCCAGGACTGCCACCACCTGTGGGAAACTGCTCCTTGTGGGTAGTCCCAGCTATGGGGTTTCTTATTTATAGCAGATGCTTATATTTCTGGGCCTAAGGAACTCTCTGCCACTATAACTCAGAGTTCCACAAGCTGATCCTTTTCCACTGCCACCAATTCTGTTAGAATACTTTAAAACCTCCTAGTAGCTGAGGCTTAGGCCTGAGATGGGCACCAATGCTAGAGACAAGATGAACCATTAAACAATTACTTGTTTCTTAAAGGGATATATTCTACATAAGGAATTGCTAATATTAACTTTGGGGTTTTCAAAAGACCGATTAGTGACAATTCTTAAGGACTCAAGAGATACTGTTACTGCTCTTAATGACTTCTTTTACCTCAGGCCAAATTCCCTAGCCCCCCCACCCCAGCCAAATAGACTTACAACCAGTTCCTGGGTACAGTCTTCCTCTGACACAAAAGCTCCTCCTCCTGTATTTCTGGCAGCTTGGACAGTTTATCTGGGGTTTTGCTGCCTGCTTGTATAACCCTCTCCTGACAAGATCTTAGGGCAGCCTCCTGGCGTAACACAGCCACCTACTCCCTACTCCTGATCTTCAGCAGCCACATATAGTTATCTCACAGAGAAGGAATAGCTTAACATCCAGGCCTTAGCTATTCAATTTCTCCTCAGCTTTTTCCAAGTCCTTCTAAAACCCCATACACCAACCAGCATACCTTTTCCCTCACTCTACCACAGACTAACTCTAACTAAACTGTCAATTCCTTAACTGTCCTTTCCCAATTGCTCTTTTCCACCTAGCTAGAAAAACCCAGCCAATCAGAATCTAATTTACCTGATTCAGGCCCCATCTAACAATATTCAAAGCAATTGTCTCTCTCTCCCATTTCAGAATATCATTAAGCAACCACCACTACACAGCCCTTTGACAGCAACAAAACAATGCCTCAAGCATACTGAGTTACACTGTAGCCTTACAGAGGCCACATAAAATAAACATTACATAACAACAATAGTTATATACATTGCATTTCTTCACAGGGGGCCTTAATGAAGTCACCCCGCCCCCACAATTTTAGCCAAATCATGACTCCCGTGTAACCTTCTAAGAACAGTAGTTATGGAGACAATCACAAAAGGTATGGAGGAAAGCCCCCCCCCCCCATTTCTCCTTTAATTTGAGTCTTTCCAGACTCAGCTTTAGTTTTGAGAGCCTCTTGTATTCATTTATCCATTTTTGCAATGAATATGATTGATATGGAATATTGTGGTGTTTAGATCCAGTATGAACCCACTTTGAGTATAGTAATTGCAGAAAAGGGGTATATAAACCTGATCTGACTTGACTCTTGGAAAATACTTTCTCTGAGAATGTATATATTGTTAGGAACCTGAAAAGAAGATGGTTTATTGACTTCAAAAGCCTTCTCATAGTGACCCAGAGATCAGGAAACTTTTCACAGGCCTGTCTCAGGTCCTTCTTCTTTACCTATTCCCTGTAATCACTCCCTTTCCTTTCCAAAGCCCCCATCCTCTTAATTGGTTACTGTTTCCCCTCTGAAAAATCTATGCTTATTTACGGTATATGTCTTATTTTTAAAATGAAGGAAAATAATTTTATAATAAAATATTAATAAATCGAAAAAGACTTTTAGCTGTCTCTGATTGTGAATCTTATATTATAATAATTATTTCTAAATGTGCACCTATACATATAAATTACCATATGCAAATTTTATGCAAATAGCTGTCCTCATTTTTTGGTGATGCATGTCCTCTTTTTTGGCAATTCACAAGTGACCATTCTAACACTAATACAAGCTAGTAGGTTCTCTTCCCACAGTTCAGCCCAGGATATCCCTCACATCCCTACTGTAGTTATCAGTGGACATTCCTTGGTGGCAGCAGCAGAGGAAGAGGGCAGCCCCATGCAGTGGCATGGCTGGTGAATGGCCAGCAGCACCTGCTGTATGCAGTGTTGACTGATGACACTATTATCAAGCCATGGGGTAGTATCCTATTGTGCCCATGTGTTCGCAAGAGTGACCACTTGAGCAATGGGGCTTTCATGCTTCTAAAAATAACCTGAAACAAGTGGAAATGCTCATTTCCAGAATGCGGCGAGTCTACAAAGGTTATAGAAGGGAGCTCCGCTGACCTGTCCTGATCTGGAAATGAGCATTTTGGAAGCATGAAATGCCCATTGCGGAAGCAGTCACTCCTGTGAGTGCAACACCAGCAGGGGCGGGGTGGCCCCATTTGCCTGCATGGGGCTGCCTGAGCCATCCCTTGCCTCTGCTGCATCCAAGTGATGCTCACCAGTACGGGCACAGTTATTCTACGATAGCAGATGCTAACTCTACCATCTGCACCAGTTTGCCAGCTGCTGCTTGTCCATGACAGCATGTAAAAAATGTATTTTCCTCCATGCTGAATATTGACAAACTACCCCTGGATTTTGAGTTCTTACAGTTCTGCATCCTGTCTGGACCTGATTCTGCTCTGGTAGCCATGTTCCTAGCCCTAACTGCAATCTAATCATGAACTGAGTTTTCTGGTTCATACAGGCCTGTGGCTTACGCTGGCTCAGCTTGCTTGTCTGAGCATGGAAAGCTAAGCAGGGTCAAGCCTGGTTATTACTTGGATGGGAGACCCCTCCTCTAGTTTCCTGCATTGAGCAGGGGGTTGGACTCGATAACCTTGTAGGCTCCTTCCAACTCTATGATCTATGAAATCTATGGTCCCAGTCTTGCTTTCTTCTACTGTGCTTTAGAAGCCCAAATCCTGGCAAGAACAAGCATCCTAGTGCCATCTGCCTGTTGTGAGTTCCTAGCCCCTGCCTAATGACTCCAAACTTGCCCTGACTTTATTATGGTCATGGTTCCAAAAGGACTTTTAACTGGACACCCCTTGGAGCCTGGATTTTTAAAAACATATTCTTACCCCCCCCCTTTTTTTTAAAAAGATGCCAGCTCTAACTCATGGGTTGAATACTGTCAGTCAGTCCCTGATACAACATAATCTCTGTAGCCTAACCTAACCTTCCAGCTTTTGAAAAGGAAAAGACACCTTGCAAACAGAGGTCCAGTCTTATCATGTTTGAGTTACCGTATCATTTGTTTTTGTTTTTTTAAAGGATATTGAAAAAAATGAGACCACTGCCAGGCAAAATGAAAATGACCACATGATGGCACCAAAACCATAGCAGTATGGTGACTTGGTGAGGTGTAGACAGATTGAGGACTATTCTTTTTCTTACCTAAATTTAAACATACTTTTTTCTTTAGTTGAAAATTATGCAACTAGTTAAAGATAAAGATGGATGGATAGATGGAAGAAAAGAAGGATAAAAACAAAAACAAAAATAGAGTAAATATTTTTTAAAAACAACCCACCTTAACCTTATTTGTCTGTACATCATTGCCAGTGGACCAGTCATATGTGTAGAGACAAGCATAAAATGTGCATTTTTCACAGAAGGTTTAAAAATTGGTTGGTTGATCTGTGCCAACAAGGTGTGATATGAAACTTAAGTCTGCAGCGTACTGCCAGATATTAAGGGGTTAAGTTTCTTGCAAGTTGATCAAAGACTTTTGAATACAAATTTCAAGGACTCCTGTCCCTCAAGTGGTTGGCTTCCTATCTCCAGTCTGCCAAACTTCTCTGTAATGTCAGAAAAAGTCAAATCCCTTTTGCATGCAAATCCCCTTTGTGACATCAGAGCAGATTAGCCTATGAAATCGAGAAAGGGTAGTATTTAAGGAGCATTAATGGGAAGGGCCATAATTCAGTGGTTGAACTATTCAATTGTCTGGAGATGCAAAAGAAGGAATCATAGAATCATCGAATATTAGAGTTGGAAGGGGCCTATAAGGCCATCAAGTCCAACCCCCTGCTCAATGCAGGAGAACAGATGTGGGCAGCCCAGGCAGTCACCCATCCAAGCACTGACCAGGCTCATACCTGCTTAGCTTCAGCATGTGGCCTGTATTATGTGCTCTTGATGTCCACCTGCAGGTATTTAGGGCAGTACTTCAAATGGTACAGATTAAGCCAATTCAGATCAGATTCATATTACATTGATTCTGTACCAGCTGCACTGTTTCTAGTGTGTTTCCAGGTCCAACTCAAAGTGCTGGTGTTGAGCTTTAAAGCCCTAAACAGTTTGGGTCCAGGTTATTTGAAGGACTGCTTACATCTATATGAATCTGCCCATACTTTAAGAACATCTTTGGAGGCCCTACTCACTGGCATTCCACTAAGATCAGTAAGGTTGACAGGTACTAGAGATAGGGCCTTTCCAGTGGTGGTCCCTACCCAATGGAATTCCCTCCAGAATGACTAGCTGCATCTGTGGCTGGTTTAGAAAGGACATTAAAAATGTATTTGCTCTCTCTGCCTTTTAACTGAATAGGTTTCATGGTATTTGCCGCCACTAGATATTTGAAATTATATTTTATTTTAACTGACTTATTTGAAAATTGTTTAAATTTAAGGTGCTTTTTCAATTTGATATTGAATTTTACTGTTTTATATTGTAAGCTGCCTTGGGAGGACCATGGTTTTGAAATATTAAATATTAATATTACACAAAAGAAATAATAAGTTGGTATTAAATAAATCAGAAAATATTAATAATCACCTTACATTCTAATCATAGTTTCAATAAAAGCCTATTCATATCCTATGTTATTGCTATGTTCCATGGTTGCTGCTTTGCTGTGGTTGGGCCCCAGTGATGGGCAGCAATGACACAAGGAAGTAACTATGTAAACCACCAGTTCCTCATGGTTCCCAAATGAAAATATTATTGGTGATGTGTGTGATCTCAAAGGAAATGGCAAATGTACCACCATGGCAAGAATAATGCATGAATTGGGTTTGGCCATAAAAGTTCACTTTTAATTTCCTAGGAGCACTAGCAATTCCCAGAGCACCCCTCCTTAAACTTTGGTCCACATTCATGCTTGCGTAGAGAGAATGTTAAAATAGTTAAAATGTCTGGAGGGACATAGGATAGGGGCTGGAAGGCACTGGGACCTTGGAAATCCCTTCCGAGGTCACAGCACCACGGAGAGCTCACCTCCCCCACCTCGTAGCTGGCAGGGAACAAGATGATCTTCGGTTTTTGGTTCCCCTGTGGAGGGGTGTTCCTGGGGGCAGGGAGGGGAGGAGCGAGCCTCTGTCGGATTCCAAGGAATCCAGGCAGCGCCTCAGCCTCTCCTCCTCACGAGGAGAGGGAAAACATCCAGATGGCCAGAATATCTGCCACGATTCTCCCGCCCTGCATAGGATGCCTGAAATCCTCCAGGTTCAGAGGGTTGAGGGCACCCTCATAGGATTGCGCTGCCCCTTTCTTAGCACAACAGGCTCAAACTATGCCATATGTTTGTGAAATCTGGACTCTTAAACCATGGAATTTAGAGTGTTCTCTTTCCTTTTTTTTAAAAGGCAGACACAGATGTGGTTAATATGCAACCAAATCCTGACATTTCTCAACAAGCAGTACAATGGACATCTGATAAATAATTCACCGTTACTCCACATGCACTTTTTCGAAAACTGAAAAAGAATCTTTAAAAAACATAAATATTTGACTATAAGGCTGTGGCAGGTTGCTTCTTCTTCAGCCTCTTCCTATCATAACAGTTGTCCAGAAAATTATATGTACTCTAATTCTGTCACCCATTTTAGGCTCCTTACTTTATCTTTCTTCTCTGGTTTATGCACTTTAAAGAAAACTAACCTAAAGTTCAAACCGTGGAGGAATTATGTGCATGGTTTCCACTTTTCCCTTCTTCACTTATTTTTTCTCTTCATTCACCTCCTTCCTTCCTGCTGTTGATTTTGCTAATGGGTTCCTTTTCTACTCTTAATAAGATTCTGGTTTTCCCAACATGTCGTCATTCTTCCTCCTAAAATTCTTAGAAGGCTTTTATTTTTCTGTAGATCTTGGCTTTTGTACAGAAAAAAGAAAAGTTCTCAAGAGGGGAAGTATTTTTGCTGAAATAAAATTTGGAGCCTACTTTATGGAAAAATATGGGGTTTTATCCAGTGTGAAACCTGGATGCACATAGTGCTTAGTTAAACTATGGAATTCACTTCCACAAGATGTAGTGTTGGCCACCAATTTGGACAGCTTTAAGAGAGGATTGGACAAATTCCTGGAGGAGAAGGCTATCAATGGCTACTAGTCCTGATTGGCTATATGCTTCCTCCAGTATCAGAGGCAGTCTGCCTGTGTACTCCAATTGCTGGGGCGCATGGGTGGGAAGGTGCTGTTGCACTCATGTCCTGCTTGTGGGTTCCCGTGGGCAACTGGTTGGCCACTGTGTGAACAGAATGCTGGACTAGATGGAGCCTTGATCTGATCCAGCATGGCTCTTCTTATATTCTTAACCTACTTAGAATAGACCCATTAAAATTAATGGGACTTAAGTCAGACTAAGATCAGATTCAACCCATGGATTTTTTTTGGCCAAGGAATGATCTCTTGCTAAAAATGATTTATGCTGTAATTCTAAATACACTGTTCCAAAATCAGCATAATAATAATTACATTTTTTTATCCTATCTTCATTCCAAGGAGTTCAGAGCAGCATACATGATCTCTTCTTCCTGTCACCATTCTTTCATTAGATTTCTCTAGAAAAGGTTGAATTTCATATATATTTTTCTTTCTAACTTTTCAGCTCAAACTACCTGTGTGTCTATTCTGTTGTAATTGTTATTACAACTACTTTCTGTGTCACTTTTCAGTGTACAAAATGCTTTACAATTCTTATATATTGTCCCAGGGCTGGATTCAGACTTAGTCATATTTACAGCAGATCCAATGAAATCAATGGCACTTGAATAATTCATGAAAACTTAATTCCCATTTATTTCAATGGGTCTACTCTAAGTATGACTAAATCTGGATCCAACCCCCAATATCCCTGTGAGATAGAATAGGTTGAGCAACACTGGTTTGCCCTTCCCCCGTAAATACACTCTTAAAAGGATTCTATTATCACATCACATATCAAGATGAAGTTATTCATCAGTAATAAGAAAACCATTAAGGATCATTAATGGAGATGCCCTGCTTCATTATCAGAAGGGAATTAATTTGGTGCTGGAGCATGAACCACTTGAGCAACATATTCAGAATTTAACTCTTCATTTATTAACTTGTGCTCAAACAGGCAAATGAATTACAGTAGCTAGCCTGCATACATACACAGCCCAGTTCATACATTCTATAATCCGTTAAATGGCATGTTACATAGATCTAGCAGACTAATGCTTCAGTCCTGTACCCACTTACTTAGGAGTAAGCCCCACTGAGCTCAATGGGACTTACTTCAGTCATGATAGGATTGTGCTGAAAAGGATCATTTGTGGTGAATTTCTATATATACCATGGAGCCTCTTGCTTCCAAATTGCTCCTGGTAAGCATGCAATCCCACCAGCTCAGTGGAAACATACATTATGCACTGTATGGATTTATTCAAATGCTTTGTACCAAACCTGTTTCCTGGGAAATGTACCAATTATGCAGATGCAATATGCTTAGGGCTGCTTATTAAACAGTTTCCCTTGCATTTCTAAAAATCTGTGCTTTGATACTAGATGATCATTGCCACAGAAAACCATAAACAGGAAACCGTGCTGCACATACTGTGTGTCTTAAAGGATTTTCATATCTATTACAGGGGGTGAGGAAGTCTTTAAGTCGATATCCAAAGGTACGATTCCACATGCAGAAGGTTTCTTCTGCTCACAGAAGGACAGTTTGTTTCCCAATCTGAATCCCTCTTTCTGGAGCTGGTATTTCTTCCATGGAGGAAAACATGCAGGTACCACACGGGTGTCTGTATTGTTACCTCCCTGGCGAATAAACTAGGATAATGGTGTGAGAAAAAGATTTAACCCGCACTCTCTCAGTGCCATGGTCCCAATTAGAATTCATTGACCCTTGTCCACAGTGGCATTTGCCATTTAACTCCCCCCAGCCAAGAACAGGGCAAGCATCAGCAGCTGGCAGAGCCCATCACTAACATCTATATCCCACCCCCCACTTTAAACATTTTCTTCCTGGTGCAGAATTCCTAGCAGCACCAAGTGGCTAGGTCTCACTGCCACATAATGTTGCTCTGTGGCATTGTGGGAAATTGTTTTCCTGCCCACACCTTCTCCCCCCCCCCCAACAGCCTCCCTTTGAGGTTTTGAGACCATAAGCAGACTCACCCCAAGACATTTTGCTGCCTGAGGCAAAGGACAAAATAGCACCCCCTCCCCAGTCCACATACAGAAGCTGACTGGACTGTCAGTTGAATCTTACTTCAACACTGGTGATGTGATAGTGTCGTCCACCACACCTGAGGCAGTAGGCTCATTTAGGGGGCCTGAGACAGGTTGTGGGGTACACACACAACTCTCACCTCCAACAGAAGGAGACCACCAGGGAGTTCAGAAGGAACAGCTGGGAGGCTGCCACTGCTGTCCCCCAGCATCTGCCACCTGAGGCAGTTGCCTCACTTTGCCTAATGGCAGGGCCAGCCCTGATCATAAGCAACGCCTTTCAGCAGTAACCTTCCTGGAAAAAGTGAAAACAGGTGATGGTGGGGAAGGGATCAGCACATTAAACTGCACATACTCCACCCCACCTGCTTTATAGGAAATTAGTATGTCTGGTATTGTGACACATGGCATGCCTTGTGCCCTTGTAACATTTGAGTTTGCCCTTCAGATTATTTCAGTAAAATTGACTAGATCAGAAGCTGCATAAAAGCATTGACTTGAATGGATCTAGGACAGCCTTCTTCAACCTGGCGCCCTCCAGATGTGTTAGACTACAACTCCCATCATCCCCAGTCAGCATGACCATTGGAGGACACCAGATCAGGGAAGGCTGGTCTAAGGCAAGCGGATGGACTTTGGAATTAGGAAAATGGAGTGTAAACAGCTTTCCCCTTCAGAGTTCCTCCCTCTTTTAATATAGTCATAAAGGTATCTATGCTAGATATGGGTTGTCCACAATAGCATAAGGGGGAAAGTTGCTTCCATTAGTCCACAGAAAACGAGCATTTTAAAAATCTGGATAGAAGCTTGACAACATCAACCACAAGGGTTGAGTGAAAAAGCAGGGAGCAAACTCTCCTAATTGATGAAAGCTGGCATAATCCTGGCATTTTGAACACAATATAACACCCCCCCCCCTGGATTAGCAGTATACTGTATGCACTTTGAAGTTCTGCATGGATAATTTATTTCTGAAAGGTAAATGTCAACCTTCATTCTTGTCTAAGCCTCAAATAAAAACTCTGAGATTCAGAAAAGTTGAGTAAATGTTGTTAATGGTGTTTGTGAAATCATTTTTATTTACTGGCTTCATTCAAAATAGTATTTGTGAATATGCAAATAGCTTTTCTGGTTATTTTTAACAGAGATATTTGAATTTTCAGCCATAGGATGTCATGGGAAATTTTTCTTTAGAATTTTCTGTTCAGGGAGTTTTAAAATTAAGAAAAATATTCTCCCATGACATTTTCTCAGTCTTTTAGGTCCTTGACAATTTTGTCATTCACTTTCTGATCATTAATATCTTTATGCTTTCAAGAGACTTCTATTAAATGGACATGTCATTCTTTCTTTGTTCTCACATATTTTGGGTGAATTAGAAGATTTATTTATCAACTGGTAAAAGTTATAGTCTTCCAGGAAACCTATTAGCTATTAGGAGCATCTTATGCTTCCAATGGGTTGTATCCAATGCTAGTCTAACTTAAGTCCAATTAATTTTAATGGGTCTACTCTAAGTAGGATTAATATTGGACATAACCCAATGAGTTTGAGAAGTATTTCCACAATATACTGAAAATGAAGGGCCAAACTAGATGTGACATTAATTGTGTCATTGCATTAATGTGCATGCTTTTAAAAATGAAAATAGCATCTTATGTGCAGTGGGGAGGGGAAAAAATAAGTATCAGGATTGCAGCATGCAGGGAGGTGGAGTTTGTCGCCAATGGGAGCTTTGTTCCCAAAGGAAATGGCACCTTTAGAAGACTGATTTTCATTAGCACCTCAGCAGAGTGAGAAAGGGTTAAACTGCTTGTCTACTGTGATGCTGATAATTATCATACCCACACGCCAGTGGCTACTATTTGTAGTTTAAAAGATGTGCATGTTAAATACAATGAGACATTTAATGTCACGTTTAGTTTGGCCTTTCATTTTCAGTGTATTGTTGAAATATTTCTCAAACTCATTGGGATTTAAGTTAGACTAGCAATCAATCAATCAAATCTTTATTACGGTCCAAGACCAGCATAAACAGACAATAGATACACAAAATTTGTACAATACCAAGTTTTAGGCTGTCCTTCAGTAAACCATATCAGGATGGCATACAATAAAAACAAAATATCAGTATAAAATCACACTTAAATATGAGGAAGACAGAGCAGGGTTTTGGCCCTTTCTCACAGCTTCAGACAAGGCCTAAGAAGTTATAAGTGTATGGCGTGTTCTTGTAGCCAGAAAGCAAAATTTGGCAACCTTATATGTTATAGAAGGGTCTCTGTCCGCAAGTAAATGCATGGTATAAAATTCATCAGTGTTACCTGGAAAATCATGTAACAAGGGATGGATCAAGTTTGACCGGGCATCTAAGTAGAACAAGCAGTATAAAAGGACATGTGTAATTGTCTCTGTCTCCCCTGAGTCACATGGGCACAGCCTCTGAGCGACTGGTATATTTTGGTATTTGCCTTCTAGAAACTTTGAGGGGAGAGCATTAAAGCGAGCCCTAGAGAATGCCCATCTATATTTATAATAGGTAAGAGAACTTAAATAAGCCGCAGGCCCTCTATTCTGTATATCTCGGGGGGAGCGGTAAATATATATGCTTTGACTTAAGTCATTTTGAAGTTCTATATCCCAGATCCTTTGTTTTATAATATCTTTTGCTTTCTCCAATCCTAAATTTAGCAAATATTCAGGCGAGAGACCATATGAGTGCAATTTGTTATCTATGGTGTTCCACCATTTTGTTTGGTAATTATCTTGTAATATTAGGGGGAGCAACCCAGTTGGAGTCAAATTAAGTTTAAGCCAATAGGATAAGGTGGTTTGCCACACAATAGCTTCAATTCTGAGTAATCCACTCTCCATTCGCAGAACCCCATTTGGGATGCATCTGGGCGTCAAAAATAGTGACCTTAGGAAGCCCGATTGTATTTTTTCGTACGTAGCTAAATTTGAAAAAGAACCCAATTGTGCTCCGTCTAGCAGTTGCGCTCTCAGTTTTGCCAGAAACAATTTAATTGCAGCTGGAATGAAATTCCCTCCCCGCGACCGGAAAAACCTCAGGATTGCCGCTGTGCTTTTCTTGGCAAGTGTGGAAGCATATTTAACCTGTGCAGTTTTCCTTCTAGAAGCTTGGAAAATGACACCTAGATACTTGAAACAGGTGACTTGTTCTATATCATTGTTATCTATGCGCCACCTGTGGGTCTTAGTACTATTGGAAAAAATCATGATCTTAGTTTTAGAATAGTTGATTTGTAATCGCTCCTCCTTGCAGTGTTGGGCTAGAGCCTTTAAGGCTCTTCTAAGTCCTATTTGGGTCAAGGAGAGGATAACGGCATCGTCAGCATAAAGCAGTATAGGAAGTCTTTTGTTTGCCATTTTGGGGGCATGTATATCTAGGCCTTGAAGCTGTTTGATTAAGGAATTTATATATATATTAAACAGATGGGGGGCCAATATACAGCCTTGCTTGACTCCCTTGTTTACTGCAATTGAATTAGAAAGCTGACCATCACGATTACATCTCACTCTGAGTCTTGTATTATTATACAGTTTGAATATCAGCAATAGTAGACGTTTGTCAATTGTAGAGTTTTTAAGTTTGTCCCATAAAAATGGTCTGGAGATCGAATCAAATGCCGCTTTGAAATCTACGAAGGCTGCATATAGACGAGAACTGGTATTGCGGGTGTATTTTTCTGCTAGATGCTGCAAGATCAAGCAGTGATCTAAGGTAGATCTTCCTGCCCTAAAACCTGCTTGCTCATCCTCAAGAATGCTCTCTTCTTCTATCCATTCACATAGCTTCCAACACAAGTGTCTTGCATATAATTTGCTGATAATGTTTAAAAGGCTTATGGGTCTGTAGTTAGCTGGGTCATTCCTATCACCTTTTTTATAGATTGGGATAATAATTGCTACTCCCCAATCATTAGGAATATGTGCTGTCTTATCTATATATGTAAACAGTGATGCCAGCATAGAAGACCACCATTCTGAGTTAGCTTTAATTAGCTCCACCGGTATGGAGTCATTACCGGGGGCCTTGCCATTTTTTAACTGGTCTATAAGTTGCTTGGTCTCTGAAACTGAGACTGGAGACCAGTGCTGTAGCTGTTCACTAGACAGATCTAATGGGAGAGAGTTGGCGCAGGGTTCTGCATAGAGCATACGAAAATGGGTCTCCCAGGCCATCACAGGTATACAACAGGCCAACCTTGATGGGCCTGAGTCAGGATGCCCAGCTGTAATTCAGCCAGAAGGATGACATATCATTGGATTGGACTGCCTTAATCAGTTGTTGCCAGGTCTGAACTACTGCTGCTCTTTTTTTCTTTTTCAAAAGGGTTTTATAATCCCTTTTATTTTTTATCATAGTTTGGCTGGTGCTAATTGAGGGGTTCATTTTATACTGTTTATAAGAGTCCATTAATACTTTTTTTGCAACTTTACAATCATGGTCAAACCATTTCTTAGAAGGGAGGCCGCATGGTGATGGGTTAGAATTCATCCTTACGACAAACCCTTGAAGTTTATGAATGAGTAATTCGTACAGTGAGATTATCTCTTGAGATTCAGAATCTGGGGCCATACATCTCTCGGATATTGCACTAGTTAGGTATTTGCAGTCAGGAGAATTGTACCATTTTGCTACTGCCTCACTCACTTGGCCGTTCCATTTTATCCTTTGAGGACCGTTAGCCTCCAAAAGAACTGGAAGCTGACCACCTGCTACTTTCAAGGGGCCTGTAGGGAGGCTACAGGTGAGTAATAGAGGTAGATGATCACTTTCAGGTCTGGCTATAATTTTAAAGTGTGAGATCATAGTGATCAAACTGTGTGATATCATAATATAATCTATTGTAGATAACCTTTGCCCAGACCAAAAGGAGTATTGACCAGGATAATCATCTTGGGTTGCACCATTCAAAATAAATAGGTTTTGTCTGTAAGCCATCTGTGCCAGACATAAGCCTGCAAAATTACACTTATCATCCACAGAAGCCCTAACTATCAGAGGTGAGGTGCCTTCCAAATCTGGAGGCCATTGATGGAACTGTGCAAATAAGGCCTTATCACTTGATCCCATTCGAGCGTTTAAATCGCCCCCCATAATAACATGGGCACAAGGGTAAAGCTCTAGACAGTGCTCTACATATTGTTCCAATTCTAACCAGAGTTGCTTAGTTTGTAGATGGAGGCGTTGAGGGGGTAAATATATATTAATGCATAGCAGGGTACAATGTTGAAAGCATAATACCACTGCTAAAATCCACTCCTTGTGATAAGGTAATTGAATAGTCCTGGACTGCAGTTTAGTTGAAATAAGCAGGCCCAGTCCCCCTCTGGATCTCCCACCTCTCTGGCTAGGTAGAGCACTGATTATATGTGAGTAGTAGCCATCTACATGAAAATCTCCCAACATCCAGGTCTCCTGCAAAAACAAGATATCAAATTTAGAAATGAACTCCATAAATGCCATGTCCATGCTTTTGGCACCCCAACCTGCAATGTTCCATGATGTCAATGATAGACTATGATCTGCATATAACTGTCAATCACTAGACATTACTGCTGGTGCCCCTTCCTTTGTCAGAGAGTTTGTATTATTAGAGTAAACTGGAGTTGGATTGCCTGATACTTTTGTAGGATCCACATGATTCCCATCACAGTTCCTTGTGAGCAGATGCAGGCTGGGTTGCTGCAGTTTAATCTGCTGAGTAAGCTCAATTTGTGCAATGCTTTCTTTATAAAGGGCTGCTTGAATTTCTTGTGCCAGGGTTATTGAGTGCTGGGGATCAGAGTGAAGAGGGACGTTACATGCAGAGTGAAGATCTATTTCATACTCTTCTTGGCATGCATCGATCAATGCTAGGCTGGATGTAATTGAGTCGGCCAGGTTGTCATGCATGATATCAGTGAGTTGGGGTAAAGGGTCCTCGCTTTCCAGCAGCAAATCATCCTGTGTTTGTTCATTTGAGTGTTTCTGCATAGCAGTCCTCTTCAGGGTGGATAGTTTATCAGTATGTGAACTTACTTCATCACTGTGGCCGCTGGTTGCTGGGGTCCCTTCTCCCTTACTTTGCAGCAGCAGAGAAAATGCATAATCTGCTGCCTTGCTGCTTTCCTCCTCCTGACAGATCTCACTTGTGGGTATCAGTGTAAGTAGTGGTTCTGCAGAGGAGCGAACGGATGTGAGCATTTCTTTTAAGACTTCCAGCCTGGCAACAAAATTGGCCTGTTCCGTCTTAGAAAAGGATCCGAATGAGTTAATGATTTGATTCTCCACGTCATCTTCATCGGTCTCCATTGCAGGTGTCAGTGGGGGGTGTTTGCACTGAGATTGCTTGGGGGAGGTGGAGGACAAGCTTGGTTGTTTAGCTCTCAAGGTCTCAGAGATAGTAGGGTTCTGCAAAACCGCAGCAGGTCCAAGCTTTCTTGTAATTAGTGGCCGTGGAGTCAGATCACAAAAAACTCTAATTGGAAATATTTGGAACATAGACAGAAAGTCTTTCATTTTTAACAGCATACATGGTATAATAGGTTTTTTGAAATTGAGCAGCACTCTCTTATATGAGGGCGAACTGGGCAGCCATTCAACCTTAGCCACATCAATGTGTTGCGGGTGGGATCGTAACAATAAACTCAGAGAGCGAGTTATTGCCCCATGCGACCCCCACCGACCCTGGTTTAGCTCATTTTCAGCTATTTGTAGCACAACTTGGGATGTTTGGAGAATTCGAGCGTGATCTCCTCTGCCTGTGCCCTTTGGAGATTGCATCAGCCTCTTCCCATGGATATCTCTGTCAGTTTTAAGTTCCTTTTTCCTCCCTTGTACAGGGGGGCTAGGCAAGTTCGTTGGGTTGGGTATAACAGCCAAATGTTTCTGTGAGAAGGCATCAAAGGATTGCCTGAGTTGGGTAAGTTGATTATCGATCTTAATTAGATGGCCAAAAATAGCTATAACTGTCTGTGCAGTTAGTAAGCTTTGCTTGGCGACAAATTCTAGTGGAGACTCCTGAAGAAGATGGGTCAGATATTCTTTGCTAGAAGGTGGAGAGCTTATGGATGGAACCTCATTCGGCTCCAGGGATACATCATTCTGACAGACTTCTGACCCAGAAAAGAGAGATTTCAAGATCTCTGGGTCCAGAGCTGAGAAGCTATTTGAAGTGGAGACGGGGCTCACATTACTCACATTTCCCTTGGAAGTAAACATCTCGTCAATCCTTGGCTGTTTGGAAGCCTTTGTTTGTTGATGAGTGGCCGGGCTGGTCCTGGTTCTCGAACGTTTTTTACCCATCCCGATATAGCAGTTGTTGGCAAAACAAGCAAAGCAGAAGGAATAAGGACAACCAGCCAGAGAAAAACACGGGCAGGAGAGAGAAATTTAAAAGCTAAGGAGAAGATTCCAGCTTCCCCGTTAAAATAGGAACACTTAAAAAGAAAACACACACAAAAAAAACCATCTCTCAGCTGTCCCAGCAGCTGATAAAAAGGCTAAGGATATACGTAAAACAAAAATAAAAGAGATAAGACAGCCTATCAAGGTTGGAGAAAAGAAGCGGGCAGCGGAGCTAAAATAAAAGCTAGCGATCACGTCGCCATCTTGACCCGCCTCGAAGTTAGACTAGCATTGGATACAACCCACTGTACACATTAAGCTGCTCCAAGGACCAAATCAGTCAATATCTATCTATCTATCTATCTATTATGTGTTCATTCATAATCCACCCAGACAACATTGGTTATTGGGTGGATTAGGAATGTAATAAATAAAATTCAAACTTGTTTGGGTCCATATATCAGCTAGTATGTGGAACAGCTAGTGACTTTTCTCACTGATCATTATCTTAAAAGACTTGCATCTGTGGGAAAGGTTTACTTCCTGGCCTTCACCTTGTAATGATAGAAGGTGATTGTAATTGCAACATAAGTATTTCTTGTTTGAAACTTGTCTTCTGAATGATGTTTTCTTGCCTAAGTTATGTCAAAAACTGCAACCCTCAGCACTATTGATGTAAATTGTCCATGCAAATTTTCATAATGTGATTATCCAACTGATATCCACTGAGTGACTCATAGCTACTTTGGGGACTTTTCAAAGACGTGAGGGCACTCACCTGATTCAAATAGCAGTCATTCAACTACAGGAACGAATGGGGGAGTACCGGTATTTCAATCTATGTATGAAAAGGAGCTATGGTGTAAACTGATTTGAAGTAATCGAACACTCTGAACCAATAAAGGTGGCCTGTACACAGAAGTAAAACGTAAGCAGGGGGACCTGTTTCTGGATTGGGAATCATGTACACAAATGAATGCTTCAGGTCTGGTTCTCATGGTTGGATCCTGTCATTCCACACTTGAAGTTGCACCAGCTGAAGTTGCACATCCTGTGGATGAATTGAGCAATTCATCCTGGCGCCTGGCTGAACTTCTGCAGTCTAGTTCCAGCTTTTCTAGGGTACAGATCATGATGGGACACACAAAATGACTACTATGGCCAATGATGTTTCTATAATGCTGCTGTATAAGTCTCTGAAAAGGCACCACCATCTTCATATAGCCTTCATGTAACCAAGGGGTCACATTGCATCTGATTGCTTGTCCCTTTCGAACGGTACAACACTTTCTGACAAGTAGTTCGACATGGCACACGGTGGGGCGGTGGGGTGGGGAGGATGTAGATCAGCCTTCCTGGTGCCCTCTGGATGTGTTGGACTATAACCCCCATCATCCCCAACCAGCATGGCCCTTGGATGATGGGAGTTGTAATCCAACACATCTGGAGGGCTCCAGGTTGGTGAAGACTGGTGTAGATTACCTCTGAAGTAACTGCATTACCCTCCTCATTCTCTTACTACTGTCAAGCAAGCAATACAGATACCAATGTATCAGCTATTTCAAGCCAATATAGCAAGCTGCCTTATACCAGGTCAGACTCTTTGGGTGACTTTCATGTCATCTACTACCAGATCTTTTTAGCTGGAGATGCTGAGGATTGAACTTGCGGCCTTACGAACAGGTTCAATCCCCAGCACCTGGATCTGAGCACAGACCTATATAGTCCAGCACCTGGTTTCCTAAAGGGGCCAGCACACAAGCAGGACATGAGGGCAGTAGCCCCCTCCCACTGTTTCCCCCTGGCAACTGGTATTCAGAGAGGCTCCTAAACTTTTTGGGTCAGTGGGCACATTTGGAATTTTGAGAAAATGTTGTGGGTGCTCTCACAAAATGGCTGCCATGGGGGTTCTGCACATTCATAAAATGGCTGCCATGGTGGGTATGGCCAGTAATAAAACACTATTTTTTTCGGAAGGGAAACTGGTGAGACTAAAAGAAAAGTAACGTACCCAAGTACAATACAGCGGGGGGGGGGGTTGAGTTCTAAAACACAAAGTCACCCTTTTAAACCCAAATAAAGATCACACTGAAAGGCAGCCCTTCACTTTGCAGCATGCCAGCCACCTAGTTAAATAGTTTTTTTTAAAAAATTATTACGAAAACCCTTTTAAAACCAGGTGGTTGCTTTAGGGCAACAGGAAAAATGTTTACATCTTGAGATTCATGTGCATGAATCTCAGAATTAAACAGCAATAATCACATTTCTATGCCATGTGTTTTCAAGTGACATCTTGTTGGTGCAAACTGATTGGGCAACCTCAGCCCTCTTCTTTGTCAAAACAAGGCAGACTTCTCTAGCTGCTTATAAGGTTGGACGAACTTTTCCTTTTTTACAGTCTTTTTGAAACTGCAGTTGGTGATGATCTATCATACTAAGCTTTCCTGACTTCACTGTCCTATAGCTTACTTTTTTCCCCTTTTCTTTTTTTTACAGCCATCATGGAGATCATACTCATGAGAACTATCTTCTTCTTTTAGGTCTTTCAATTGCCTTCAATACCACCAGTCTTGACATGTTGTTGAATGCTTTACAATTGTGGTTTTGACCCCAAGTTCATTTAATAATATGATTTGATCTTTCAAGACAGTATTCAAATGGTTTTCTGAAAGAAGAGGAAGGGGAGAAGCCTTTAAAGCAGCTCTTTGAATTTCAAAGTGATGTACAAGATGCTCTGGGATCCAAGACTTTTTATTCTCCATCATTACTTGCAACAAAACTATTGGGAACTGTGACTGGGTTGCCATCTTCATGCAAATGACTTCCAAAGCTGTCCAGGGGTAGGAGGTGAGGGGTGGCTTTACCAAGCTTTTTTAGCCTGGTGGATCTTCATTTTCTGTAATTCCTCTCCCCCTGAAATGGGGGGTGGGAATTAGCCATGCCATTGTCAGGCCATGAAGGCCACATCAGTCAGCACCAGGGACCTCACATCTGCATGCATAGTGCCACCACAATTTTTCAGTGGTGGCAAATGCAGGAGTGGTGTCTGGCCAGCCACCAGAAATGGCTTGATGGGCCATACTTTTTGTACCATTGATCTACACCCATGGAGCTTTCCATGGGGATACCAGGGGTGGCTGGGGGGAACATGCTCCTCTGCCAGTGGAGAAGCAAATCCACCCCATCCAACCCCCCCCCCCTCAGATGACCTTCCAAGGTGGGTTAGGAGTGTGCTTTTTCATAGTTTTAGAAAAGCAGAGAAAGCATCTATTTGGTTTGCTCCCAGAACACTGGCTTGTTTTAATAATATTTGCAGCTTAAAATCCTTAAGGGTGCGGTGCTATACACGTTTAA
Organism: Shinisaurus crocodilurus; assembly: GCA_021292165.1. Taxonomy (NCBI): domain Eukaryota; kingdom Metazoa; phylum Chordata; class Lepidosauria; order Squamata; family Shinisauridae; genus Shinisaurus; species Shinisaurus crocodilurus. The sequence goes on along the minus strand of CM037880.1, from coordinate 60,450,680 downwards.
AATGGCTAGGTAACACATGGCTGGCTGGGGAATGCTGGGAGTTAGTTGCAGGACATTTTAACTGCCTAAAACATGCAAAGGATTGTGCTCTAAGACATATTTTCCCCTCGTGTACAACCTCCCCATCCTTTTTCGCCAGAACAGATGCAGGTTCTAACCTGCTCCTGATTTTATTAGGCAATACTTCAATTATATATAGGGTCAGCTGCAGATAAGTAAGTCCCATACATAGCATGTGGATGATGTGGCAGGGCTGACACTTCCTGAGGTAACTGAGGAACTTTGATTAAACCTGCTATTATCCAACTTCACCTTCATGAATGGTACACACAATAGGGTCAGTTGCCCAGATTCAGACGGCATGACAACCCATCGTGGATACAACAACAAACCCATGGGTTGTTGGGGTGTCTTATTGCCCATAAACATGCCACCCTGGGGAAACTGGTCCAGGTTCGCACAACACGACAACCCATCGTGGGTAGCAACCCACGGTGAGTTGTGGTGTCATGCAACCCAGTCACTGAGTCAGACCATTGGTCCATCTAGCCCACTACTGTCGACACTGACTGGCAGCAGCTCTCCAGGGTTTCAGGCAGGATTCTTTCCTACCGCTACCTGGAGATGCTGGTGATTGAATCTGGGACCTTCTGCATGCAAAACATGTGCTCTATCACTGAGCTACACCCCCTGTAGATCCAGCCCTATTATTCCAAATATATGAAGTGCATAAAATGCAAGTTCCTCCCCACCTCCCCTCTACAAGTTCACTTCCACTCCAAATCTTATACAACTCGCAGCACTTCCAAACTAATCCTTTTCTGTTTGTTCTGCTTGCTACATTTTTAAAGGGAATTAATCAAGGAATAATGTTAATGTGTTTAATCCATTGCAAATTACAATAAAGAAATATTTCTTTTTAGCCTGAGCATGACAGTTTCCTTATATAAAGTCTACTCTGTTGAAGCCAGCATTTAATCCCCCTGTACCCTCCAAAAATATGATAATACAGGCTTTGCAAATGAAAATACAACTTCTCATGCCAGAATGGGCTATTATTATGCTCTATTTATTCTACAGTGTATAATGAGATGAGCAGGAACCAATTAACAAGATCAATACAACTCTCAAATAATGGAAGATTACTGCAACAATTCAAGCAAGAGAAATGCTTCCCCTTGTGACAAATACCCCGTGTCCAAACCTCTTGAATATCTGTATGAGCTGTGCCACCTTTGCAATCCCAGCATCTATTTTAGGTACATTAGACTGAACCTCTTGCACTCAAGCCCTGCCTGTGGGTCTTATTTATTTATTTATTTATTTATTTATTTATTTATTTATTTATTATATTTATTAATCGCCCATCTGGCCGGCCACCCGGCCACCCTGGGCAATGTACAATTAAAATAATACAGTAAAACAATACAATAAAATATGATAACTAAAACAGTATAAAAATTTCTTTTACAATCCTAACCCACCCCATATTCCCGCCTGAACTGCCATGTTTTTTAATGCACGGCGCAAGCTCATCACGGAGGGGGCATGGTGAAGGTCACTAGGGAGGGAGTTCCATAATGTGGGGGCTGCCACAGAGAAGGCCCTCTTCCTAGTCCCCACCAGCCTGGCTGCTCTGGCTGATGGGATAAGGAAAAGGCCGTCTGTGGCAGATCTTGTTGAGCGGCCTACTTGATGTTGCTGGAGGTGCTCCTTGAGATAAACTGGGCCAGAGCCGTGTAGGGTTTTAAAGGTCAAAACCAACACCTTGAATTCGGCTCGGCAAGCAACTGGTAGCCAGTGCAACTCCTTAAGCACTGGTGTGATGTATCAGCTGAAGCTTCTGAACCGTCTTCCAGGGTAACCCCACGTAGAGCGCATTACAGTAGTCTAGGCGAGAGGAGACCAAGGCATGAACCACTGATGCGAGCAGATGATTAGGAAGGCAGGGGCGCAGCTGCCGTGTCAGATGGAGTTGATACAGCGCTGCCCGGCTCACAGCTGACACCTGAGCCTCCATGGACAGCTGGGAGTCTAGAATGACCCCCAAGCTGCAGACCTGGTCCTTCAGGGGGAGATGTACCCCATTCAGCACCAGGTCAACATCCCCTAACCCTCCCTTGTCTCCCACCAGAAGTACCTCGGTCTTGTCTTCCAGAAGAATACAGCTAACCACTGTTGGAAACAGGATACTCAGCCGGATAGAATTTTTCATCCGGAAGGGATCTTCTTATGTTCTTAAGTTCTCTACTCCACAAGAATCTTGCAGGTCAGAGATCCCACTAACAGTGCCTTTACTGGGCTATTTGTGTGTAATCAGAGGGCTAGCCTTGCATGCTTCCTGTTGAGAGAAACAGACATAGCTAAGGAGATGTCATGAGAAATCATCACACTTCTGATCATCTATGCTAACTAACACTACTCTCTTGTAAGTAGGGATGTCATGTCAGAGAAATCTGCAATGGATTTAAGTGAGTTTGGATTTCTATGAATCTGACCGATGGTTTCCACAGCAGGCCAACTTTTTCACTTTTGAGGGGATTCATACTAGCGCTAATCCACATTACTGCACATGCGTATTAGTGCTAATCTGCATTATTTACTGCGCATTAGAGCTAATGTGCACTTACACTAATGCACTAATGGAAATTAGTGTTAATGCAAATTTGTACAATTAGAATAAAATTCTGGTAAAAAAAAATTCAATTCCTGCCAATGAGCAGATGACAGAATGAGGATGCCTGGCAATCGATGAAACACAGATGGAATGGTTTTAACAAAATCCATACAACCGTACTTGTAAAGTCAAAGTCAGTTTATTATGGTCATAGACCAGCAGGAACCCTACTTGTAAGTATTATCATTCTTTGGACTTAGCATGAAGATCTTATTCAGCACTTAGGACCACACCAAAATGATGGGTTGGATCCAGAATAAGTTCGTTACACTTAGTTCTCATTGGAATCAGTGGGAGTTAAGCTAAGTCATGGCTAGCGTTTCACATTTATTTCAGTGAGACCTAAGTAAAACTAACTCAGTCTGGATCCGCCCTATATCATAAGCCAGATGGATCCAGCTAAGGAGGACATTTTAGTTGAGTATAATCAACATAATGCACATCATAGTTTCATGAACATTACAGTTGCTCGACTATAGTTTGAAGACAGGTTGCACTTGCACTTATTCTATGCTGCAATAATAGTGTTGAAATTGTCACCCTCACCTGTCAACAAGTTTGTATTTGAAAAACCTTGATCTATGGATATTATGAGAATGGAAATTAACTTTGAATTCTTTTAAACCTTTTGTCATTCAATTTTGTTAAACCTATTGTGCTTTCAATGAGAACTGGAAACATGGTTAAATATGAAAACTTAAACTCCCATCAGCCGCAGACAGCGCATGACCAATGGTCAGGTACACTGGGGGCGCAATCCAGTGAGGCTGCCCATAACCGCCCAAACTTGGAGCATTACGGGCATCCTATGCAGGGCAGGAGGAACACAAAGGCAATGGTCACCTCTGCACTCCTCCCACCCTGCAAAGCAACTACAGTCGTGCCTTGGATTGAGAGCATAATTCGTTCCGGAAATGTGCTTGTAATCCAAAACACTCTTCTATCAAAACGAAATCCCCCCAAAAAAATTTGTACAGAGATGTTTAATTTAAGCCGTACTACAGTACTTGTATCGCAAGACGTCGCTTGTATATCAAGTAATAAATAAATAAATAAATATTTAAAAATTTGCTTGTCTTGCAAAACGCTCTCAAACCAAGTTACTTGCAGTCCAAGGTATTACTGTACAAGGATGATTTCGGCCGTCTAACTGCAGTGCTTCAGAGGGGGAGGGGAGGAGGCGGAGGTACCACCAGGATACATCATATCTTGTATGCGCCAGTCTCCTCCCCTCCGTGCCCCCCCCAGAATGCCCACTAAACCCCTTCTCCGAGGTCACTTTGGCAACCGCAGAGAAGCAGCCAGCGTGGTTCTTTCCGCATTTGCTGTGGGGGGCAGGGGGACCGAGTGCAGATCCCCAGCTCCAAGGTTGGAGTGATTTTTCAACCTTGTAGCTGAGAATCTGAATGATCCTAAGACCCTCTAGACACTGTCTAGGGACCATAGGATGGCTCTGCCTGAGTTGTTGTCTAAAACATCTGGAGGGCACCAGGTTGGGGAAGGAAGACTTCAAGTCTTAAGATTTTAACAAGCCCACAATTTGCACAAATTGCTTACATAGCTCATTCCTGATTCAGATCTTATGGCAGTCTACAGGATGTCTACGGTATATGTATATATGCGCACTTACAGCAGCCTGGTAGAATTTTTGTTAATAAAAGTGGGACCTGCAACACAATGGTGCAGTGTTGGAAGTGCCCCTGTTCATTGTTCCAGCTAGCCAGCCATGTCCTTTTTCAGGATACTCTATAACATCCCCCCCATGGTTTTCCACCTCCTCCACCAACAACAGCTCAGTGTTCTATAGCCAGTGAGCATGCTCAGCCGTCATTGGGCTGTTTTTGGGGGGAGGGGCTGCCCCCTTAGGACTGTTTCTTTGCCTAAAAATGTGTTATCTGTCTACAAATGTTGAGGCTTCCCTGCACATGCAGATACTCCCCTCTTGTTTCTCAGTAGCCCCATTTTTGCTACCATCATTTCGGCACTCAGCAGCTGATTTCACTATTAGAGGGAGTTGATGTTCCTCCAGTATTACTTTGCTGGAATAAATAGCTTTAGCAGAAGCAGTGCCATGGGTGGCTTCTTGGCCAGAGAATTGGATTTTGGAGTAGCAATGAGGACCTTTGTTAAATTCAAAAAATGTTAATCCACTCATAGTGATTTATAATCCTATTCTTATCCATTTCTGTGACTTAGCCATGGCTCAAATGGCAACTGAGCCACTAAATCAATTAAGAGTCAGCCCTTTGCAATAATAAGCAGTTCTTTTCACACATGGTAGAAAGCTACCTTTCAGAAGCAGGCAAGGCAGCGGCATAAAATGCAAGCCTCACATGCCACATAGTAAGGCGGCTTTAAAACCTCTGCTGACTTTTTCCTCCTTTAGCTTCTGTGGCTGCTGATAAGAATAAAAGAAAACCTGGAGGAAAGCAGTATTTTAAAAAGCATACACACTGCTTTCATTTTATACTGGTGTCATATGGACAAATGCTTCAGGCATTTGGAGATGATGATTAGCAAATATTTCGTCAAAATGGTAATGGAGTGTTTTATTAAGCAAATCAGACTCCAATGAAACTCTCAATATGATGCCTGGGACATTAAGCCTCTAGGACAGCCTTCCCCAATCTGGTGCCCACCAGATATGTGGACTACAGCTCCCAGCATCTCCCTGCCAGCATGCTGGGAGTTGTAGCCCAACACATTTGGAGGACACCAGATTGGAGAAGGCTGCACTAGGATTTCTTTTCCACTCTGTATTCCCCTTCATCTTATCAGCAGGAAAACAATGTGCTAGAAAGTAACAGATTAAATAAGAATAAAGAAAAAAAAGATTTGTAGCTGTTGGGCATCTATTCCTGGGATTCTAACTGAAGTTAAGAATATGCTTGCCTAAGAATCTGGGGCACAAAGCACAGGACAATCCTCATGCACAATCCCTGCTGAGATTGTGAGAAGCTTTTGTACCGCCCCACAGCTCAAATACATTTCAATGAAGTTGTGCAGGAGCACTTCCCAGTGGATTGTGCCCCTGGTTGTGAAAGGACCTGAGCGAGCAGTCTAATAGGAATCCAGAGGCCACTTGTGCTGGATCCACTAATGTGCAGCAGGGTCTTGAATCCAGGGATGGGGACTCGGACTCCAGGACTCGACTCATGAGTCGGACTGAGTCCCCCCTCTGACTCGAGTCAGACTCGAGTCCCAATATTTTTAATGGGACTCGAGACTCGACTTGGGACTCGAGACCAAGGACTCGTGTTCCAAAATCGTGTTCCTCAAATGCAACATGGATAGGTTTTAGGAAGTACAGCAAGTTTATTTTTTAAAATCATTTTCCTAAAATGCAACCTTTCAGACATTTTGGGTTTGGCTGCCTCTGCCTTCCTGCTTTGGGGTTCCCTGCCTCCTCTGCCTGCCTGGTTATTTTGGGTTTGTCTGCCTGGTCTGTTCTTGCCAAAATCAGTTGCAGGGTTTTGAAATAAAAAGGCACACTTGTGCCTAGAATTTATTTAAGCCACACATCTGAAATAGTCTTATTTTGTTGGGGAAAAACCCCATTGATTTTAATAGGGACTTGTGGAGTCAGCTTTGGGAGTGACTCGGGACTCGGGAGTCACCATTTTGGACCAAGGACTCGGACTCGAGACTCGGGTTTAAAGACTCGTGACTCGACTCGTGACTCGAAACCAAGGACTCTTCAACATCCCTGCTTGAATCTCTTTCAGCCCAAGGATTGAATTCAGTTTTGGAGAAGCTCTCGGGGACTGCATTCCAGTGGTGGGCAGGGCCAAAGGCAAAGCGGGGGCAAAACATCAAAAAGACCAGCCTATTGTAGCTTAAAGCTCTTACTGCCAGTAACAAAGCCTTAGGAGAGGCATTTCAACCTTTTAGAATGGCAGGGGGGGGCACAAAAGCTGGGAAACCATCAAATGATCGGTGGCTGGGGGGAAAGGGGTAGGGCAGGAGAAGGGGGCTTGGCCATGTGGGGAACCCCAAGAGGGCCAAACTGGGACCCTAGGTGGGCTGGATTTAGTCCACATGCCTGAGGTTCTGCAACCCTGATGTATGAGGATGATATTTATCTTTAAAACATCGAAACAGGTGAAGGAGTCAGGTTGCATTTGTAATGGCAAATGAGATGTCTTCTCATTTCTCCACCGTTCTTCCTGTAGATATCCTTCAGGACAATTCAAAGTAAGAGACAGAAGAATCAAAATGACCCGTTTGCTTGTAAGGTCAACAGTAAGAGCCTCATTGTGCAAAAAAAACCCCAACAACAACCCTACAGGAAATGTAGAGGCCAGGAGAGAAGATGGGAAAGAGTGATAATCATGGGAGGACAATTGAAAGAGCAGGAGGTTGGCAGGAGGAGAGGAAATGATTACCTCCCCCACCAGATGAGAGGGGAATGACAAAGGTCCATGCTCTCTTTATCTCCCATCTTCCAAGTGCCCATTTTCTCATTCCTTTGATCTTCCTCAGGGGACATCGAGATCCAGAATCAGGCCTCTGTTAGGGCCAAACCATCCAATGCAAGCAATGCCTCATGGCGATGCTCCTGCACAAAATCTCCTGCTGTATCTGAGCCAGCATGGCATAGTGGTTAGAGTGTTGGGCTGGGACTCGGGAGATCCGGGTTCTACTCCCCACTCGGTCATGAAGCTCACTGGGTGACTTTGGGCCAGTCACTGACTCTCAGTCTAACCTACCTCACAGGGTTGTTGTGGGGATAGGGTGAAGAGAAAGGATCATGTAAGCCGCCTTGGGTTCCTTGAAGAAAAAAGGTGTGATATAAATGTAATAATAATAATAAAAAATAAATCCTCTCCTATTGAAGAGAAGACTGTCCCACCAAACTGTTATCTGCAAACACATTCCACCCATGTTCACTAATCCGTTGGTAGTCGTTGCTCTTGACAAACATCAGTGATAACGTCTCTTTATTTCAGAGACAGATTAGTAGGAAACTGCTGGTCATACAGACTCCCAAAGAAAGTTTTGTCTCAAGTCCATCTATTAACCTGAAGCATTTGTTTTGCTTCAGGAACAGAAATATACAGCTAGACATCTTATCTACTGGTCTAACCATTTTCTTGATAATCTGAGCTGCTCTAGCTACCCTACCTGTGTGTGATAATACAATCTGTAAAAGAGGTTTCTAAATATATCTGCACTGACTTATCAGATTCAATTAGGCCTGTTCAGGAAAGTAATCAATACCTATTTCACTAGATTTAAGAAACCTGATATTGCCATTCAGGGAATCCAGGCATAGATTGGAAATCTCTTGATGTTTTCCACTATGTTTGCCGTAAACCACCTTGTATCACCTGTCTTCTAAAGGGGAAAAAAAATAACTACTAAAAAGTATATCTGTTAGGAGTAAGGTGAGTTTGAATGGCTGATGTGCACAACTGGCCATTGTGCATATTCACCACACCTCATGGAGAATGTGCACATAATCACTCCACAAAGAGGGAATTGTGAACATTTCCCAGTCAATATACATACTCCCAAAGAGGCCTTTGGAAATGTGCATATTTCAACAACATTTTGAACATTCTCAAATCTGTATGCATAATCTCCAACAAGCCTTGGGGAATGTATTTATCTCATTTCGATTTTGTTTATTCTCCAGGCATTATGCATAATCTCAACAGGCCTTGGGGAATGTGCATGTCTTGACATATTTTCAAGGCAATATTGCTCACCTCTGAATTAAGAGATAAAACCAAGGACATGTTTCTTGGGGACTATATGCCCAGAGAACATGCATTTTGCCCAGAGTATGTGCAAGTTTCATTAGCTCATCTCAATGATGGACAGCTAAAATCGATGCTGGGGGAAGTTACTGAACACTTTTGAAAGGCAGCCTTATGTAGACTACATTGCAGTAAGCCAACCTGGAAGTTAGCAAGGCGTGAATAACTGTGGTAAGATCATCTTTTTTTCCAGGAGGGGATGTGGCTGGCACACCACCAGCCAAAGTTGGTGAAAGGTGATCCAGGTCACAGATGGCCCCTTCAACATCTATATACATGGATGGATCTAATAGCACCCCTGCTACACACTTGATTTTTAAGGTGGCATATACAACCTCATCAAGAACAGGCTGAAACCACCTCTACTGCATTAGACCTACAGCATAGGAACACACCATTCATTTATAAACAACCAAAGTCCCCCACAGATGTCTTTGAGTGGCCATGAGCAAGTGATTTGCTCATGACCACTCAGCCTCAATTTCACATCCATAAAATGGGAACCAAAAAAGTGATCTAACCTCATAGGGTTGTTATGAGGACATAGACAATTTTGCCTGATCAGGGATATGACATACGGTAGATTTTTTTAAAAAACAATACCCATAGATCTCAGATACACCATTCACTACATTTTGTTGTTGTATCCACGATGGGTTGTCATGCTGTCTGAATCTGGGCAACTGACCCTATTGTGTGTACACAGAATCAGCTGCTGAGCCGCTTGGCAAAAGCAGCAAAAACCCCTCGCCACTCTTGCCAAGTGGCTCCTGGGCGACCGCCAATGCCAGCTGTCCCCAAGGTGCCCTAGTGGCACTTGGGGCAGCTGGCACTGGCTTCCCCCCTCCCTGCAATGATCACAAGCCGTTTTGGGCTCGCCACAGCTTTCCCCCCACTCTCCCCCGGAGATCGCAAAAGCACTAAGTATTCGACAAAGGAACTGCAAACTGTATGTGGGGGAGCTAATACCTCCCCTTCCTGCAGAGCTGGAGACTAGGCAAAGTGTTGAAAAGGTGGAGGGCACTGAGAGGTGTCAGTGCAACACTTAAAATTGAGAGGATTTCATTGCTAAGTGGGAAATATTGTCCCCCCACTTTTGGTGCACCTACTTTTTTCACTCCCCCCCCCTTCAGTGCTTTTCAATTGACAACTCAGCAATTGGTCCCTGGCAACTGTGTGCAAATCAGCCTATATGCAGTCTTGCCTTTTCAATTTCCATGTATGTTCCCTGCTCCCTTTGACAGCTGACACATACAAGGAAATTGACTGGGCAAGACTACGCATATTGGACCAACAAAAGTAATAACAATTACAAACACAATTGTGCAACTTTCTGGGGCCAAACCCCACTCCTGACTCCAATTGTGCACTTTTGAGGCTCCAGGGGGGGAAACAAAAAACAGCAGCAAATGAAAGTGATTGGAGCGGGAAGGGGTAGTGATTGGAGCGGGGAGAGGAAGACAAGAAGGGTTCTGCCATTAAGGACCCTGGGGGACTAATGGGGAAGGAGGGGGAGAGCAAGCCAAGGTGAGCCCGATTGTCTATTGGGCACACCGTGGGTTGTTCTGTGAACAACCCACACTGTGTAGCTTATTCACAGGGTGGCTTAGTGTGTCATGCAAACTTGACCAGTTTAAGGCAGCTTCCTATGATTGCACTGTAAGTTAGCTGAAATTAGTCCTTATTAAAATCAATGTGATTTCACTGAGGGGCATTTCCACTTCCAAGGAAATGTAATAATGTGTGAGTGTTGGGGTGGGGTGTAAGGCCCACCCAAGTGTATTAGACATAGCATGCATACATTTTTTGTGTGCGTAATACCCCATTCATGTGATTCTATTTCAGAGGTAGAAGGATCGCCGACTACACCAGATATACGCCGACTACACTTTTGACATTATATTGATAGGATTGGACCTACTTATGCTCAGCAGGCATGGAGAGCCTTTGACCCATGGGACAAATATTTCTTCTTCACCAGCCCCTGCCCCAACACCGAGAGAAAGGGCTTATCCCCTGAACTGCTGTAGATGTGATGTTGTGGCATCTTGTAGAAGCAGCTCTCCTGGAGGTTTGGATGCAGCCCAAAGCTTTGTTTCACACTTTTAACCCACAGTGCACAATTTTAGGCTTAATCACTCCGCTATCCAGGACCGGTGCAAGGCAGTTGCACTTGTCCCACTGAATTCAATGGGACCTAAGTTCAATTAACTTACAGAGCAATCTTATTTTCTGTAGGTTTACTCACCTGTATGTTTACCCAGAAGCAAGTCCCACTGTAGTCAGTGGAGCTTAGTCTTAAGCAAATATATGTAGTGTTGCAGCTTTAACTTGGATCCAACCCATGATGTATTACTGGAGAAAGTCCAGACACAAACACCTGGGGCACAGGCACAGCTTTCACTTTGGCTCATGAAAGCACAGGAACCACATGCAGAAAAAATAACCACATGCCAATTTTTGTGGATGAGTTTCATAAACATGAAAATATAAATGGAAAAGGAAAATGTGAAATACTGTTTCTACTATGCAGACAAGTTAGATGCAACACCCCACCCAGCAACTCAGTAAACCACAGTCAACTTACCGTAATTCTATTAAATGGTTCCACCCAAAGTTGGCCATTGTATTATAGCAAGGAACACTGTTACCAACTTTTAAGGAAGTGGGTGTTATTATTTGGATGATGATAAGAAACCATCATTGGCAATGAAAACTAGGATTACATGAGCCAGGGCTTATTAGAATAAAGAATAAAAAGTCCCTTTCAGCAGATGCAGTGGAATATATTTTCCTTACCACTAATTAGATATTTAGAATGGGCTTCCACATAGGCTCGATTCCAAATGACTCCCATTTTATAAATGGAGCGCTGATGAAAGATAACCTCCACTTCAACCAGACTGTGTAATGGATGAGCATTTGAGACCTGCGAAGCAATTCACCAGGGCAGCATCCACTGTAGTGCTGTTTGTGGCAGGGGCAGGGCAATACTTTGAGAACTCGAGTGTGTGAGGACCAAAACTTCTTTTGTGTGGACAGCCCCATAATGGTTGACACCAACTCCACCCATGGAATACCTCCACTTCACCAATCATACGGACATTCTCCATGCCAGCATGGATACTTTTATGATCCAAATCCCAGTTCAAGGTCAACAGGACGGTGTCTAATCTATATACAATTGGGGTGGGATGTCTTTACTATTTATTATATTGTTACCAGGGAGCTAAAGTTGGTGTACATAAGGTCCAAGGTAGTTTCCCATCCAAGCACTGGTGAAATCCAATCTTGCTTAGCTTCAGAAAAATGGTGAGATCAAGTGCCTTCAGACCATGCCCCAAGTATGGGCAAAATATAGTCATGTTTTTGAAGAACTATCCATTCTAAAGAAATGAGAGTAAAATTGCTCATCTAACTTGCCCTTTACACAGACAAGCAATTCTTTTAAATGTATAACCAGAAGTGCTGTTCTGCGTGCAACACCCTATAGGATCTTGCCATGCATGAGAAATGAGGCAATCTACAGTTCTGCCCTGCTCATGGAAACCCACACAGGATACTACCACATATGGATAAAGAAGCAATCCTGTGTGGATTGGCAGTGTGGATCTGCATGTGGAAATAGACACAATGACAATGGAGTGCAGGTAACCAATATGTTTTCCCAAATCAGTGACTGGCATTTTAATGCATGGGCAAATGCATATTTGCATCCAACTACCATGCACAATGGCTTTTAGCATGCTGGTGTCTCTGGTTGGATCCCAATATTCGTTGTCATTGGTTAGTTAACTCTTTATATGCCTCTCCATATATTAACTACTTGTCTGCCTTTTTTAATAGTTGTAAGTCAAGATAGCGGCAGGGCCGGTGCTACCATTAGGCCAACTAGGCAGCTGCCTAGGGCGCAGGGCTAAAGGGGGCACCAGAAACGCCTTGAAAAAAAAATACAGCGCTCTCAAGTGGGAAGGGGGGCACTAAATATCTGATCTTGCCTAGGGCACCAAACTGCCTTGCACCGGTCCTGGATAGCGGAGTGATTAAGCCTAAAATTGTGCACTGTGGGTTAAAAGTGTGAAACAAAGCTTTGGGCTGCATCCAAACCTCCAGGAGAGCTGCTTCTACAAGATGCCACAACATCACATCTACAGCAGTTCAGGGGATAAGCCCTTTCTCTCGGTGTTGGGGCAGGGGCAGGGGCTGGTGAAGAAGAAATATTTGTCCCATGGGTCAGAGGCTCTCCATGCCTGCTGAGCATAAGTAGGTCCAATCCTATCAATATAATGTCAAAAGTGTAGTCGGCGTATATCTGGTGTAGTCGGCGATCCTTCTACCTCTGAAATAGAATCACATGAATGGGGTATTACGCACACAAAAAATGTATGCATGCTATGTCTAATACACTTGGGTGGGCCTTACACCCCACCCCAACACTCACACATTATTACATTTCCTTGGAAGTGGCCCGGCATTCTTTTTAACATTCTTCAGAAAATAAGTTGAGCCAGGACTCAGCTCACAATTTCAACATGACTCATGATTTAAAAAAGTGTAAGACAACACATCCTTTCTGGGATGCCTGCATTCTATGGGGACATTATGGGAGACCACATATAGAAATTGAGCAGTCCCTAGCTAATGTAGGTTTTACTTTGGAATCACAGGCAAGAGAAATGTAGAAACCTATCAAAATGTTGCCTATGCAAACGAACTAAGGTGATGTTTTTTACACATGTGCTGTTTTTCCCAATAGGGAGAGGGATTTCCCCCCACCCACCCAAGTGTGCTGTAGAGAGCAAGTATCGGTACTTGATGAAGTTTCTCATCACGTCTCCTGCAACACTGAAGGTTATCCTTATCTGTTGATCAAGGTAACTTGCACTGGTAGATAATCGCATTATACTGTGCACATGGCACACTCAACCTCTCACTGCTGGTATTTGGATTAGGTGTATAGGTTTTTGATTTGGAAAAACAGCAGCCTTTCTGTGCAGTTTCTATGACATAGAGCTAAACTGATTGCAGTGTTTTATAAAAGCCAAGTTGATTAATGTCTAACAAAATGTTCCCGGAGTTCCTCTGAAAATAATTGAAATGTGCCCCAATTGTAATGTTTTATACTCCATCAGCATCGTATAGCAAAGGGAAAGCCACCAAAATAAACAGCAAATATTATCTGAAGATGTAACAGTCTTGTAAAAAGTGGAATAGAAGGTAGTTAATTCAGGTACTTCAGCTGATCAACAAATCACAGGGAAATATGCATACTCCAGAATTCTTAAGAGCCAGAATAAAAAGTTGCTGAGTGTGAATAACTCTTGTTTACTGGGCTGATGTTCAGACTGGCGCTCCCCACCCCAAATCCAGCCTATAAGACATTTTGGACCAAAACACTCACATTATTAGGACTGTAAGAAACTGCCTTATATCAGGTCAGACTATTGGTCCATCGATAGAACCTCAGGCCTGCGCACCAAATCTGGGGGTCCCAGGATGGCCACATCCCTTCCCTTGGTTCCACGCCCTTTCCCCCAACCACTGATCATTTGGTGGTTTCCTGATGTTTGTGCAGTTCTTTTCCCCCATTCTAAAAGGTTGAAATTCCTCTCCTAAGGCTTAGTTACTGGCAGTAAGAGTTTTCAGCTACAGTATGCTGGTATTTTTTTTTGTATTTGGTCTCCATCCCCTTTTGCCTTTGGCCCTGCTCACTTTGCCTTTGGCCACACCCACTACTAGAATGTGGCCCCTTCTTTGAAGCTGAATTCGGCTCTCAGGCTGAAAGGGGTTCCCCACCCTTGACCTTGGTAGCACTGTCTCTGACTCTCCAGGGTCTCAGGCAGAGGTCTCTCTCATCACGTGCTGGCTGATGCTTCTAATGAGAGACACCAGGGATCTTCTGCATCCAAGGAACATACTCTGCCACTAAGCTATGGCCCTGAATTTGTAAGAGGAAATATTAGAGAGTCATACAGATAGATGTGATGAGCCTTCTCAACCTGGTGCCTTCCAGATGTGTTGGACTGCAACTCCCATCATTCCCATCCAGCATTGGCCAAGCTGGTTGGCTGGTAATGATGAGAGTTTCAGTCCAACACACCTGGAGGGCACCAGGCTGAGGAAAGCTGGGTGAGATGATAACAGCTTGATACAGAAATCATGGAATCATTAGGAAGATTGACTGGTGTGAGTAGTTACTGTATTATTTATATTAGCCTCATCCAACCTGGAACCCTCCAGATGTGCTGGATTACAAGTCCCTCCATCCCCACCCAGTATGCTGGCTGGGAATGATGGGTGTTGTAGACCACTACATCTGGAGGGCACCAGGTTGGGGAAGGCTGATTTATACAGCGTATACAGAGCTTTACAGAGTTTCATAAGCAAAACATAGATAGGTCCCACCCCCAAGAAGCTTATAATCTGAAAGAGTTAGATGCTCCCGGTTAGGTTCTGTGTAAATTCCATTTCACCCATCAGTGAAATAATTATAGTTAAGGTAGAACAGCAATACCATGCTGCATCAGGCTGTCTCAGCTAGGTGACCTAATTGTGTTAGTATTTTAACAAATTCTAGGATCATGAGATCTATTTTTAAAATATATAAATTGCAAAAAAAGAAAAAGAAAAAAGCAGACTGTAAAGGGGTTCTTTTATTTTGCATTCTGCAATTAAAATATGAAGATAAAGAATGAGAGGTGAAATTAGGGATTTTATATTTGGAAGCTGATTTTCTTACACATTTGATCAGAAAATGTTGTTGCCTATTAATTGCTAGGGCAAATATATCATAGTTTGCAGATATTTCTCATTTCTTGTTCACTTACTACTTTTAGCTGGAACCCAGCAGCACTTGCTAGATGAAAAATGACTAATTAAATAGTCCAGAAGCCCTAAAGGGTACAATTTAACTTTGGAGTGAAAGTTCAGGCAATTGCATTTAGAAGCTACCTATATTGAGGCTCATGCATGATGCACCTTGAAAGGTTTTTACCTGGTTGAGCTGAACTTGCAAGTCGTTCAGTAACTTTGATTTATAAACCCATCTAAAGTACGGAACACATTAATGAAAATGCTAAGGAGACCTTTGACTCTGGAAGCAGGATTGCAGAACTGGGCAAAAGGATTTCTCTCTCTCTCTCTCTCTCTCTCTCTCTCTCTCTCACACACACACACACACACACACACACACACACCATGGTTGGCACGTGGCAGCTATCCATACAGGATGCACAGCAGTAGATTAATCCAGCATTGGGGTGACGGGGCAGACTTCAGGCTTGAGAGATCTTTGTTTTTTGTTTTGCTAGAATCCCAAGATCTACCAACTGAAGTATGCTGCAAAATTCATATGCTTAGAATTAAAGAATTCTGAGCCTGTGAATTTGTCTTGAGTACCAGAACTGAATGCAGCTTACAATCCTTCCACACAAAAATCCACTCCTGGTTACCCCAACCTTTTTTCATTTTAGCATCACACACACACACACACTGGGGGGGGGGGGAAGAGTCATTTTATTGCTGCTATCTTAAACAATTGGAGTAAGAAATTCTTGCCAATCACCCAAAGATCTACCAGTAGATCCAGCTCTACTTTCTGCCCACCCCTACTTAGGGACAAACATTGGCATTGATGGGAGAGTTCCTCCAAATGCCAGCTTCAAAGGAGTAGTTTTTGTCAGGACCACAGCAAGGGAGAGGGAGGGAAGAGTTAAAATCCTCTCTGTCTGCTACAGTCTCAGCAATGATCAGTCCCCCAGTGGCTGCTGTTTGCATTAAAGAAAAGAACATGCATGTTAAATGCAAAAATATATCTAAAGTCATCTAGTTTGTCCCTTAGATTATGTTTTAAGTTTTACAGAGCAATCCTATGCATGTCTACTCAAAGTTCAATAAGACCTACTCCCGAGTACGTATGCACAGGATTGCAACCTTAATTAGTGATGATTGACAGGAGCCCTGAGATAGCTTTCAGTGGATGTTTAACATGAATAAGTCACTGGAAGAACTATTAAAGGTGCAGGAACCCAGTTCTCTTTGGCATCTGGTCACCTTCCTTGCACAAGGGCGCTGCCTGATGTTCATGACATTACTGACAGAGAAACATATGGGCAGTATCCAGTGCGACACTAGAGCTAATGTAAATTACATTGTGCTAGGGTAAGGGACCTCTGGCATGACGGCAATAGTGTTAGCTGGTATAGTGGGATTCCCCAGAAAGCTGCCTAATGGTCAGAGCAGTCAGACAATGGAACCAACTGCCTAGGGAGGTGGTGGTATCTCCTTCATTGGAGGTATTCAAGCAGAGACTGTCAGTGGTCCTTTAAACTGGATCCTGCACCAAGCAGGGCGTTGGACTCAATGGCCGACATTTATTTATTTATTTATTACATTTCTATATCACCCAATAGCTGAAGCTCTCTTCCAACTCTATGATTCTATGATTTTAGAGGTCCCATATGCTAGTGCAATGTAAATGACTCTCCATGCCATTTTATGAATCCCCCCCCCCAAATTATATTTTTTTAGGGAGGCATTGAAGGCCTACTTGAAGTAGTGTTCCGTAGCACTATGCAAAACTCCAATATCCTTTCTTAAAATGAAAAGTAGTTTTGGAAGGGGGTGAATTCAAATTTATCTCTTTCCCCATTGGCTGCTTTTTTGCTCCAAATTCTTCTGCATCTGTCCCCCAACTCCGAGTTCCAGACATGTGTTTATCCTTGCAAACACACACCAGGAAGGCAGGGGGAGGCAATTGGGAGCAGAAAATCGCCAGCAGGAAAAATGTTAAGTGTCCCTTCTTTCTCCTTCCCTCTTCTCTTAAAAACACACACACAAACGCAAGAAGTTGGAAATACCAGCATGATGACCCCTTCCACTCCAACACGTTTTGAACCTTTTTGTATATTTGTTTGAATGGTGAGAGTGAGTGCTTCCCTTTTCCAGCACTGTAGCATATATATCTCCCTTGCTAACACACACACACACACACACTCACACACACACACACACACACACACACCCAGCAAACCCAAGTATTCACCCATTCCCAAACTAAGGCTATCAAGGGATATGGTTATTACAAGATCAAGGCTACTGGAAGGATTATATTAGAATATTTTCAAATTATCTGGAAAGGCTTTAATAGCATTTTAATAGCACTAAAGTAACAGTGTAAGCACAGGATCAGTTAATACTCTAGTCTGTGACCTTATTTGTTGTGCAGAATGTGCACTATTACACCGGGAATTCTGATATTGAAAAAGCACTCAGGCATCCACTTGTCAAGCAGTCTGACCTGAGGGCATGGAAGTGCCTTGGGACGCAGGCAGGCAGGCAGGCACGAAAAGGATATGCTCAGCAGAATAAACTGGTGCCCTCCTGCAAAACCAGTTACCCACATATTGAGGTAGTGAAGCAGATCTGAGAGCCTTATATTGGACAGCGGCATAGCGTTTGCCCACTGTGACAGGGATGGGGACTCGGACTCCAGGACTCGACTCGTGAGTCGGACTGAGTCCCCCCTCTGACTCGAGTCCCACTCGAGTCCCAATATTTTTAATGGGACTCGAGACTCGACTCAGGACTTGAGACCAAGGACTCTTCAACATCCCTGGGCTGTGCCAGAAGGAGTGGAGAGAAGTGTGATCGCCGGCAAAGATTTTATTTTTTGCAACCTTTCAGACATTTTGGGTTTGGCTGCCTCTGCCTGCCTGTTTGGGGTTCCCTGCCTCCTCTGCCTGCCTGGTCTCTTCTTAACCAGTTCCACATTTTGAATTGTCCAAGACAAAGGCCTCTGCCTGCCTGCTTTGGGGTTCCCTGCCTCCTCTGCCTGCCTGGTTATTTTGGATTTGTCTGCCTGGTCTGTTCTTGTCAACATCAGTTGCAGAGTTTTGAAATAAAAAGGCACACTTGTGCCTAGAATTTATTTAAGCCACACATCTGAAGTAGCCTTATTTTGTTGGGGGAAAACCCCATTGATTCTAATAGGGACTTGTGGAGTCAGCTTTGGGAGTGACTCGGGACTCGGGAGTCACCATTTTGGACCAAGGACTCGGACTCGAGACTCGGGTTTAACTTTAAAGACTCGTGACTCGACTCGTGACTCGAGACCAAGGACTCTTCAACATCCCTGCACTGTGATACCTCATTCCCCAGGCCAGAAGGATTGTGGGCTGTTGCTCAAGGATACAGGCTTGAACTTCCTGCTGTTCTTTTTTCAACCAGTAGCCCCAATGGTGCAGGAAGCAGGGGACCAGTGCCAGATCCATCCGCCATCACACCTCATTTGAGCCCTGTGAGTGACACGATGATACCACTGCAGCAGGCACGGCCTAGTTCAGACCTCATGCTTCTGCTCTAATGAACTATGGTGTGTTGGAATGTGAAAACTCAAATAGCTTCTTCCTCCTCTCATCTGCCCAGAAGCAGGTTAGACTTCTTGGCTTGCTACGTCACAGTTTCTCATGACATCTGAAACAGGAATCTGTGGTTTAAGTGCTGCCACTGCAAATCAGGATTACAAATCATGGTTTGATCCTGGTTTGTAAACCAGGACTGTAAGCAGCTCTTAATAGGGTGGCTGCTTACGTATCACCAAATAAGAGGAAATGTATCATCAATAAAGAGGACAAAAGAGGACCCCAATTTACATAACATGTGCACATGCAAATTTTATATGTATAGGTGCAAATTTAGAAATAATCATTAGCCTCTAAATAGAAATACAAGACATCTCATCATAGTAGAGAAGACTGACTAGATGGTCTGACTGTCTGCGCAGTCTGCTGTTTGGGTGCTGTTGATGGGCAGCTTCAAGGCCCCCTGCTCTCCCCTTCTTATAGTTCTTCCGAGTTTAAACCAGATTTGGACTGGTCACATAGAGGACACTTCAAATAGAGGACTGTCCTCTGCCAGCTCTCCAAAATAGAAGACTGTGCTCTGTAAAGTAGAAGCCCTGGCCACCCCAGCTCTTAACCCTCAGATGTCATGGGAAACTGTGATTTTAACAAACCAGGAAGACTTCTCAATAGCCAGACACACAGAAGTGGAAGTAGGGAGGACAGAGCACTTGAGGTCATTGCTTGTTCATGCCCCAAACAAACGATGGTTTGTTGGAATAGCAGCATCACGTTTGAATTGGGCCATATACTTCTGCAGAAAACTCATTCCTAGGGTGTTCTGATAGGGATGAGAGCTCCTTTTGAGCTACATGCCAATCATCAATCAATAAATCAATAAAAATCAATATGTAGTGCATTTCTTGTCATGGAGATTTATTGACACCCTTCAATATAAATATCCTCAGGGCAGTTTACACAATTAAAAAGATGTCAAGATAACAACAATTTAAAAGCATAAAACAGTGGATAAAAAAATCGGAGCAATAAAAACAGTACAATTTAACCATGAAAAACCTGGAAAATAAAAAAAGGACTTTGCCTGGTGCTGAAAAGATAGCACAGTAGGTGCTAGGAGAGCCTCACGGTCATGGGTAGAACATTCTATAAATGGGGTCCCACCACTGAGCAGGCCCTCTCTCCACCTCACTTCAGGAGGGCCTCAGCTGAATGATAAGCAATGCTTATCTTGTTCCATTTCTGTCTGTCATGAAGCTGGGGCTCCACCATTACTGGTGTAATACCTGTATACACAAACATACTACAGTTCTCAATGCAACACTTGTTTATGTTACTGGTTGTTTCAGTTTGTGAAGAAATGTAAGAACCTATAGTAGATTATTTCCATGTATAGTCATCTCAAGGCAACTTGGAAATAATATCAGGTCACAATTCTAAAATCATGTATTCAAGAATAGTGCCTGTACTTCATTAGAAAGACCTCAGATTATAGAGTTTCAGGACTGCTGCCAGCCCCCCCCCCCAACCTGGAGCCAAGCCTGATTTGCATATCAAAGGATGGAAGTCCTGCCACTTCAGAACTGCCAGAATTTCCTTCAGTTAGGGTTTTCAAAGAAATCACATCTTCTTTTATGCATTTCCACAGGGGAAAGAGACAAGTTAGCATATGCAGTTTCTAGCAACTTTGCCATAAAATATCACAGAAGGTAAAACTGATATAGTCTCATTAAAGTGGTGTCCTGCTCTTTCAGAAATGATACAGCAGCTGAAGGGCACACCATGTTGATGGTTGGGAACTGTCCCTTGCAAATGAGATACCAATTATCCATTATCCATATCCTTGTCCCCCTTGTTCATCCATATCTGATATATTAAAAATAATAATAAACCCCACGCTGGACTTAGAGAATAGGCATAATTAGAGGCCTCTCTCTGTCTCCGTGTATATATATAAGATTTGTGTATTTCCATCTTTTTAAAGTTCAGTCACCACAAACTCTCCAAGCTGAGATGGAGAAGTGAGGCCTGCCACTCATAACTGGCCATATTTGGCTTTAAAATGGCTGCTAATTGTAAAAATAGAAGTTCCCCTTTTCAAAGATCATTAACAATATGTATATACATCATACACTTCAGTTTTCAGATAAGGACAGTATTTCTTGAGCATCTTAGCTGAACTATCTCACTTTATGGGGCAGAGCTTTTGACTGAAATCTGTATGGGATTTCCGTTATGTCCAGTCATATGTCTGCTCTCTTCTCTGCCCCTGGTAAAGCCCCTTCAGCTCCCATCAGCCCCAGCCAGCATGGCCAATGATCAGGAGTGCTGGGAGCTGTAGTCCAAAACACCTTCCATGTTGAGGAAGGCTGCTCTAACCACTATGCAACATTGACTTCTCACATCTCTCCTCATGCTGTTGGTTGAAATAAGCAGGACTCCAATTATGTTCTGGTAATGATTGGGGGTGGGGAAACAGCAGAAGCCATGGCTGTTTTCATCTCCCAGTGCATCAGGGAAATTCAAGTACATGCACAGAGCGTGTGTGTGTGTGTGTGTGTGTGTGTGTGTGTGTGTGTGTAATTTGTACCTCGCCTTTCTACCAAAAATGGCACTCCAGGTGACTCAATATCTCTGGATTGTTACCCAGCAAACCTAGCAGAGACAGCAACAAGCTGGAAAGTGGATATGAATGCACCTTTGGAGCACAACTTGATGTCTAGTAATGAACTGTTGTATAACCAGCATTCTTGTCTCCTGAAAATAAATATTTTAAAAAACTCTCAATAAATGCTCCCAGACCCATCTATCAGCCTTCCTGATCCAAGCCTATGATAATCTAGTTCATTTGCCACTTTGCTCCATATAGATACTATGTTCCTATAAACCAGACTTCTCCAACCTGTTGCCCTCCAGATGTGTTGGACTCAATGGTGTAGGGTAGCCAAAGCTCACAGGATCAAAGTGCTGGGAACAGGCAAGTTGAATAGGCAATTAAGACCCATCAGCTTTACAAAAGGCATATATAATACACATAGAGAGATCAATTAACACAGCTGCCTGGATTTTTGGACTCCCCTTGGGGGTTGTGTTGTGACAAACCCCTACTTCTAATATAGATCCACACTGCCCCCTAGAGCATCTGGTCAGTTGGCACCCTGCAGGGCATCCTGAATAGTTTTATCTAGCCTTATCTCACTTCTTTGTCTTTCAAAATGTAAACAAAACATTAACCGATTTTATTTATTTATTAATTATATTTATACCCCGCCTTTTTTCCTGCAAGGAACCCAAGGTGGCTTACATAATCCTCCTCCTCTCCATTTTATCCTCACAACAACCCTGTGAGGTAGGTTAAGCTGAGAGTCAGTGACCGGCCCAAAGTCATCCAGTGAGACTGGTTCCAACCACCTTGCATTTTTGAGACGTAAGTTACAGTAATTAAGAAGGTGGTCCAGCCACTTGGTAATTTTCTGATTTACTGGCCACACCACTGGCATCAGAAATGGAGGCTATCACATTATTGGACAGACCAACCTTTAGATCCCCATAAAAAAGATCCCCTCACTCCTTCTAGAGCTTTCCTATATATCATCTAACTGGAAGCCAGATGCGCTCTCTCTCTCAGACCATCCTCTCTGCGATAAACTCAGCATAGGCTCTGAGACCCAAGACTCTACTCAAGTAGGTAATATGACTAGATAAGTTAGACTGACTTTCTGATCTTTATTTGGAATTCTGTGTATGTGTGTGATTGTTGCCTTCCTTGCTCCCCCCCCCCATTTCTCTCTTTCCCCCCAAATAAACTCCGTTTTATATTTGGACATTTGGCTGTGTTGCTTTAAAAAGGATTTCTCACTGAACTCTTCCCTATATGAAAGACTGCATGATGACAAAGCTACCGCTTGTGTCTGGAGGCTTTTTTAAAAAAAGGTTTTTGGTAAGCTCTTTGTTTCTGGGCTTTGGGAAGGAAAGTCCAAGGCACCTTTCTTTTTCTTTTTTCCTAGGTCTGGGCTGAAGGGAGGGGCCCTTGGCAATAGGTCTCAGAAACTCCCCAAGCAGCTGGACAGACTGGGGTATGTCAGCAGTTCATCCTGGCTGCTGGCAGCCTATCAGAGATTCTTTTCCCGGGGAACCCATGTAAAGAACAAGGTCCACCAGGAGGAAATGTTATCCCACCTATCGATCTCATAACAGGGGTGTGGCTAGTGATGTATCTTGTTAAATACATTCCACCTGTGTTTCGTGGATTGTCAGGTGTCTTTCATTCCGTCGTCCACTCATTAATGGAATCGGATTTCTCCCTCAACAGAATTCCTTTTTAGTTGTGCTAATGCACATTAGTACAAATCCCCCCCCCCCCCCCCGTGGAAAACTGCTATGCAAGTCCACAGAATCTGCGTGACAAAGCTGGTCCGCTGCAGAATCTGTAGGCTGGATTCATAGAAATCTGAACTCATTTGAATCTGTTGTGGTTGTGGATTTCTTTGATGTCACTGGGTGTGGCTATGGAGACTGTCATTCTTCAAAATGTACCACTACACCACTGATTAGACGGCAACTCCCATGATTCCCAGCTCATGGCCATGCTGGCTGGGAATGATGTGTAGTTACAGTCCAACACATCTGGAAGGCCCCAGGTTGGGGAAGGCTGATGTGACCTGTGATCTTCTTTTGATTGGTGATCAAAAGAATAAGTGACCTGTGTTTTTCACTGTCTTATGATCAGAGGGTGTTTTTTCTACAGCGGGAGGGGAAGATAGCAAAATCAACATTTGTATTAAAAAAATGCAGTGATATATTACTCTTGTCTTAACTGTTTGCTGAAGCAGAGCAGCCTGAATTATAGTATTGTCAAAACAGAAGGGATGTGTAAAGGGGCATGAATTATATCCCCCATTTTTTAAGGAAGCCATAAAATAGGCAGGAATTCTCTGTCTTTGTTTCTGCACATCAAAAGACAGCAGCAGCCGGCACTCTTGGCAAAGCAGAAGTTATATAAGCAGGAATATATTTCAATTGGCTCAGGGTAGTTTCTAGTTATTTTCTTTTTTTCTTTTTTAAATGATACTGTTTTTTAAAATCAGTTTCCTTAAAATGTGGATTCAATCAAAGCCCAGCTATGACCACCAGCGAATCAGTTTAATGAGATTTCCTATAAAAGGTGATGGGAGAAAAGAAGAAAGAAAGTGGATGAAAGATGTCATGTTGACATTTTGTGGATTTGTAGTTCACTTGAGTATATATTTATATAGACCAATGTTGCATTCCAGGACACATGGATAATGTGTAGACCAGGGTGAAAAACAAGGATAGCTCTGCATTCTGCTACATGGCATCTCCGGTTCTAAATCCCTTCTTTGATTGAGATCAGATTGGGATGCTGCAAGACACTTGAATCAGCACAGTCTGTCTACACATAATGATCCAGGGGGCAGTTTCCTTCATCACTGGTTGCAAGATTCAGCACTAAACAGGTTGCACAAGCAGCAGTACTGAGGGCGGTTAGAAATAACCACGCAGCCACACAACCACCCCTGCGCCAAGGATGGCTGAGAAATTTGTTTCAGTTTGGTTTTGGTAAGATTTTGCCAGAATTTGCAAAGTTCTCTGTATTCGGGATAAAAAGACTTTATGCTTAAAAAAAAAAAATGCAAATGTGGGAGAATTTAAAATGGACTGAAATTAAATTTGTCCTTCTAGGCCCAGGGCTTTGAGGGCTTGGCTCTTAAACATCTGGGTCTGAATCCCTGTGTATTCAACCACGTTAGCACTAGAATTAGGGTTGCCACATCTTTTTTCTCACAGTTTCCTCATCTTTAACAGCTGCATGGCAGGCAGGTGCATCATGGTCCTCTCCATGCTGGGAATAGCTGTGCTTATTGGCTGCTGTAGCAGGCTGAGAATTTTGTTTCAGCGTGCTTTTGATAAGAATTTACCATCATTCACAAAATTCTTCATATTGAGGAGAGAAAGAACTTGAGACATTAAAAGTCTGAATGTGGGAGAAAGTAAAACGGACAGATTTGCCCATCCCGACTGTGCAGGCACATGGCTTGGAAGCAGGGTCATCAGTCAACACGACCTGCAGAGAGTGCTGCTGGCCATTCACCAGCCATGTGCCTGCATGGGGCTGCCCTCTTCCCCTGCTGCCGCCACTGACCAATGTCCACTGATAACTACAAGGGTAGGGATGCCCCGGGCTGTAATGTGAGAAGCTACTACACCATATTAGTGATAGGGCATTCACTTGTGAATTGCCAAAAAGAGGACATAGAATCATAGAATAATAGAGTTGGAAGGGGCCTATAAGACCATCGAGTCCAACCTGCTGCTCAATGCAGGAGAACAGATGTGGGCAGCCCAGGCAGTCACCCATCCAAGCGCTGACCTGGCTCATACCTGCTTAGCTTCAGCATGTGGCCTGTATTATGTGCTCTCACACCACCTGCATGCATCACCCAAACACAGGACAGCTATTTGCATAAAATTTGCATGTGCTAATTTATATGCGTAGATGCACATTTAGAAAGAATTACTGTAATTTAAATAGAAACACAGTACATCTTGTCATAGCGCGGAAGGGTGTAAACAGGTGACCTGTGTGCCTTGCTTATCCTGCTGTCCAGGTGCTGTTGATGGGTAACTTCACGGCCCAGCCCTTCCTTCTGATGGTTCTTTATCTTTGAATTGGACTTGGACTGCACAGCCCGTCAAATAGAGGATGCCTTCAAAATAGAAGACAGACCTCTGGCAGCCCTTCAAGCAGAGGACTGTCTTCCATAAAAGAGGGCACATGGCCACCCAGCGTGGTGGGTGAGAAGTGGAAGGGGGTGTTGTTTCCCCACTATGAAACTTGCACTTCTGTGGCCAATAGAGTTAAGCTCCCTCTGCTTCCAAGGCTTTCAGTTTCCATTCTGCTCAGCCCATAATTCCTCTCTCACATCTCTCTCCCTAAATTCTGATACAGTAATACCTTGGAATGCAAGTAACTTGGTTTGAGAGCGTTTTGCAAGACAAGCAAATTTTTAAATATTTATTTAATTTTTTTGGACTTGATATACAAGCGACGTCTTGCAATACAAGTACTGTAGTACAGCTTAAATTAAAAATCTCTGTACAATTTTTTGGGGGTGGATTTCGTTTTGATATAAGAGTGTTTTGGATTACGAGCACATTTCCGGAACGAATTATGCTCTCAATCCAAGGCATGACTGTAACCTCGAGCCCCTTGCTAACCTAAAGAGAAGAACCTCATTAGAAGATTAACCTTTCCTGGTCTACACATGCAGCAGAGAAGGTGGCTGAATGCAGAATGCTTCCCTAAGTTGCAAAGAGGAAATCAGCACAACAGTCAAAGGATCTGGCTACAGCCGGGGTGGGAAACCTCTGGGGGTCATGGGGCCAATTTCCCTGCCCCAGAAGCCACCAAAAGCCAGCTCCCTGCACCCTGCTGCTGCTCTGGCAAATTGCTGTGAAATTCAGCAGCCTGGGAGTAAAAAAGTGCTTTCTTCCCTTTAAAACCAGCCCATTTTTGTTGCCCTGCCATCGTGGCACCCAATTTCAGTGTCAAACTGCTGCTTGCTTCCCCCCCCCCCCAAACAAGGGAAAACTAGGCCCCTTTTGCTGCCGAGCCACTGAATTTTGGCTGCAAATTCGTCAGCAGTGGTGGCAGTGGGGGGAGGCGTGGAGTCGCCAAAAAGGCCAGAGGGCCACATATAGCCCACAGAAACCTGATGTGTTAGTTTTCTAACTAAAGGGGCTGTTTCTTTTTTACATGGCGAAGTATGCAAAAGCGGTATCCCCAACCTGCAATCCGAAGTGGTACCGTACATTCTAGTCCCTCACAGGCTGGTCCAAATTTGCTGCTGGAGGAGGAGGAGCAGCAAATGGCAGCCCCCCCCCCTCGCTGCCCATATCAAGGTGCTCAGTATCCAAGGCCAGCTAAGTTATTTCGGCATCTTTTGTACATGGGAAGCAGCAACAGACACAAGATGTCTTCAAACTCAACAGCTATTTATTATAATTTACAGAAGTACAGAGCTCCCGGAAGCCTTGGGAGAACGCAAATTTCCATTAAAAGAAGGTGCACGCTCTCCTTCTTTTCAAGCAGGGGTAGGATAGGCATTTGGTGGCTCATGGGCCACATGCAGCCCCCCCCCACTGGTCCTGAAAAGTTTTTAAAAAATTGTTTTCATAAAAGAAAAGGCGGCCGTAGTGCCTAGAGAGTGCCAAAGGTCCAAATTTAGCTTCTTTGCAAGATAGGTTTGGCCCTTTTGGCACTCCATAAATACCGTAGCTCTTCAGGGTAGTTTGCTGCCAAATTATGAGAGCAAACTGGTGACTTCAGCCCTTTTGCAGCGGGGTGCCCCATGGACTGCAACCCATGGTAGGGGCCTGGGGGGTGCAAATGACCCACAGACCACTGGAAATTGCCCATCCCTGTAAAAATGAAAATGAAGCTTTTTGCCACTGCACCATCAAAACCTTGCAGCGATTCGGCAGTGGCAGCAGCGACGGGGGTGGGGATGGGTGGAAGTGGCAGGGCCCATAAAAAGTGCTGGGACTGGGCTCATGCAGCCCATGAGCCATGTGTTGGCCACCGCCGCTGTAGATGAACCCTGAAAAGTGGGTGGGGAAAACCCCATAGGGGACCTAGGGACCGAGGAAGCTTTATGTTATGGTGAGGAAAGTGGAAACAGCAGTGCCAGGAAGCTGAGTTAAAAGAAATTTGGGAGTTGTGATGGCTGAAGAAAGGAGAACCAAGTAAGCAGTGGGTCCAAAGGAGGCCATGGACCTGAACAAAAAGATGTGTACTGGAGGCAGTGTAAGTCAAACATAGGAGAAGTCATGGCATAAGATTGTAAAAACAAGGGGCCAAGCAGAAAAAAGGAGCTGGGAAAACCTCATACAGGGTACAATGGATGGGCCAAATGGACAGGATGGGCAAACCGGAAGGTGGACAAGAGGCCAATGATATGGGATGGCAGAATAGAGGGTGGACTGGAGCTGAATTTCCCACATTGATTTGACTTAGCAAGCCAAGTAGTATTTTGTTTGCTTGCCTGACCTCTGAATTGGTCAGGGTTTTTCTTTTTCTATCTTTTAGAGGCCAGCATTCTTCCTATTTTGTGTTTCTGGACCGTTTTTGTGGCTTGACACAGTGCTGCAAGCCATTTCCCCCCTCTGTGGTTCTGCCTGTGCTGATGATTTTTCAATTAATCATGATTTATAGTTTGGCCATAGCTGCTACAAGGTTTACTATGTTTGCCAATTCCACCCTACTGCAATTACCTTTTGAGATCCAGAAATTATAAAGTGAGAGGCCAAGAAAACAAAAGGGGAAAAAAGAATTATAGCCCAATACTTCAAAAACCTTAGTATCTTTAATTTTTCAGAGTCACTCTGGCTGTATTTAGACTCAAGACAGCGTGTTGCCATTATTAGGCATAACCAGGTATAATTTATGCTGTAATTTGTTACAGTTTATTTGTGAAACGTTCAATACAGTGACTTGCCCATACATACTTGGGCAATGATCCAGATTCCTAGTTCTTGCAATGTTAAGCCTCTGCCTGTGTTCTACTGATCCTTTAACAAGCATTCTTTACAGCAGAGTTAAAGTAATAGCATCACCTGCTGTCTGTTAAAGAAATAATAGCTAAATGCACTTCAGTGCTGGTGAATTACTTCTAATGCACTCTGAGTGAAGCCAAGCAGATTGGTAGATGATATGTTACAATGGTGTTAATGGCTTTGGAGTTTGTGTAAATGGCAAACTCTGTGGGAGGTGGAAAGTGCATGTCCCAGAATGTCTTATACCTGTTCAGAATCAGCTACTTTGGCTGCCTGTTGACTTCCCGACCCAGTACAACGTGCTGGTGTTGACCATTAGAGTCCCAAATGATCTGGGCTGTGCATACAGCAAGGGAGTTTCCTATTCCCTCAGATTTGCTAAGAAGACTAAGCTCTCTGTCCCTTCCTTCACACAGATTCCTTTCTTTAATAGATTTATATGGCACTTACCATATTTAAAAATATCTCTAAGTGGCTTACAAAGAAAGGATTGAAATACATTCAAAATCATAATAAATACAAAAAAACATTTATATAAAATATTTATAAAAACATTAAAACCAGTACTCAC
The DNA here is from genome assembly GCA_021292165.1 of Shinisaurus crocodilurus. NCBI lineage: Eukaryota > Metazoa > Chordata > Lepidosauria > Squamata > Shinisauridae > Shinisaurus > Shinisaurus crocodilurus. The sequence goes on along the minus strand of CM037880.1, from coordinate 60,421,736 downwards.
AACACCATGATGATCAAACCAACTGGGCAGCACAGTCAATCCGGTAAGGCCTTAGTGAAGAGATGAGTCTTTAATTGGCATCCAAAGCACACTACAGTTGGTATCTCCCAAATACCAGTGGGGAGAGCATTCCATAAGGTGGAGATGAGATAAGAACATAAGAAGAGCCCTGCTAGATCAACCTAGAGAGATCTATTTAATCCAGCGTTCTGTTCCTACAGTGGCCAACCAAATGCCTATGGGGATCTATGAGGACAAGGAGCCATGCTTTCTCTTTATTGCCCACTATTAACAATGAAGGTCTGTTTGGTCCCTACTTTAATTTTCACAGGTATGTAAAAACATGGTTGTTCTCATCTATAATCTGATGAGTTGGTGTAATGTAAATTGACTATAAATCTGTTGAACTATTTCACTGGGGCTTGTTTTATTGCTTTCTGGGCATGATGGTTGTCAGTTTTAATATTATGATTGCTTTTTGTGATTATTTTATTTATTTTGGCTTTTGACTTTTATATACCACTTTGGGTGTTTCTAGCAATGGAGACTTATGCTTGGGAGGATTTTGCCGTAAAGGATGGCTTACCAATATTTTAAATGAATAAACAAATGATTTCAACATGCTATAAATAAGCAATTTTAACCCAGCTGAATTTTAATTATGCTCCTCTCACTTTTGTGGTTTCTAGTTCATTTTTTTGTATTTACATTTTAATTGGTGTTAATTCTTTTTGTAAACTGCCCCAGGAGTATGATTGAAGGGTAGTATACCAGAATACTTACTGTAAATAAATAAAGAGTGCTATGTTGTGTAAATCCACTACACTGGCACAACATTTTGAGTTGCTGCTGCAGGAAGGGTTGGTAGCAATCCTGCCTCAGTGAACATAATTCAAGGATAGAGCTGCTCTACTAATTATGTAATCCTCCACTTTCCTTCAGCAATACCAGTTCAATACCAGTTCTGTTATTTTTCCATGTTGTGGTCCATTGGTTTGTGTGTACCAAATTTGAATTCAATAATAGTGGAACATAAGATGCAACCAACTGGATAATGCCAATTTTCTTGCTTTGGTACAGTACAGAGCAACATGGCTGGTATATTGTGGGTTTTGAAAATATATCGCAGAATGGTATGGCACACTGCAAACTGTATAGAAGTCTATCTGGATCAAGTGTTAACTGTGAGGGAAATATAGGCTATGAAGTTAGTTATTCTCATGACATAAACTAGAGGTATCTATTTTGGTCTGACAAATATTTGAACACATTACTACATCACTTACCATTTCCTTGGCTCAATGTTGTTCAGACTGATAGTCTAGATGTTTTATCTGCAGATTCTTCCTAGCATTTTGGTTGTAAACTTTTATAGCTTAGAAACTTGGGATTAATGTACTCTAGGCAGTAGACATGATGCAAAAATAAATAATGCAAAATACTTCCAGTATGATGGATAAGCCTCAAACAATAGATGGCATTGTACGTTTAAGTTATTGCTACACTGTTCTGTTACAACTGTGATAGTTGCTTGCTATAAGGAACTCTCTGTTGGATTTATTGAGATAACCTGCACTGTCATCTATATTTGTCAGCCAAAGTTAGTGTTGCCCTCTTATTTAATGCTAAGGCTGAAAGCACCTGTTTTATACTATGCATCACCTTTGTAACATGTATTCTTAGGGTAAGATGTTGACATTGGACTGAGTGGTTGGCTAAGAGGTTTTCCTAACCATCCCCCAAAATCTTTCTTTGCTTTGTTTAAAAGCAACAATAGGAGAGGTGTGTTTATTTTCAACAAAAGGTCTATGTTAAAAGAAAAATCAGAGAACTAACTGGAAAGGGGGAGCAGACAGTGAACATTAACAAGTGGGGAGAAAAGTAGAAAACAGTTGAGAATTGCTAAAGGTAAATGTAGGTTTTCTGGTGTTCACCAGTCTCCCCCTCCACAGCATTTTAACAGACTGCATGGGCAATTTTTGTGTTAAGATTATTTTCTTTTGCAGCTTTCTAATGCATACAAAGAATAATGCATACACAGAATTGTTCAGCATTCTGTTCACAAAGTGGCCAACCAACTGCCCACAGGGAACCCACAAGCAGGATATGAGTACAACAGTACCCTCCTGCCCAAGTTCCCCAGCAGCTGGTGTACATAGGCATACTGCCTCTGATACTGGGGGTAGCATATAGCCATCAGGACTAGTAGCTGCTGATAGCCTTATGCTCCATGAATTTGTCCAATCCCTTGTATAGTATCACATATATTACCATTTTTGTTCCTACCCCAATCTTCTACTCCCTCCCGGATGCTTATATGTCCCCCCTCCTCCCATTCCTCATTTCTCCCCAAAAGGAGAAGGGGAAAGGAAGATAGATAGACAGACAGACATAGCAAGCTGCCTTACACAGAGTCAGACCACTGGTCCATCTAGCTCAGTATTGTCTGCACTGACTGGCAGTGGCTCTCCAGGCCTTAAGACAAGGCTCTTTCCCAGACCTACCATTGAACCTGGAATCTTTTACATGCAAAGCAAGTGCTCTACCACTGAGTTATGGCTCTTTCCCCAAGAAACACAGAATTGCTGGCCAGGAGGCAGTACAGGTGGGCCTCTGTCCAGGGGTCCCCAACCTTTTTGAGTCAGTGGGAATTTTGAGAAAGTGTCATGGGCATCATAAAATGGCTACCATGGCCATTCACAAATTTGTGGCCATTTCTCAGAAGGCAAACTGGTGAGACTAAAAGAAAAGTAACTTGCTCAAGAACCTAAATACAAGGCAGAGGTGGGCTCTGAGCTCCAAAATGCAAAACTGTTCTTTTGCATCCAAATAAAGATGTTGCTGGAGGGTAGCACCCCACCTTGCAGTATCCCAGCCTTCCAGTTTATTATTTTTTTAAAAAAATTCCTAAGTAATAAAACAAAATAAAACCCAGGAAGGGCAGGGAGGCTGTCAGGTGCCAGGAGAGGTGTCTGTGAGTACACCATAAGCACCATGTTCGGGGACTTCAGGTCCAGAGGAACTATGAACAAGGCTGGCCTGATCTGTGAAATAGTTCCAAGAATTCACCCCAGATACCTTGGAATTTATTTCCTTACTCTCAATGATGACTGGTGTAGTTTTGTGACAGCCTGTGCAGTTCTTAAGGGCAAAAAAGATTTGATATTCTTACAAAGGAGAGTGAGAGAATAGCTGTGCCGTTCAGGTAAGATGATCTTGTACTGGACCTCAAGACAGGCAAAAGGAAGTACTTCTTCACACAGTGAGTGCACAGTCAAACTATGGAATTGTTAGCACAAGATGTGGTGAGTGCCACCAACTTGGATGACCTTAAAAGGGGATTGGACAAATTCATGGAGGAGAATATCAATGGCTACTAGTCCTGATGGCTATTCTCCCGATCTCCCGTACAATCCGCCCCGCACACTCAGGTCCTCTGGGAAGAATCTACTTCAGTCAGCCAAAACCAGGCTGACAGGTATTACCCAGAGGACCTTCTCTTCTGCTGCTCCCAGATTGTGGAATGGCCTACCGGAGGAGATTCATCAACTTAGTAGCCTTGTGGAATTCAAGAAAGCCATAAAGACTGATATTTTCCAGCAGGCCTATCCGGTGGAATTTTAGGATGCTTTAAAGATGTTTTTAAGATGTTTTAATAATGTATGTTATGCTTTTTAATCAACTTTTATATTTTATGTTTACTGTTGTTCCCTGCCTCGATCCAAATGGAGAGGCGGGAAATAAACAAATCTATCATCATCATCATCATCATCATCATCATCATCATCATCATCATCATCTACCTCCAGTATCAGAGGCAGTACGCCTATGTACACCAGTTGCTGGGGAGCATGGGCAGGAGGGTGCTGTTGCACTCATGTCCTATTTGGGGGGTTTCCAACAGGCAGCTGGTTGGCCACTGTGTGAAGAGAATGCTGGACTAGATGGACCCTTGGTCTGATCTAGCATGACTCTTCTTATGATAAGGGGTTGAGTTCTTTTGTTGCTCTGCTATTACAACAATAGACTATATTTTCAAGTGTAGGTGCTGATTTTTCCCTCCCTTATGGCTTGGCAACTAATTTATAGACATACAGTAGACATCCTATGGCAAAACCTGAAAACAGGCTTTTATAATCCGACTAGGGTGGCCATGTGGCCTCTTTTACAGAGGATAGTCCTCTGTTTGAAGGGCTGCCAGCAGACCACCCTCTATTTGAAGGTGTTGCCTATTTAACACGCACACACACACATAAATATCTGCAACAATGAAGTAGACAGATCAGCTTCAGGAACCAACTGACAATTGCCCATCTGAGGCTGCTACTGTGTTTGGGCTGAGCTTTACTGATTAGGAATCTCGTTATACAGGAGTTTTTTGTTTGTTTGTTTAAATTTCCCAGTGCTGAGACCTTAGTAAACTGTCTCTCTTTCTGTCTCTGAACTCTGTTTTGTTTCAGTGATCAAAAACATGGCTGAGCTGGTTATTTGTATAGGTGTGAGTCAAGGACACTTCTGCCATCTCACGATAAACTCTCTCAAGATGAGATGCTATGTCAATTGCTGCAGAAGTGCAATCACATTTGAATCCCAGAGAGAGAATTTGCTCCTTTAAAAAATCAATTTCCTTTTATAACTCTAAGATGATGTTTAGGGTTTCAGATGATCATGGTTGCACACTGGGGCCAAGTTCGATTCATTTTCCTCTGCAGAAGACAATGTGCTGTGTCAGGGCCTTCAACTCCTGCACATTGCTCACTTGAGCTTTCAGACTGTGTATTATTTGATTTCCAGTTTTAATACTAGCAATTTGGGGTTGCTGAGGAAGTATGTTATAAAAGTAAGAGAAGGTGCCCAGAGGGGTGGCTATATATCTAATAAAAAACTAAAAGGATGAATGAAAAACTGAATTATTGGGGCAGGGGGAACAAAAATGCAATGAATTTTGGTGATAGCATTCAGCTTTTGGTACCTGTTCGCTAGGGATGTGGGAGCAACTCCTTTGGTTCTGATTCTAATGTGAACCTACCTAATTTGCACTTGCTGAACCCATATGCAAACTGAACTGCAGTTATCCTCTGGTATTCACATTTCTCCAAATTTTGCGATGTGATTCTGCAATCAAAAAATGAATGCAAAAATGCATATATTGGTGAAAGTAATATACAAAAATCAATTATATCAGGGGAAATTGTTTGCAAAAATGTGTGTGTTAGGCAAAGTAGCATAGAAAAATATGTATATTAGAATAAATGCACATGAAAGTGTCTACAAATTTTTGCACAGACATTAAAAAACAATCACAAACTGATTGTCTTAACTGGAGCCTGCACTTGCCAGGACTGAGCTTTGTAACCAAGTCTCACATATGGATTAATAGAGAGTGCCCCTGGGCATGTGCAGAAAAAGAACAAAAGAAGTTTAAGACTGGAAAAATGAGAAACTGAGAGACACCAAACTTGACAGATTCGTCTATTCTTACTGTTCAGTCTGTGAAGATGTGGTTAGAATGGGTAGACTTGGACCTGGGTTTAAATCCTTGCTAGCTTATTAAGGGGGCAACCCTATGCATATTTTTATGGAAACAAAGTCGTACAACTCCCAGCATTCCCCAGCCAGCCATGCTGGTTGGGGAATACTGGGAGTTGAAGGACTTTTCTCTGTCTAAACATGCAAAGGTTTGCACCCTAAGTGATCTTGAGTACCTTAACTATGATATAGGCTTGCTGTGAGGATAAAAGGTAGGAGAAAATCCATGCACAGCATTCTAAGCTCCTTAGAAGCAGAGTGAGCATCAACCTGTATTTTCACCTGGTGAAAGAGTATTGCACCAGGAATGCAAGCTTAAGGCCTGCAAATTGAGTACTCTAGACTTGAAATTGGTTGGGAAGTATATCCCTTAGTTCCTAGGCAACTGCAAGATGCTTGCCCCTGCACAAGATCAGTGAAGTGATGGGGCCTGAGCGTTTGAAGGCATTACTCTCAGCGGAATGACAGGCTGGTGTCACTAGAAAAACAGAATTGAATCTGACTCTTTGACACCCAGTGCAGTTTCTGTGACAAAGATCTTTGTACAAAGACATTTATTGGCTGCACCAAGAGTTCAAAATTCTTGGGGGGAAATCAGGAAGTCATGGCTTAACTGCAGCCTGCACTCGCCAGGATTTAGCTTTAGAACCAAGTTTCACATATGGATTAATAGAGAGTGCCCCTGGGCATGTGCAGAATGATTGCCATACTGCTCAGTAAACAAACGCCACCAGACCACTGCGGTTCGGAGATGAGGTGCTTGGATGAGAGGACATGACTTCCAGGCAGACCTGAGAAGTTGCACCTTTCATTTTAGAAATGAAACTTTGTGGAAATGGTATATAGCCCTGTTTTAATCATGCATATTCAATATTATTATAACAATACTGAGAATTAATTAAAAGCCTCAGCATCATTTTTAAAAAAGTTTTAAAATTGTAATCAATATAGGTTGTAAAACCTGCTCTGGAGGTTCTTTTGTGAGTTTTGGAGCTCTAACATATGCCAGGGATTCCCATTCACTCTCATGGAGGAGGCAGAAGCCCTGTGTTCACACTCTTTTATAGGGGCATGCTTGTGTGGGAGCTCCATCTATGCCAGTGATGGCGAACCTTTTTGAGCCCGAGTGCCCAAACTGCAACACAAAACCAACTTATTTATTTCAAAGTGCCAACACTGCAATTAAACCTGAATACTGAGGTTTTAGTTTAGAGTTGAATCGCACAAGCCACCACAGCTTAAATCACACCACCTCCAAGCTGCCAGTGCGTCTTTTGAGCCCGACCCAGCAAGGGCTGTCTCCTGACTCCTCCACATCAGCCCCCCCCCGCCCCTTCTATCCCCCCATGGGCAGAGAGCGAGTGAGCACGCGAGGCGGAGATTTAAAGCAGCAGCCCAGCCACCCCTTCTCAGGCAGGCAAGGCTGGAGGAGGAGGAGGAGGGAGGGCGCACGAGAAGGAGGTGGGCAGAGAGCGAGTGCGGGAGGCGGAGAGCAGCCAACCGAGCATTTAAAGAGGCAGCTGCCCTCCCCGCCTCCCCTCTCCCCGCTTGCTCTCCCACCCCTCGGGGGAATCCTCGTGGCAGGAGGTGCCCGGGACCCCTGCCTGATCTCGCTCCTCTCGCGTGCCCAGGGTGTTGAACCTGGTTCAGCCCAAGGGCCAAATTCCATTTCGGAGAAGATCTCGGGCTATATTCCAGTGATGGGCAGGGCTGAAGGCAAAAGGGGAAGGGCTCAAAAGTGCCAAAGATACTGGCATATTTTAGTTTATAGCTCTTACTGCCAGTAACTAAGCGTTGGGAGAGGCATTTCAACCTTTTAGAATGGAGGAAAACACGGGAAAGCCAGTAAATCACCAAACCATGAGCAGTCAGGGCAAAGGGGTGGGGCCATCTGGCAAATCCCAGAGGGCCGGATTGGGACCCCAGGTAGGCTGGATTTGGCCTGAGATCGAGCACTTCTGTACGAGGGAGTCAATGGAATTCTGAACTAGGGCAACAACTTTACTCAAGGAAGAGCACTGTGTGAGTTGACTAGAAACGAAGCTACTACAGTGTCACTTCCAACGAACCTATTTTTTTTTTCTTAATCCCAATAGATCAAGCAGTTAATGGAAGGGCTTTATTAGTCTCCCACACATACGGGAAGCTGGCTCTTTGGCCATATGAAAGGCAAGGCCTGCATGCTACTTTTGAGATCTCATCAAATACACATCTTTACAAAACAGATGGGGAAGCCTGGCATTCATTATCCAAAAAGGCTGATCAAAAACACTTCAAAATGCTAAGTAAAAACAATTGTGTGACAGTCTAATCCACTGCTGCTGCATGCTCTGTTACATAATACAAGAACAAAGGGACAGTACACTTGATTTAAATATGTATGCCCAAGAGAGAATTTGTGTTATTTAAAAATATATATGCAATTAATCTGTGCTCGTATTAAAGCAAACTGAATGGTTTATACTGGATTAGATGAATGAATGGCATCTACATTTATATTACACTGGATTAAAAAATGGAAAGGGTTCCCTGATCATTATATTTCAGGGCCTAAACGTGTTTCCACATGTTGCATGAGCAATTTCCCCAGTTGTCTCTGTTACGGGCAATAAGCCTGAACAAACATATAACAGCAACCCATCCCTTTTGGTGTCTGACACGTGCCCATGCTGCTTGCATCACAATACTGCTGCAAACTATTCGCAAGGCTAGTTCTCTGTGCTCCTCAAGTTGTGAAGTATAGAAAAGTCTGATCATGGAAAGCGATGAAGCTGATGGCTTTATATAAGGTATGCTTAGATTCGGAAGTCATTGCCTTGTGATGCAATGCCAGGCGGACTGTGTCAGAATGGGACCTAAGAGGGGGAAGGGCTGTAGCTCATTGGTAGAACACACGTTCTGCATGCAGAAGGCCCCAGGTTCCAGTTAGAGCTTTGATCTAATCCAGATCTTCTTACATTCTGTACATTACAGAATGTGGATGGAAGAAAAGTTACATCAGAAAACCGTGTGTGTGTGTGTGTGTGTGTGTGTGTGTAATATGCTGAAGGGCAGCCTTCCCCAACCTGGTGCCCTCTCAGATGTTTAAGACTACACCTCCCAGCATTCCTGAACATGGCTGCTTGGGGTGTATGGGAACTGAAGTTCAAAACAACAGAGGAGCTATCCATGGTGCTACATGGTGGTGAACCTATTATGGGGATGGAGTTCAGCACCATGGATAGCTCCTGTAAATCTCAAACAAAAAGGTGGAATGGATAAGGAGTCCCACTGACACGGGAGTCACTCACCAGCCTCCTCTGCAGGTTGGAGAAAGCTGCGGTAGTAAATAAAGTGCTGTGTTTGAACAAGGGAGGCCGAGAGTTAAATTACATGCTACGCTAAATGCTAACTTTTTTTTTTTTACTTTAGTGTAAGTGCGCTGGGCCCCAATCTGCATCAGGACTACCATGTGCAGCTAGGGGGCTAAATGTTCCCACTCAGCATTCCCCCCCCTAAATTCACCCCCCCCACACACACACACTAGGAGCTAAAGAAAGAAAGAAAACCTTCATTGGTGCCAGAGGAGGTTTTTCATTCTTTCTTAGGGGCAAATTTGGAGTGGGAAAGTGGCTGGGTGGGAAGGTTTAACCCCATACCAGTGTGTGGTGGTCCCAGCCTGGATTGGGCCCCCACACGCATGAACGAAAGTTTAAAAAAAGGGTTAGGATCAGCTGCATCCTACACATTTAGCACAGCAGGTGGTTTAGCCCTGAGGTTCAATAGTTCTCAGTCATGAAACACATAATCAGGCATCTTGGACAAATCACTCTCACTGCCCAAGTGGCATTAGAACTGTTACGGGGGTTAAATGAGAGCTTGAATGATAAAGCACGTAAGCGGATGTGCTGCACAGTTATTTATAATTCTATAAATGTATGCATGTCTTAAAGTACACGGTGAAAAAACCTTTGTAAACGATCAAGGAGACAAACATGGATGTGCCTAGATCTATATCAAGTGTAGGCAGCATAAGGCCTGTGGGATGTATGCAGCCTGCCAAAGCTCTTCCTCTATAAAAGCAGCTCCTGCTTCCCCCTGGAACAAAGAGCACACTGGTAAGCTGCCATATGGCGGTAACACAGAGCTCTTGGGATGTGAGGAAAGTCACAGTTGGCCAGGTACGCCCTACGAGTCCTGCATTTCTTATCTGTGATTGATACCGTCCGAGTCTCTGCCACCCGCATTCCCACTGTTATCTCTGATCTGAAAACGGAGGTAACAGCAGGGATTCCCCTGCACACTGCTCCCCCTCCCAATCTGAGATTGGCGATAACAGCGGGGATTCCTCCAGGGGGCGGGGCTTGGATGCCAGGCCCACCCCCCTGGAGGAACCCAATGAGGCTTCGTGGGCTGGATGTGAAACTCTGCAGGCTGGGTTAGGCCCATGGGCTGGAGGTTCCGCATCGCTGCTCTTTAATATTCTTAAGAGCATTCACATTTATCCCATGCATAAAGATAAAAGCTATTTACAGACTTTGTGTTATCTATTGTGTCATTCCTGCAAGGTACAGAAATCATTGCTATTTAACCTTTCAGTTTTAGAGATGGGGAACTGAGGCAAGGAGGCAACATCTGGCTCAGGATGACCCTACTGTGTAGACACTGATCCCCCCAGTTCTTTCTTATCCTGTTATGCTATATGTCTTATTTTTAGCTTCCAGGAGAATACTTATATTGAAGGCTAGCTTAGGGAGCAATCCAATGGGGATGCCCTTAAGCCTCTGAACTCGGAGGATTACAGGAATCCTATGGGAGGAGCGCGGCGGCTGTCTTTACCTCTGCACTCCTCCAGCCCTGCAAATCAGCTGGATGGCTGATTTTGACCATCTAGCTGAGGTGCTTTGGATGTGGAGGGAAGGAGGCACTGTATACTGGCAGGCCTGGTCTCCTCTCCTCTCCTCCCCGCCCCTCAGAAGGTCCTTTTCACCCCTTCTCTTCTGTAAGAGGTCGCTCTTACAGCCTTAGAGGGGCAGCCAATGTAGTTTTTTTCCTCATCGGCTGGGGGGGATCAAAGTGCGGATCCCCAGCTCCGAGGTCGGAGCTCTTTTCCAACTTTGGAGCTGGTGCATGAAGGAGGTGCCCTGCTTGGCCAGTGTTTGGCAGGAATGCTGTTCCAAGTGCCAACAGTGTCCCTTTCTCTGTGCACAGAGAAAGGAAAAATGGGTGGGGTGGGGAAATGATGTCATGGGAGGGAATTTGGGGACAGGGCCCTGCCTGCTTGACACCATCCAGCCCACCACCACCAGATTGGTCCTGGGGGCAAACTGGCCCCCAGACCAAAAAACGTTTCCCACCGCTGCTTTAGGGGGAGTGCAATCCTATCTAGAACAGGCTGAAATCCTTGCTCCTGGGTGGACAAACAATTGACCAATATGGCCTCTGTGTCGCCCTCTCCAAGCTCTGATGACTTTTACAACAAACCTCCAAGAGATCTCTCTGTACATCTCCCAACAATCAGCTCCAATTAAGGAAACATCTAAAAGTCATTCTAAGCCATTAACAAAGAATCTCCCTATACATGGAAGGTTGCCCAATAACTGCAAAGGCATCCTCTTTCCGTCTAATTTCTCCAACTTGAAAAGGTGTTAAACAGTATCCTCCTACCTTCATAGCGGTAGGGGTAAGAAAATATATGAAGTTATACAGGCCTGTGGCTTACGCTGGCTTAGCTTGTCTGAGCGTGGAAAGCTAAGCAGGGTCAGGCCTGGTTGTTACTTGGATGGGAGAGTTGGAAGGAGCCTACACGGCTATCAAGTCCAACCCCCTGCTCAATGCAGGAAACTAGAGGAGGGGTCTCCCATCCAAGTAATAACCAGGCTTGACCCTGCTTAGCTTTGGGTTGAAATTTAAAGTGTACAGGTGGTAAGTATAATGTGTTTGCGTATTAAGTATAAGTATGTATTCCTGCTGTATCTGGGTGAGTGAGAAAGGATGGGCAGGAAGAATGGTGTATTTACATATGTGAGATGATTCACTGAGAGAGTGAGGGGGGGGGGGTAAAGCCTGTGTTATATAAACAGTGGGTGGTGCTGTTCAGAAGGTTTTGAGAGGTTGTGGGGATCTGTGAAGAGAGTGCAGGAGTGAGAGGAGTGTGTGAAGTGCTGTTTGGGAGTCTGTGAAGCTGACTAGAGAGAGTTGAGCGATTATATTAGGATTGAGAGTTTAGCTAGTGAGTGCAGGCGGGATTGATATTTGGAACACTTGTTGAGGGAGGATTGGTACTAAACATTACAGTACTTAGGATTAACTGAAACTTACACATAAAACTTATTGCCAGAACTTGTATTTTAAAATAATCTTTTCTTTGTTATTTGAAATAGCCTGTATGGAAGCTGTGCTTATTGTACTGGTCAAAGAGGTATAAGGTAGGGATTAGACATCCCAAAGGCACTGTGAGAGGTGTAAGGATAAGGGTTAGAGAAAGAGGAAACCCCCAACCTTATGTAAGCGTACCCATAGCTCTAAAAAGGAGGGCAAGCTTGAGCCCTATTGAGGGGAGGGGTACAACAGGTACATACGCTCACAGTCATTGTAGTCTCCCACACACACACTCAATGGGGGGGGGGACAAAGCTGAGGCATAAGCACTGACTGAGCACTCAGGTGGTACCTCTCTCTCCTCCCTCCCAAACACCTACTGAACATCCACGTCCAAGGACTATGTGCATCGCAAAATTCTGAGAAGTTCAAATACCAAAAGATAGCTGTATTCCGGTCCACCTATTGATTATCTTATCAATAATCATAGTGCAAATATGTTATGTTCTTATTGAAACACAAACTGAATGAAATTATTCCCTATCCCTAGTGCAGACTATGTCATCTTCCATTTGTAACCCTTCCATGTTTTCCTACCGCTGCTCCCATCTTTTTTCTTTCCGCAAGAAGTCAGTTAAAGAGAGAAAGATGGAGTAGCTGCACTTTGGATTGAAAGCCCTCCATCTGGAAGCACGCTAGTCCCTACTGAACTCAATGTGGCTTACTTTAGAATCTTAAAATGATGTGTAGTTTTTGAATCTCCTTTGTAATTCTTTTAACATATGTTTTGGATAAAAACCAAGCTGACTACCAACTGCAACACTTGATATTTGGGGTTTACTCAATTGGTTTAATGTGTGTCCCCCCACATTAGAACTTGGTTCATATTTGTTGCTAAACCTTATAAAGTCTAGAAGCTCCTGATATGCAGGACAAAGGAGCTCTATAACAACTTATTAACCCATCTTCAAAGACATCACAGGAAATAAAACTTGAATTAAATTGTCCAAGCATTCAAGTCACAAGCTGGGAGGGGGAAAACCTTCAGAAAACCAGCATTGAATAAATTATCAGAATTATTGATTTACATCCCAGTATACATAAATTTAAAAGAGCTGACTAATGCTAATTTTGCAACACTTTGTACAATATGCATGCTTAGGTTTTGGTAGCTACTAATGACTGATATATTTAGTCACGGAACAGACTCTAAATTTCGCCATATCTAAATAGTTGCTGTTCTTCCTAAATGACATGTTAGTCACATGAAAATTGCCACATTTGATCACTTCAAGAAGGCCGCCTTCCATAACAATGGGATATTTCCCCTGTCATTTTCACCGTGCCAGTGTCAATTATAGTTAAATAGTACTTATGGAATGTAAGACATGGCTTAGAACAAAGAAAGTATTTTGGTTATAAAAACAATGCCATATTTTTTATCATTCTCAAAAGCCAATTACAAATTCTTTGGCATTGCACTTTCCTACTGTGAAAACGTTTGGGAGCATAAAATTCTAGGAGCATGTTATGGTCTGATAAGAGGCCATTGTAATGACAAAAGATTTCTGAAGGAATCCAAGGCATGGGGTGGCTCTTGCAGTTGATACTTACAAACTCTAATCACTCTTTTGGAGTCTGTTGCATCTCTTAAATTGCTTGGCTGCGTGCCATGTGGATAAATAGATGGATAAACATAGTAAAGTTATGAATATGCATCTGGAGCTTATCTATCATACACGATTTGAAATGAGGGGGAGAATGACAATGAATATGATCCAGCCCTCTCGGGCTCAGCATCAGCAATGCAAGCTACATAAGAGTTCTTTATGTGCAAACAGGCCTCAAGGCTGTGTAAGTGATGCTGTTGCCACCTGCTTGCAGACTCCAGAAGCTTAGAACATGGGGAGCCTGTTCTGCCATGGTGTTATGCCCCCGATAAGAACCTACCCAGACACAATGATCAACATCTGGGCCCTTCTCCGAATGCCTCCTCTTCTGAGGCTCAGAAGAAGGCAGCAAGGGAAAGGGTCTTCCTGGTGGTAGCCCTCAATTGTGGAATGCTCTCCCCACTGAGGTCCACTAGGCGCAAACATGGTCATGTTTTTGGTGCCAGGTTAAGACTTTCCTCTACTCCCAAGCATTTGATGGGGCATTTAGTTCAGTTGTTTTATCAGGTCCTGATAACAGTTGTAACAGTTTATTTAAGCTGTTTTCAATTGTTTTTAAATTTTGTATGTTCAAGATTTTATATTATGTTTTATTATCTTGTATTTATGGGTTGTAATTTTTGTGAACTGCCTTTGTGAACTTTTGTGAACTGCCAATAGGTTTGGCTATTGGGTGGTACAGAAATGAAATAAATGAATGAAACAAATGAATGGATTTGCTGTAGTAGGCTATAGCACTATAACAGGCCTATGGCTTATGCTGGCTCAGCTTGTCTGAGTGTGGAAAGCTAAGCAGGGTCAAGCCTGGTTATTACTTGGATGGGAGACCCCTCTAGTTTCCTGCATTGAGCAGGGGGTTGGACTCGATAGCCTTGTAGGCTCCCTCCAACTCTATGATCTATGAAATCTATGAACCGATGGCCCTCCATGCCCTCGCATCATACGATATAGCCATCCTGGCTGGCACACATTTGTTAGTTGTAAAAGGGTCCTGGTTGTTGCTGAGGGTCTGGCTGCAGTGAGGCTGTGTTGTTGAGGAGGATTGCTGAGTAGGGTGGCCTCTTATGAATCCCCCAAAAAGGTGGGGTGGGGTTTCTGCAAGAGTTTTGCCTGCCCATGTTCTACTGCACTGAAAATTTAAACAGCAGTATTTTCAGTCTAGGATTGTGGTAAGCATCAGAATTCAGGGGGCACATGGATTGCAAATGTGCCCCATGGCCATGGGTAAACTGTGCTTTGATTTTGCACCAGCTATGATGAATGCACAGTCGTGCAACAATATAGACAAACCCTAAGACAGAACATAAAGTGCGCTGCCACTAAAATCCCTTGAATGATATATATATATAGAGAGGGGGGGGATTAAAATAGCCGTACCCAAAGGGCATGTAAAGATGAAATGTACAAAAAGGAAATGAAAAGCCAAACGTGCCCTGTGGGACAGCATAAAGAATGACTCAAATGAGCTTTGGAGACAGTGAGGGTTCCTCCTTCCATTTGTCATGTCTTCATCTTCCAAATGTATTTCTTTTTAGCATCCAGCATGGTGAATAGCAAGCTACTTTTCTTCCTTCTTTGGCCAACTGAGAAAAGGCTGTTCTAGTGAGAAAGCTGATTGTTAAGAGTTATTGTTTTAAAATCATATAATCACTTGCCTAAAAGTTCAGCAAATATCAGTAGGATTCTTTTTTCCACGCCTATATTCCACATTTCACAAAGGGAGAACTACTTATCATTTATATCAGATACACCAATAAGCTGGCGCTTTATAAAGTACCGGTATGCCTCCATTTAGAAGCTGTAGCTTGTATTAAGCATCATTATTTTTCCTGCAGTTCTAGCTCAAGGGTGGCTTTTCTTAAATTTAATTATTCTCCTTAGTGGTTTGCATGGACCAAATTGCTGCTGCTGAATGAGATGGAGCTGAAGGAAAGAAATATAGTATTTAAGTTACAAATGGATCCTTGGGAGCTTAGCGTTCACAATTATACTGACTTCCATTAGTGAAATAGAAATTATTCTTCAATGAGAGGTCTCTCTGCTGGGAAGAACCAATTATATTTGTGTTTTTTTGGGTGGGGGGAGGATAAGTGATGCTCTTGTAACATGATTTAAAAATACACACAAGCATGAACCAAAGTCAGTGCCAGTAAAGTCAATAGGCAGTTTTCCATTTTCCATCTCTCTGAGCTGGTTGATACATCTAGAGAAAAGCAGGGAAAGAAAAGGAACGAGTGGCCTTTGCCATTTCTGCATTCATGTATGAAGTGTGATTGCAGATCTCACTTCTAGTTAAGGTAAGGGAGTGTAGTGATGTTGGGAAAACCACCAAGATCAGAGAGAGAGCACCATAGTCTTCCTTGTCTTCTGGATTATGGTGTTTGGCATAGCTAAAGAGCCGGTTTAGGTTGACTTTAAAGGTCATGATAGAAAGAAAGTACAGTAATACCTTGGATTGCAAGTAACTTGGTTTGAGAGCGTTTTGCAAGACAAGCAAATTTTTAAATATTTATTTAAATTTTTTTGACTTGATATACAAGCGACGTCTTGCAATACAAGTAGCTAAGCAGGGTCAGGCCTGGTTATTACGTGGATGGGAGACCCCTCCTCTAGTTTCCTGCATTGAGCAGGGGGTTGGACTCCATAGCCTTGTAGGCTCCTTCCAACTCTATGATCTATGAAATCTATAAATACTGTAGTATGGCTTAAATTAAAAATCTCTGTACAATTTTTTGGGGGGGAATTTCGTTTTGATATAAGAGTGTTTTGGATTACAAGCACGTTTCCGGAACAAATTATGCTCTCAATCCAAGGCATGACTGTAGACTCTAAGACATGCGTATGAGGATGATGTAGCTAATGTGGGCTAATGAGGGCAGTGGAGCAGTGCAGGAGCAGACCTTACCCCCCTCACCCCGCTTCTTGCCACTCTGGTGGCCTCATTGGCCACCTTTGACTAGGCCTTCGCATAGCTTTATTGATCAGCTTTAGAGGTATGTGTTAGAATTGCTTATGTAACTTGGATAAGCTTGGATGTAGAATTGCATATGCAGACTATCCAAGTGTATGGCTCATAGGCTGCAATAAGCAATTGGGTCCACCCCCTAAGTCACCATTTTGCATCAGGCACTGCCTCACTGAACCACTGTTTTGCACCTGGCTCCAGTTCTTGAACCTCGAAGCTCTGGCAAAATACAAAGTAGATCCCATAAGCCTGTCCACCCACACTATAGAGCATCTGAATACTAGAATGATAGAGATGGAGGGCACTAAAAGGTCACTGTCAAAAAGCCACTGGGCCCAGCCACAATCTAAAAGGCAGATCCTCCATTCAATAGCTTTGATCCTCATCACCCCCATTTCTACAAGTTAGCCTGTGTAATCCAGACTACAGGGTGTGTGCACTAACAGCGAGCAGATGTACTGCATAAAGATTTTTTCCCCCCTTTTAGCGATTTAACTTCACAGCCTCTCTCAAATCAAAGGGCTGCTGACACAACTCCTTCCTTCATTTTTTAAAATGTTCTGCTATTGCCAAGAACTAATCCCACCTCTTTGATTCTGAACAGTCATGTAAACTTTGACAAAACAAAAGAAAGGGGATGTTTTAGGCTGCAAACATTGGTGGGATGCAGGCCAGACTTCTTGACGCAGATGGCGCTTGTCAGTTATACCAGCTGCATGTGAAAAATCTGACAGACAAGAGGGATAATGGACAAAATATTTAGGCACTGCTGCCAGCTGTTATGCCAAAATAATAATATCCCCTCTTTGTAAAAAGAGGGAAATGCATTGTGTTGAGGCTTTGCAAGCAGCTGTTATGTCTTTGATGGCAAAATTAGGTAGCAAAAGATTCCATTAGATATGTTGAAATTGCACATGCAAGCATTGTATGATAACCACCACCTTTTTGATTTTTTAAAACATGAATCCTAACACAAAATTTGGCACATGTCAAGCGGGTGTCATAGAATCATAGAAAAGTAGAGTTGGAAGGAGCCTACAAGGCCATCGAGTCCAACCCCCTGCTCAATGCAGGAATCCAGGTCAAAGCATCCCTGACAGATGACTGTCCGGCTGCACCTTGAATGCCTCCAGAGTGGGAGAGCCCACCACCTCCCTAGGTAGTTGGTTCCATTGTCTTATTGCTCTAACAGTCAGGAAATTTTTCCTGATGTTTAGGTGGAATCTGGGTTCCTGTAACTTGAGCCCATTATTCCATGTCCTGCAAACTGGGATGATAGAGAAGAGATCCTAGCCCTCCTCTGTGTGACAACCCTTCAAGTACTGGAAGAGTGCGATCATATCTCCCCTCAGTCTCCTCTTCTGAAGGCTAAACATGCCCAGTTCTTTCAGTCTCTCCTCATAGGGCCTTGTTTTCAGTCCTTTTATCATTCTTTTTGCTCTCCTCTGAACCCTCTCCAGTTTGTCTACATCCTTCTTAAAGTGTGATGCCCAGAACTGGATGCAGTACTCAAGATGAGGCCTAACCAGTGCTGAGTAAAGGGGACTTATCACTTCACGCGATTTGGATGCTATACTTCTATTAATGCAGCCCAAAATAGCATTTGCCTTCTTTGCAGCCACATCGCATTGCTGCCTCATATTCAGTTTGTGATCTACAATTCACTTGTAGTATTGTTGAGCCAAGTGTCCCCCATTCTGTAACTGTGCATTTGGTTTCCTTTCCCTAGGTGCAACATTTGGCATTTATCCCTATTAAATTTCATCCTGTTGTTTTTGGTCCAACGCTCCAGCCTATCGAGATCACTTTGAATTTTGTTTCTGTCTTCCAGAGTATTAGCTGTTCCACCCAACTTTGCGTCATCTGCAAATTTGATAAGCATTCCCTGTACCTCCTCATCCAAGTCATTAATAAAAATGTTGAAGAGCACTGGGCCCAGGACCGAGCCCTGTGGTACCCCGCTTGTTACCTCTCCCCAGTTTGAGAAGGAACCATTGATAAGCACTCTTTGAGTCCGATTGTGTAGCCAATTGTGGATCCACCTGATAGTTGTTCCGTCCATCCCACTTTTAGCTAGCTTGCTAATCAGGATATCGTTTGCCAGTTGCAAACTGAAACTGACCATTAAGTGTCACCAAAATGAACTAGGGATGGATGAATCTGTCCATTTTGGTTTCTCTGAGTTTCTCATTTTTCCAGTCTTAAGTTTGGTGTAAAAAAAAAAAGTTTGCATGAACATTCGTACACATATTTGTACACATTTCTCTTAATGTATGCACTTCTGTATACAATTTTGCCAAATATACACGTTTCTTGCAAGCAATATTCCTAATATATTGCATTTTGGAATGTTATTTTTCACCAATATACACAGTTCTGTGTGTGCTTAGCCCTAATATATGTGTTTTTGTATTCATTTTTTGATTGGAGAATTCCATTGAAAGAATAGGAAAAGTGCAAATTTTGAAGGATAATTGAGCATCAGTTGAAAAGTGGGAAATTAGGTAATTTTCCATTAAAATGCAAACTGAATGAATTTTTCCCAATCCTTAAAACAAACAACACCCTACCCTAATAGAACCTAAAACTCTCAATATAAAATGTGGTTCAAATTCTCTGTAAAATTCCATCTCATATATAACAAGAATTTTTCCCATTCATGAAGGTCACCCTTCATTTCTCCTTCTGTCTGGCATTCTGATTTCTCACTTAATTTTTAGCACATCATTATATGTGAATCACATATTATTTTATCTCCTTTTTTCTCATCTGAATTGTATGTTGGGAGAAACTCCCACTTTTATATAATTACGATAAAGAGATTCAAGGTCAAACCACATAAGTTAAATACATAGTGTGCAGCTGACACTCTCTTTCTTTCTTACTCTAAAGTAAGCATGCAGATCCCCAATCTGAATTAGGACCTCTGTGTACAGGTAGGGGAAGTTTCAACCTTCCCTCCCCAGCAACTTGTTTTCTGACATTTAGCTGCGTGTGGGACTAAGAAAAGAAAAAGCCTCTGTTGGCACCAATTGGATCAGTGCTTCACAGACTTACTTTAGAGAAAGAAAGAAAGAAAGAGGGGATACATCGCATCGTGCTATGTATTTAACGTATCATGTAGTCTGACCCTAAGGCTGCAATCCTATATACACTTATCTGGGAGTAAGCCCCATTAAAATCAACAGGATTTACTTCTGAGTAGGCATGCATAGGATTGTACACTAAGGGTGCAATCCTATCAGGATGCCCCACTCGGTGGCTTACGGGCATCCAGTGTAGAGTGGGAGGACCATGGAGGTGATCTTCTTCAGCTCCCCATTCTCCTGCTCTGCATTTTTGCTGCATTTTGACCTTCTAGTTGGAGCATCTTGGAGGGGGAGGGAAGGAGGCTGGAGCAGCTGCCGGATACCTGGTTTCCTGGCCTCCCCAGTCTTCTCCCCTCCCTGCCCACTGAACCACTCCCTTTTACCCCTCTCTGAGGTTGCTTTCCTGACCTTGGAGAGCAGCCAGCACAGTTCTTTCCATGCCAGCTATGAGGGGGTGAGGGAGGTGGGGTGGAGCTCCAGTTCCAAGGTTTGAGCGCTGTCTTTGACCTTGGAGCTGGGAATCCAAAAAATCCTATGGCCCCTCAGATGCTGTCTAGGAGCCATAGGATGGCTCCCTCCATCTCTAAGGAAAGATTGTCAAAATCGCTAATAAAAATTTCAAGCTGAACATGAGATGCCTCAAAAAGTTGAGATTTTCAGAACATTATAACCTTAGTCAATGTAAGGGGATCAGGCAACCAGTCTATGAACTTCTGTGTAGCTGGAATATTATGAAACAACCCTTTGATACAAGGGACATCTGTCTCTCTGTGTGCTCTGAATTTCCTGAAACTATTTCCAAGAAGGTAGTTAGGAACACTAGAAGCTTGGCTTTGGTAATTTGGAAGAGTTTGATGGTGTTTACTCCCAGGTAAGTGGCTATTGTACTATTTTTAACTTCTATGTCGCCTTGGGAAGGTGCCACCCTTAACAGTAGCCTAAAAATAATTTTAAATAAATAAAATATAAGATTGCTACCTTAAAGCTATAATTCTCAATTGTTTCTTCTCAGTGTGACACTGATATCATCTCTAGCTTAGTCTGATTCCATCCGTGTTTGTTCAGAAGGAAGTAGCACTGCTGCCATGTGTATGTGTGTAGATATAGATATATCAAGTTCATCATTACTTTTTCTAAATTGTGCATTACCACTGAATGGATGTAGAGCTGTTCTACACGAGGCATTTATTGTGTGGTGTGCTCGTCATTCCCTACTCACGGTTGTTTACAGGTTCTTTAGATGATGCTGTGACCTTCCAGTTTCGCTTCTGTTTTAAAACAGCACTATCAGTGAGTTTTTTTAGAGCAGGGAAAATGGGGTGTTATTTCTGAAAGAAAACACTGTTTTCACTTGTGTATTTGCACTATTCTGCTATACCACAGTGCCACCTAGAGGTTATGTAGCAGGAAAGGAAACTTTCCTTGCGTAGTGCTCATATCTCAATTCTGTGACAAACTGAAAGCAGATGCAGCGGATTAAGATTATCATGTAGAAAAGCTCTGAGTAGCTAAGGGTTAGAATAGCCTTCCCCAACCTGGTGCTCTCCGGATGATTTGGACTACAAGTCCCATCAGCCTCAGGCAGCATAGCCAATGGTCATAGGTGATGGAAGTTGCACTCCAAAACATCTGAAGGGCATAAAGTTGGGGGAGGCTGGGTTACAATGTTTGCTGCTACAGCCAATGCAAAGGACATGCTTTTCTCAGTGCCCACGGATACCTATGATGATGGCAGTTGGTGTGGCAATATGTCTTCCTTCACACAACCAATGTGACCTCGACAAGCCAGAGGGCAAGGGACAACTTGCATGGTGCAGAACCACTGTTGGGTCTCTGTGTGTTCCATTTCAATATAGCTCCAGGTGTCAAAACCATAAAGCAGTATGAAAAGCAGGTCACATAATTTTGCATGCCATGGATGCCAGGATTTGAGATTGGAAAAATTATTTTCTTTGCTATAATTGAAGACATGGGCATAGGTTTCATCCAACCATGGCAGGCCAAAGGGTCCTGACAACAAATATTTGCAGGTTGCAATGAATTGCATCTATGATCTCTGTTCCTCAGCTGCAGAGGTTATCTTTTTATTTAGAAATATTATACAGATGCAGTTTATTATGATGGAGTCAACCTTGTTACATTGCATTATCCCATGTCATTATTTGCAGCATGATATGTATTCTGTTCTCTAGTTCGGGAGAGCTGCACAATCAATTCCACCACTGCCATGCACTTTTGATTGATGCCAAAGCTCTTGGTGTGAGATACAACTGTAACTTAAACTTCTGCCAGTCCTGGCTTATCAGATTGTGACATTAAATCACAGCTAGTTGGCTAAAAGAAAATAAGCTAAAAAGGGAACAGAGTTCATGATTCTGTCAACGCAGCACCTTTGTTGAAAATCCTTCCCAAGATAGTTTTGTCTCCAAAACTTATATAGTAATGATGTATCCCACTCTGATGTGTTGGGTGCCCTGTGCATTTGTCTAGGATTTGGCACACAAGTTAAAAGACTTGGCACATCTACTTTTGGTTGTACTGAGTGGGACCTAATCCATAGTTCTGCCTCATAAGCAAGTAATCAGCATTTATCATACTGCATTTTATTCATTTATTAGCTGATACCTTCTGCATCTCAAAGGAGTGCAATCCTATGCGGGTCTATTCAGAAGTAAGAACCATTTAATTCAATGGGTCTTCCTCTCAGTCAGATAAGTATGTGTAGGACTATAGCCTTAATTATACTCATGTGAAATACCAAGAGGTTTGGGGGAATTTCTCTGAAAGCCAAACTTGATGCAATGTGGGAGACTTATGGATAGGATCTTCTCTGTGTTAAAGAAGTTAACAGCAGCTCTGGACTATGGTGCTTGGAAGCGAGGGCTAGCTCTTTCCTCTTGCCATCTTCTGGATTTAATTATCTCCCAGTGGAATTCAAAAGAGTCACCATACAGATGTTATATGGCAGGGGTGTTGAACTTCTTTCAGTCAGAGGGCCGAAAAGCAAAAGGGGGAGGTGCCAAAAATACCAACACAGTTTAGCTTAAAGCTGTTACTGCTAGTAATTAAGCTCAGGGAGAGGCATTCCAGCTTTTTAGAATGGAAAACAAAATCAGCAAAAGCTGGAAGACAGCCAAACAATTGGTGGTTGGGGGAAAGTCAGTGGGGCCAGGGGAAGGGGCTAGGGAACCCTAGAGGGCTGGATTAGGACCCCAGGTGGGCCAGATTTGGCCAACGGGCTTGAGGTTTAACACTTCTGTTATATGGGTAGCTATATGTTTTGTCCCATGTGGTAAACAGTAACTTTGGCATTTTAATCAAGAACATAGTATGTGGGATTAACTCCCTTCTCCCATCCTGTGGTCCCAGTCCAAATGCCCTTACTCCCCATGCAGTTGCTGTTAAGTGGCTAATGAACCACAGGCAATTCTGTATACGTATCTTCCATGTCACATCAACTTTGGCTGTAAGATTCAAAGTGTGAAGTTATATGACTAAGTTATATCATGAACAATTTCCTGAGGGATAGCCATGTTAGTCTGTTTCAGCTTTCATGGATATTGTAGACTCCTTGTCTTATCCTTCTGACTCTGAAAAGCAGGGGTAGAAAGCCTTTCCCCTCCCAAATGGCCACATTCCCTTTGGGGAAAGTGGTCGGGGACCACATATCTGGGTGGGCGAAAACCAAAACTGGATGGGAACAAAACATATGCCTACCTTACACCCCTCATCCCCTCACAACACATAATGTCTGATCTGCACACCGAGCAAGAAGTCCACTTCTCACCACACAACTGCAACAAGCCCCCTCTTCCCTGCTGCTCAGGAAATAGCTCACCACTTGGGAAGTAGCTCACTAGATCAAGGTGCTCCTGGCACCTTGAGGCTGTGGCTCCCAACAAAGCAGGCTTCCCTCTCCCCTCAGGGCCCTACACAGGTGCCTTGAAGCAGTAGTTGCTAAAGGAGCTGGCTCCCCTCTCCCCTTGCCTTGCCCAAGGGGTGGGGCTTCAGGGAAGGGCTGGCCTCCGCTGGCTGGGGTTTCCCCAGCTCTGCTGTAAAAATGTCTTCACAATACCTGAAAGTTAGGCTTCAGGACCACAGCAAATTCTGACAGAGGACAGAACAGTTGGAGGATCAGTTAGGCAAAAGTCACTTGAATACATAATAAGCCAAAGCAGGTCATGTGACCAGGCCTGGCTGCAGTCCTACAGGCATCCAGGGCAGGCCTTTCTTTGGTAAAAGAGGCTCTATTTGCTAATTATTTCTATGCCCCGCGAGAGATCCCAGTTCTATGACCTTGCACCGGAAACAGCACCAGGCATGGTGACACAGGTTACCTGGTCTCAGTCTTCCACACTATGGTGAGACTTACTGTATTTCTATTTAAATTACAATAATTTCTACATTTGTATCTATGCATATAAATTAGCATATGAAAATATTATGCAAATTAATGTCCTCTTTTGTTCTCTTTTTTTTGGTGATGCACATCCTCCTTTTTGGCCATTCACAAGTGGCCACCCTGGCAGCTGCCCACCTCACCTCACAACATCTTAGTTGACTCCCAGAGGCTTCCCTTTGCCAGTGCCTTGCCTTGTTCTGCTGCTGCTTGTCCCTCACCACATCCCATCCAGCTTTGCCATGGACCCATCACATTTGTGACATTCACAAACACTTCCAAGCTATATGGCATCACAGCATTGGAAAGTGGCTTCCACATTGCCAGATGTTTGTGTGAGGTAGGTTATAGAAATTCATACACAGCTAGAGTCTATGGGAAATGATATACCACACATATACAAAAGACATACAAAGAACTCATATAGCAATGAGTCTGTGACATAAGCAGCCCCAGCACCAGGCTTGTGTGTGCCCTCAGCCTCCAGTGGCACTGCAGTTACCAGTCAACCCCTTCCCCAGATGTGCTGTGCTGGCTAAGCCTCTGTGCTGCTGTTGAGATGGGAGCTGAAGGTGCTTGACAGCTGCCATATTATATCTCCCACAATGCAATGCCTGGTGTCAGACATTGAGGATTCCAACACTGACACTGTACCAGATGATCCTGTCTGGAGGGAGGGATTGGTGGGCAGCTACAGAATGAATGTGTTAGCCCCAGGTCATGGGCAGCAAGGGTCCTGAGCAGAACACTGGGGGCAGGGGATGATGGAGGCAGGAGCAGGCCAGGGGTGAGCAGAATCCAGAAGATAGGCCAAGGTCAAAGCATGTATCAAGCAAGGTGGGGGCCAAAGGCAGGAGGCAAATCCAAGAGCAAGCAGAGTCCAGGCAAGGGCCAGTGGCAAATCCAAAGAGCAACAGAGTTCAGGCACATACCAGGCAGAGAACAGCCAAAGGCAGAAGTGTTGGTCAAGAGCAGACACAGGTCCAAGGCAGAGCCAGGAACCAGCTGCCAACAACACAGAGGCTTGTGTTGCAGTGGCAAAGTCATGAGAGCAGAGGAAGCCCTTATATAGAGCCTCCCACTGCTCCCAGCTGGTGCGCATTAATGCGCCTGGGACTGCCTACCAGTCAGGGATCGCACCCTGCGAAGAGGTACTGCAGACTGACCTGTTGTTCCCAAGGCGGCCACCAGATGGAGCTGCAGAGGAGATCCTGACAAAATGTGTAGTCAGCCCTCACAGTGCCAGGGGCCCGAGTGGCAGCAGGCACCACCAGCAGTGCGAGGCGGGTGCCCCAGGCAAAGTAGGCATGAGCCTCAGTGAGCCCTGCAGGGGTGTGTGGGCCCTGACAGCTCCCCAGGTATGCCAGATAGTGACTCTGAACCTAAGAACAAAGGTTCTCAGAGCAGTATTGGTATTTCCTCGGTATAATGGACAGTTTCTTTCTTGCTTGTGAGGTGGGCCTTTTTCTTAGAAGCTATGTAATTTCTTAAACCTCCCTTTAGGCTTAATGACATCAGCTAAATTACAGAAAAGCCACTTCAAAATAATTTCTGTGCCAGAACTTGAGAATGAAACTTAATTAGGATAGTGGGGTGATCAATTTTCTTTTCTTTTCTTTAACTTTCATTACATAATGATGAAAAATATTTTTGAATTGTGAACCATTGATTTTTGCGTTGCATTCAAAGCTTCATTATATAGCTTGCGGTTATTGAATAACCAGGGTTTTTGCTTCTTAAATTAATGGTTACATCAAATTGATTCCTAATTTAATTAAATAATACAATTTCTGTAGAATAAACTATTTGATACTATTATATATCTTAATATACTTTCAAAATCCTTCTGCATATTGTTAGTCACAATGTGTCCCTAGGCCTGAAGGTTCATCAAATCATGCAGGGGTTAAAATGAGAGCCACATCATTTAATTGTATCAGACTGTGATCTCTGTGACTGACCCCAAAGATCCTCTCCTAGAGAGCAACTGGCATTGTAGAGACATTCACAGTGGCTGCCCTTCAGTTGTAGAACTAATCACAGCCTAAATAAGCGCCAAACTACATGTTACACTAATTACATAGTGTGTAGCTGAGGTCTGTGTTTTGTTTTACCGTAGTGTGCAGTTCCAATTTGGATCAGGAGTAGTGCACTAAATTAAACCTTCCCCCATCTATTTTCACCCCCAAATTCCACCCCCAATGGAGACAGTTTTTGTTTTTTAAACTCCCCCATGTTGGTAGGGGGTGGAATTTTGGGGGGAAAGGGTGAGGAGGGAGGTTCAATTCTCCCCTCCCAGAGCGTTGTGGTGCTGATCTGATCAGGGCCAGGCACAATTACACCAAGATAAAGCAAAACACAAGCCTCAGCTACATGCTACATCCAGTATTCAGAGGTGGTATGCCTATGCTCCCCAGCTGCTGGGGAACATGGGCAGGAGGGTGCTGTTGCACTCGTCCTGGTTGTGGGTTTTCTGTGGGCAGCTGGTTGGACACTGTGTGAACAGAATGCTGGACTAGATGGACCCTTGGTCTGATCCCACATGGCTCTTCTTACGTTCTTATGATTAGCATAACGTGTAGTTCGACCCTCAGCAATTCTGTGTAAAGTGAGTGTTTGCCTTTTATACACATGTTGGCTTATTTATGGT
The DNA here is from genome assembly GCA_021292165.1 of Shinisaurus crocodilurus. NCBI lineage: Eukaryota > Metazoa > Chordata > Lepidosauria > Squamata > Shinisauridae > Shinisaurus > Shinisaurus crocodilurus. The sequence continues at coordinate 60,395,135 of CM037880.1, read as the reverse complement.
GAATGGGTTGGGTCTAAGGGTGCTTCTAGATGAGGCTTTTTATCACACCATCATGCTGTTTCTTTCACAGAATTTTACAGGGGGTCCAGATATCGGCATCTTCCACTTGTCACCAGGAGAGGCAGGTGACTCCTATGTCGGTGGGGCTCCTTATCCACTGCAGCTTTTATTCTGAGCTTTATAGGAGCTATCCATGGTGCTTCATGGTGGTAAACCTTATTTTGTGGGTGGAGTACAGCACCATGGATAGCTCCTATAATGCTAAGAATAAAAGCTGCACTGGCTGAGAAGCCCCACTGACATAGGAGTCACCTGCCTCCCCTGCTTGTAACCCTCCTGTGTTTTTCCACTACTTCTTCCACCTTTTTTCTTAACATGGAAAAGTACGAAAAGACAGAGTAGCTCCACAGTGCCTTCTGATCATTAGCTCAAGGTCTCCTCTGTCTGGAAGCATACTAAGTCATTTGGCCATAGGATTAAAAAACAAAACAAAAAACTTTTAGGCTGCAGTCCTCAGTCTGGCCCAGACAATGGAGGTGGTGAGAAAGAGGAGCAGCAGATGCCATTGCGTACTTGCTCCCTGGCTCTCTGCCTGTCAAGCAGGCAAGTGGTAACAATGATGAGAAAGAGGGTGAGGAGCAATAGCGCCTGGTGACAATGGTGGTGAGAAGGTAGACTCACTGAGGGAGAGGTCCCATTGGAGGTGACTTGTCCAAGGGCCCTCAAAAACCTGGAGCTGGCACTGTATAATGAGAAACTTTGGTTAACTGGAGAATTCTTGGCTTGTTCCCAGCTCATGTGAAGGTAGGAGCAAAGCAGCTGTGTGCAGGGCCATGAGGCTCATTCATATCTTGGCTTATTAAGCCAAGATATGATTGTCTAGATGTGGCCTCTGTGTTCTCTGATTAACCATGCTAACTACTCTGGGGTTCCACCTATGATGTAATTATTAGCTACAGAGTTTCTTCAAGTGCTCCATTTTGTATTGAATATCTTTAAAATTCCCTGCATCACAGAACATACCGTGTTTCCCCGAAAATAAGACACTGTCTTATATCTTTTTTGGCTCCGAAAAACACACTAGGTCTTATTTTTGGGGTAGGTCTTATACTTCAAGTTGCCCTTTGCTGCCACCACCAGGCCATGGGAATGATCACAACTAGGTCTTATTTTCGGGGTAGGTCTTATACTTTAGCAATTCCCCAAAATAGTACTAGGTCTTATTTTCGGGGAAACACGGTAGTGGCTGTTATCACAAAAACATGGATGATGTTTCTGTATCCAGTACAATTTAAGGAACTGATAACTGGACCAGAATGAGGATTAGAATATATTCTGTCTTGTGGAAGATTGGCGGGGGTGGAGATTTCATACCTCCTCCAAATCTTGGAATCCTTATTGGCTTTTTATTACTAGTTTTCTCATCATGAAAGTAAAGATTCAAATGTCAGGATGTGTATTTTAATCTTTCTATTTTTTTCCAGATCATATGCTAAAAGTAGAATAAAGATATCATACTATGCTTTAGGGCTCAACAGTAAATTGAAGCATTATTCTAATATATATTTGAGATGTCTTCTGCTTAGCTGGCTGGCAAAGTAGCTAATTAGGGAATCAATTATGAATTAATTAAGAATATTCGTTAAGTAGCCCATATCTAAAGTCTTGCGAAGTCTGTGTTTGCAAGACCTTTGGATCTGAGTGAGCTATCAGCTCATATATGTAGCAAATGTATCTCAATTAGCTTGCAGTGCCCAAAGTAGAACCGGTCTAGTGCATAACATACCTATGCAACATCTCCTCACTGTGCACATCTACTAACCCAAGGTGCAGGCATGAAAAGTACAGGCTTAATCCAATGCTGTAGCCAGGCTTGCCAAATTGCTAGTGTTGCCAATTATTCAAAAGAAAAACAAAAGCTAGGACCGGGATGGAAATGGGAAGTTTTTCAGACAAAAGACAAAAGTTTTGTCTGTTACTATATGTACGTATTTGTTGTATTGTTGTTGTTTTTTTCTCTCTCTCTCTGTTTACAATAAAATATTTTTTTAAAAAGAAAAGAAATGGGAAGTTTTTCCATTTTCTCTTGTGACACAATAGGAAAGAGTAAATGTAGTTCCGGCAGTGAGTAGCCTTAATTATCTTTCATTTATCCTTCACATTGTATTATGCTGCCACATCACATTGCAAAGGATTACCCCTTATCAAATGTATTATTGTAGAATTGTTTAATCTATAAATTATAGCTGAATAGTCGGCACTTTCCCCAAATGACTCCACAAACTGTGATATAAACCCAGATTTCTCTGTCCTGGGTCCCACGCTCTTTCCACCCATATTTACAACTGAAAGTGTTCTTTTCCTAATAATCTGGTTGTATGTAAGCTGTGCAAGTTGATTCTTTCAGCAGCTCATTATTTCCCTCTCCTTTCTCCTCCTCCCTTAGTATAGACCCATTGAAATCAATTGGACTGAGGCTAGTCACACAGGGTTTGATCCAGATTTATGTTGGGTCAGCTGCACTGGCAGAAGTGGATTTGCCCTCCTTCCCGTGGCAGCCCCTCCGGCCCTCTGAAAATGCGACACAGAGAGTCAGGATACCCTGCTGAATGGGGTGATCTGTGGTGTGGGTGGGTGGGGGAGGGAGGGAGGGAAGAGGTGGATCTCTCCAAATTGGGAGGAGGGACTGTCCGCAAGCAGAGCCCTTCCTCTCACAGAAGACAGATCCTGGATCCAATCCGGACTTATGTCCCATTGATTTCAATTGATATACTTTAAGTATGGCTTAGTCTAGATCTAACTCATTGACAGGATATCTTTATTAGAACCAGCCAAAAAGTTACAAAATTCTCAGATTTGTCAGACTTGTTCAGGCTGGATGTTATGTTAAACAAACATAGACTCCCAAAAGGTAGGTGTGTGTGTGTGTGTGGGGGGGGATTGTAGAAAAGCCCCAGTGTGGGCCATGGTGTAATGTCAGAAATATGGAAAATGTAATTTCAGAATTAAAATATAAGTTTTTCTTTCATGGCTCATGAGATTGTATGTATGGGATGGAATCATGGTATTTGTGTGGGAGGAGAACCCATGCTATAATTGATACTGGGCCCCAAAAATGATGTTTGAGCCCTGATTATAACTGCAATATCATCTCAGCTGTTTAAAATGAAAAACGGTGTCAGGGAAGAAATACCTGGGACACAACGATTTTCACAGCTACAAGATGCAAATAGTTGAGTCAACAACTGAAGTGCATGCATGTTTGTACCAGCCCTGAATTATGGCCTGATCCTACAAAACTTATTAGCAAAGGGCGCTGAGGCTGTTGGACCAGTGCAAAGCCTGAAATAGAATTAGACAGTTGTAGCAGAGTAGGACCATGCTTGCACTACTGTGGCTAAAGCTGATCTGCTGGGTAGGACTGCACAGTGATGCACTTCTAAAGTAGGGGCGCAAAACCACAGGCCCAGGGGCCAAATATAGCCATCCGGGGGGCCAAATCCAGGAGTTCCCCAGAAGGCCACACCCCCTTTACCTGGCCACACCCCTTCCCCCCAACCACTGAATGTTTGATGGTTTCCTGGTTTTGTGCAATGTCTCTCCTAAGGCTTAGTTACTGACAGTAAAAGCTTTATGCTAAAATATGCAGTTATGTTTGGGGTGTTCTTGCCCCGCCTCTTTTGACTTCAGCCCCACCCACCTCTGGAATGCAGCCCCTGAGAGCTTCCCTGCAACTCCTAATGGCCGCAGCCAGCATGGCCAATGGTCAGGAATGCTGAGAGTTGTAGTCTAAAACATCTGGAGGGTACCAGATTGGGGAAGGCTGCTCTCTATGGCACTGGCCTCAATGATGGGCCAGATGGGAAAGTGGAGAACAGAGGTGGAGAAATTAGAAATGCTTGGAACTCTCCTTCTCTCAGTGAGCCTTTATCTATATTAATACATATTAATGTATGCATATAATACATGCATTAATATAGTAATGCCTATTAATATTTATTCTTATATGCCGTAAAGTGGCTTACTCCCTTCATGCTATACTTCTTTAACTTCTCAGTTTGCTTTTTGTTTTGTTACAGTCTTGTGCCTTTACATTGAGAAAAACATCCATCCCTCTTACCTCTCTTCAACTCCTATCCCTGGGAGCCAACAAAGAGACAACATTTGAGGGATGTATCCTGAGGGATAGCACTAGTATAAAGGTGCTAATGCATGAGGTGAGCCTTTAGGACTCAGCCCATCAAAAGTGCATAGTTGAGAGGCACACCAAAAGCGAGTTTTGTCTAATCATATGCTTGTGAGGGCTTTGATTTCCAAAACTCACTCTGCTCAGGGAAAATTATTGTGATATTTTCTCACAATACAAATCACTTCTACTGGGCTGAAATTAGGCTTGTTACATTTCCCAAGATCAGTCCTTGAGCTGACAGCTAGATGATCTTTCTCTGGTCCAAAGTGGGTTATGCTTTGTGCCACTCTCCGCTGGCCCACCCACAAGTTCATCATTACCCGGACCCCATTTTAAATTATGCTGAGATTTTGAAAAAAATCTAGCCTGAGATAACACATTCAATTTTGCTTTTTGACATTCACTTTGTAATTCTCCAGTGAGATGTCCAGGAAGAAGAAAACTTTTGAACATGTATGTGCCATTTAAAAAAATAAAAATAATGTTTTCCTATTTTGTTAGAAGGAAACAGTCTCTATATACTGTAGGACATTTTAAAGGACTCCAGCAGGAGAAAGCCATTCTAAAACAATTACATTAACCTGACACAAAACTACCACCCTTGTTCCGTGTTTGTTTTCATGCCAGTCAGAAAGTGATTTTGACACTTCTAGAGAATATATTCTCACATGGTTTCAGTGTTGTACTTCTCAATGCAATTTCCTTGCCCTTTGCCCTCACTGCTATCATTTGCCCTCACTGCTGTTTAATCTGATGTCAGAAAGGCTAATAAAACCACAGAGCTTGCCACAGCCAATTGGATTAAACAGGAATGTGTGGCTAAACAAGGCATAGAAGGGAGAGGGAAAAGAAAAAGGGGGAATAGCTCAGAGGAGAAGTAGCAGCTAGAGAAATAAAAGGATGTTTGACCAGTGCCAAAACAAAGTGAATGTTCTGTGAGGTGAATGCTTAAGATTTTTTAGTTGTATGCTCAACTGCTAATTTTGAGGTGAAAATCAAAACAGAGGATATCTGGTACATCTCTCATTACAATACATATACAATTAGATTTCATAGATCATAGAGTTGGAAGGAGCCTACAAGGCTATCGAGTCCAACCCCCTGCTCAATGCAGGAAACTAGAGGAGGGGTCTCCCATCCAAGTAATAAGCAGGCTTGACCCTGCTTAGCTTTCCACGCTCAGACAAGCTGAGCCAGCGTAAGCCACAATGAGAGCTACGGTTTGTCCAGAACCCTACTCTGTGTGTCTCTAAGACCACAGTGACCTTAAGCATGGGCTCAGGTGAACAGAAATATTTATTGAATGTGAAACCATTTTAAGGGTGAATCCAAACCCGGATTCTTCTTAAATTCATCTCATTTTAGCTTTTGTCCCTTACTATCCGTAGTGGATAGTAGATAGTGACTATCCATAGTGGATAGTGACCATCACTATCCATGTGACATTGAACAGGCACTTCCTCTTCTGGAAGCTCATTTGTCTCTCCCCACCCCCAAAGAATGCTCAACTGGAGCAACTGCACCATTTGTACCCCTAGTTAGCCCTATGGGCTATTGTAGGGTTATTGGAAGGTTGTTTTCCCCTCCAATAAGCCATGCTGCCCAGGTTCAGATGACATGGCAAACCATGGCAACCCCCTGCCAGGGGTTGAATATTCAAAATGGCTGCCAGCACATGCCACAACCCACCATGGCTTAAATAAGCCATGGTGAGCTGCAGCGATCCTGAAAACTGGCCCAATGTATCCACACACTGTAAGCTGCGGTATTGGCATGGGGTGCTATTGCATCATGTCTCCTTTGGGCAGGAGATTCATTCTCCATTTGTTTGTTTGTGTGACTAGCCCAAGGCCACCCAGTGAACTTCACAGCTGAGCAGGGATTTAGAACATAACATAAGAAGAGCCATGCCGGATCAGACTAAGGTCCATCTAGTCCAGCATTCTGTTCACACAGTGGCTAACCAGCTGCCTGCGGGAAACCCACAAGCAGGACATGAGCGCAAGAGCACCATCCTGCCCATGTTCCCCAGCAACTGGTGTATGTAGGCATGCTGCCTATGATACTAGAGGTAGCATATAGCCATCAGGACTAGTAGCCACTGATACTCTTCTCCTCCATGAATTTGTCCCATCCCCTCTTAAAGCCCTCCAATCCAAATTGGTGGCCATCACTACATCTTGTGGTAGTGAATTCCATTGTTTAACTATGCACAGTGTGAAGAAGTACACTCTTTTATCTGTCCTGAAGCTCCCACCAACCAGCTTCATGGGATGACCCCGGTTCTAGAATTATGAGACGGGGCAGAATCCAACAGGGCACTTATGCCCCTGTGAAATCTCTTATGCCCTACCAATTCCGTTGCGCAAGTGGCCCCCACCGCTTACACAAGGGAGATTTAGCCCTTCTGGGGCAAACTGAAATGAGTGGAAATGCTTGTTTCTGGAAGGTGGCAGTTTGGCAGAGCTCACACGAAGGAGCTCTGCTGACCTGCCTCCTTCCAGAATGAGTATTTCTGCTCATCTTGGGGCTTCCCCTAGGAAGTGCTAAATCTCCCTTGCATAAGTGGTGGGTCCTGCCCAAATGTTATAACCTTTCGTCATAGGAGAGTTTCTCCAGCCCCTTTATCATTTTAGTTGCCCTTTTCTGCACTTTTACATCTACAATATCCTTTTTTAGGTGCAGTGCAGTGGCCAGAACTGTGGCCAGTATGGTGCAGTCGCACCATTGATTTGTATAAGGGCAGTATGATCTTCGCAGTTTCATTTTCAGTTCCTTTTCTAATTATACCTAACATGGAATTTGACTTTTTTGAACTTGGATCTGCTCAGCCAGCACAGCGCCACAGCACCATCTAGTGGCTGCTGTTCATCTGAACGTGGCCGACACTCCTGTCTTCGCAGGATTCGGCCCCATACCTCCAGCTGCTCTCAGGCCTGCTAGTGCAGACCAGCTGGGAGCTGCAGGGAGGCCTACTTAAGGGCCTTCTCATCACTCCAGCCTTTGCCACAGTAATACAAGCCTCTGTGTTGCCTGCAGTTGGTTTCTGCATCCAGCAACCAACATTGATTCTGGTCTTGCCTGGTGATTGACCCATGACTGCTTTTGACCTTTGCTTCTTACCTCTGGCCCTTCTCTGCCTGGTACATGCCTGAACCTAGCCTGCCTCTGGACCCAGCTTTTGGCCCTTGCCTGACCTCAGTTTGTCTTCGGTATTCACCTCTGGCCCTTGTTGCTTCCTGAACTTGTCTCCTGCCTCTGGCCCCCACCTTGTTTACTATGTGCTTCAGCCTTGGCCTGGCTTCTGGATTTTGCTCACCCCTGGCCTGCTCCTGCCTCCATTGCCCCCTGGTGTCCCTGCCCCCTGCCCAAGACCCTTGCCACCCACAACCTGGAGCTAACACCCAGTCCTAGTCTGATGCTCTAACCACTACACTACACTGAATCTGGTCTGATGCTTATCCATAACTGGATTTACCATACAGTTGATTATATTTTGTAAACTCCAGAAAAGGAAAGAAAAGATTACATGAGCAGTGCAATTATTATGTGGGGCTGAAATCATGTGTGCTTATGAAATGAATTATCTTTTTAAAAATATAATTACTCTTGCCTACATTGTTGAGGAATTAATAAAAAAAAAACCAAGGAATAAACCAAACATACAATTTCATTAACAGCATCTGTGATAGAGCACTCTAATTGATATTGGATAAAAGTCAGTCCTGGCAAAAAGAGGGTGAATAGGAGTCACAGCCATTTAAATTGCATTGGAAGAGGACTCAGTGTGCTCCTAAGTTCAGCAGTAATTGCTTTAACCTCCAGCTCCAAAAATGTCCATAGCAACACATTCACATAATTTCATGGCTTTCAGGGTCAACTGAGGGCAGCCAGCCATAAGGAAAGGAAATTGCCTATGTATCTTCCACTCATTCTGTTATGCTCCTTCTGAAAATGGTCAATATGATGTACTATAGATGCTCGGACATTCTGTGGTAGTTTGCAGCATCACACCATCTGCTAGTGCCAGAAACCTCTCAAGATGAAGCACAAGACACTGGACAGGATTAAGGATGGATGGATGGATGGATGGAGGGAGGGAGGGAGAAAGAAACTGCACTAACAATAATGCTTAATATTTGTATAGCATTTAAAGTGCTATTTATCTGGTTGAAATCCTTTCAACAATGCTGTAGAATTATTATTGCAGCTTGGGGAAACTGAGGCTGGGAGAGAGTGGCTTGCCTAAAGGCAGCAATCCTAAGGACACTCACAAGAGAGAGAGACTAGTGCCAAGACAATGTTGAATACTACCCTATATGTTTAGCATTTGTTTACATTATTACATACTTCTTTTAAAATGCAATTATGATAGCTGCCTTCGGTGTCTCCATTATGAGGCACAAATATAGGATGTGAATATAATGGACTTGTTCCCACCATTGGAAGCAGCCCCTAAGTGGAATTCCACTCAGAATGTTCTCACTGGTGATGAACTGGGGGAGGCAATTTCCCCTTTTTTCTGGAGCCCTCAGCACCACTTCCCTGCTGTTCCAGAGAGCCCCCCAACCCTCTGTACCAGATTTTCAGTGGGGCATAGAAGGCTGCAGTGGGAGGGAGAAATCAGTGAAAATGGTCTCCTCCCCGATTTCACCAGCAGGACTTCTTCACTGGATTAAAAGCCTTCCATGGATGGAAGCAGCCCTTCCATGATGAAAATCATAGTGTGGGAAGGTTTTGCATTCGGGTCTGTTGGTGGGACATACTCCTGGATCATCAGACATATCTATGCTGCCGTAAGTAGGCATAGTTATACATCCTGTATTACAATTTTAATTGTTGGAGAACTTGGAGTGACTTGAGGATTCCTACGAATGAAAACCTAGTGTGACGGTGAGTGGATGTGTGTCTTATTACAATCTTAAAAGCAAGATGGAAGGAATACAAAATGGATCCAATCATTACCACAGTCACAAAATCACTTCAAAGTGGTGTTTTATGTAAGTAAATAGAATTGCTTGAAGTAGATTGCTGATACTTCGGGGGGGAAAAGACTAAAAGGAGAAGTGAAAAGCAAAATACTAGTTCTGCTTCATTTGAAGTTGAGGGTAGAGTTGACTTCAGTGAGATTTGGATTTGGTACAAACGCTGGTGTTGTTTTTTAAAAATCTAGTATATTTGTGTTAGGAGAAAAAGAAATAATTGAGCCAAAAACTTACAACTTTGGAACAGTGAGTGAATTTTAGCAGTTCAGTTTTATGCTCATTGAACACCCTTTGAAGCCAAAGGACATGCATTGGCTGCCATGATAAAATTAAAAGTACCTCCATGATTATTCAGGTTAAGCCAGGAAGAATGGAAGTTATATTTACTAAACTGCAAATGTGTATTGTGGGGAATCCGTTATGTCACCTAAATCAGAAACATGCAGTTAACAATATACAGGTGCAGTGGTTATGAGTTCTGTCTGATGTTCAAACCACAGAGTGTAAAGTAGAGGTATGCAACTGGAAGCCTGTGATGCCAGTTTGCCTTTCAAAGAGCATTTTCATCTGTCTCTCAGCATTTTCATCTGATTCTAAGAACTCCCTGAATCTCATCCACTTTCTCCTGAGCTTACACACACAGAGAGTGTTATTTAACCTTGTGAAGTGCAACAGAGGACTCTCCCTGTATTGATTTGTACGTGAACCACCAAGACACAGGTGGATGGGAGTGAGCAGTGGAGAGGGGAGGGCTCCATCAAAGCCTCTGTTGCTGATCATACTAGGAAGAAAGGGGTCCAGGGACATATTGTCTGTGTCATTGCTTGCAAGGAGTGAGCTACTGGAGAGAGTCAATGTTGCTGGTCCTTCAGCCATGGGTCAGTTGGAGTACAGTGTGGCCCTTGTTCAGAATCAGTTGCAGCCAGAACAATGAGATTTGGATTTTGTACAAACGCTGCTGTTTAAAAAAAATAATAATCTAATACTGTTTGTGTTAGGAGAAAAAGAAATAATTGAGAGCCAAAGACTTACAGCTTTGGAACAGTGAGTGAATTCTAGCAGTTCAGTTTTATGCTAATTGAACACCCTTTGAAGCCAAAGGACATGCACTGGCTGCCATGATAAAATTAAAAGTACCTCCATCACTCCATGATTATTCATAGGGTGGATAGTATATACCTTTTAGTCCTATTCAAGCATTAGTAGCTCATGTGATTACCACGCATCAGAGAGAAAGTGGGATCTAGGGTGGCCACGTGTCCTCTTTTACAGAGGACAGTCCTCTTTTGAAGGGCTGCTAGAACATTGTCCTCTATTTGAAGGGCCGTCCTGTCCAAGTCCACCTTAAACATAAAGAACCATGAGAAGCCAGGAGACCAGGGCCTCTGAGGTTGCTCATCAACAACAAGCACCTGGACAGCAGACTGAACAGGCAGACACACAGGTCACCTGGTCACAGCCTACCCCACAATGAAACTGTATTTCTATTTAAATGATAATAATTATTTTGAAATTTGCATTAATATATGTAAATTAGCATGGGCAAATTTTATGCAAATCTGTTATCATCTCTTGTCCTACTTTTTGGTGATGCATAAGTGGCCACCCTAGTGAGGCCTTGCTCGCTGACCCTGCTTCTTCCTTCACATCCCTGTTGGCCTTGCCCCACCACTATTCACACCCTGGTCAGAAAGGTCTGAAGCAGTGAGCCTGCTCTACATTTGTAAGCTGCCCATGCGATTTAGAACCCTGATTGTGCAGGTTCTAAATCATGTGAGGAGCCTATGTATGTAGAGCAGGCTCCCTGCTTCAGATCTTCCCAACCAATGAGTGTGGGTTGCCATTGAAACGTGAGTTGTTGAAATGTGGATTATCATGTTGTCTGAGCCCAGCCAAAATAACAAACCATGGTGAACAACCCACAGTTCACAACCCAACAACAAACCATGGGTTCTCCCCATGGGTTATTCGTGGTTAACAAGCCATGGCTTGTTAGCACAGCTGGGTTCAAACAACACAATAACCCACAGTTCAACAACAACCCATGGTTCAACTCTTGAGTGTGGGTTATTGTGTTGTCTGAACCCAGTCAGTGTGTGAGGAGTGTGGGGGCAGAGCTGGCAGAGGACCTGACATCCTTTGGAAATCCAAGCAGAATACCTTCCGCTCTGCCTATGCTGCAGAGTAATGTCATGCTATCCAAAATATGTGCTTGACAACTTCTGGTCACTCACCACTCATTCCATTAAAAAATGGAATTTTTATACTGTTTTTATGTTTAACAGATGTTTTTATTGTATACTTATCTGTTTAATTGATTTTTATTTTGTACGCCACCTAGAGTAATAGTATATAGGCGGGATATAAATTGAAATAATAATAATAATAATAATAATAATAATAATAATAATAATAATAGGTAATAAAAAGGTCAGGGGGAAGAATAGCTTAGCTCTCAAAACAGGTTTTCTATCCCAAGAACAATAATTGGCTAGCTGTGTACTAGTAAATTTATAGCTTACTTGATAAACTCTTCTTACTTGGAAAACTTTTCTACTTGGAGCTAAAGCATATATGGGTTGAAGCAAGCTGGATCAAAGTTTTGCTTGTGCTGTACCACTTGTCTAGATGGTTTAGCATTGGCATTGATCACCAGTAAGTCTGGGTTGAGCTGAATGCTGAAAACCTCTCTGCTCAATATAGGTTTGCCAGCAATCTGTGCTCCAGAGTGAGTCACTCAGAGTGGGTTTACTTCACCACAGTGTCAACCTGGCTCACTTCAACCTGGGCAGAAATGTGTGCATTGGAATTTACAAGCACAGTAAAAAAATAAAAATAAAAAATAAATAAAAAAAATTAAAATGAAAAATACATACACACACATACCTTGCATTCCATCCACTAATAAAAATTCAGAAATGACAAATCTTCCCTTGGGGAGAATTGACTGTGGTCATGGCACTTATCAGTCAGCTGCTTCCTTTTGTAGTTGAAATGTTTGGGTATTGTTTTGCTAAGATCAGGCCTTTGAACCTAACTTTCCCCTGTGTTTAAGCCTGCTTTTCCCTTCTGTACCTGAAATAAGTAGGCCTGATATATTAAAATGGTTTGTGCAAGAAACTTTCATGGCTTGTGTCAGAAGAAGAACCTCAGCATTATTTTAAAAACCATGTTACAGATCTGCTGTTCACACACTTGTGCCTGGAGTCACTGACTGCAATATGCAATCTCAAAAGCTAGAAGGCAAATGAAAAAAATCATACTGCTGTGAGAGGGTCGTCGTATGCTGCTGATGCCCAACTGTTGTCAGGTTTTTCAATTGCACAAGGGCACCCACGGCGCCACAAGAAAAGGTTATCTCTCATTTTTTTCCTTGCCTTGACCTGCAAGTCATTAAATATGTGCAACATTTATTTTAGAGTGACTACAAAACCAAAGGCATTGAAAGTTTCCTGCTCCTGGGCTCCCAAGATCTCAGCCAGCCCTAGGCTAGAAGTAGAAGTACTCCCATCAAATAGAACTTCATCAGAAGTAATGCCCTGGGGTGATCTACTGGCTCATAGCCCAGGTTTATCTGACCTGGACACAAAGAAACACAGCTCCTGGCTCTTGGCAATCTGTGTATCCAGTCTGAAGCCTTGCAGGCTGCAGCCACACAGATGTCTGTAACAACCCCTCATTTAGGTCCTCGGCTGGTGATTTGGTGGAACAAACAAATTTGCTTTTGCAGGAACCAGATTAGGAGGCTGTTGCCAGCCTTAAGTACTGGGATTCTGCAGACCTTAGGAGTTTTACAATAAAATCTATTTAGTTTTACAACTTGCTCTGTGCCCAGGTGTATATAGAAACAACAACAACAGGGAGGCACTCCAATCCAAAAAGAAAAACATGTGAGTTAGGGTGCAATCCTATGCATGTTTAGACAGAAAAAAGTCCTGCAACTCCCATCACCCCCCCCAGTCAGGGTGTTGGGAGTTGCAGGATTCCCCCCCCCCCCCGCCCGGTCTAAACATGCATAGGATCGTGCCCTGAGTCACAAAAGTGCCTGTTTGTTGTGTGCTCACCCAATGTTTTGGAGAACAACTCTCCTCCTTCCAGGGCCGCCTGCACTATCTATATCAACTTCAACAACTGAAGTTGTTCAACATTAAGCTTAAGCTTAATGGTTAGTTGTTGAAGTTGATTTAGATAGTGCAGGCAGTCCCTGAAAAAGTGAAATTATTCTCTGAAAATTTGGGTGAGCACACACATGGGGGATTTCCTCTTCCCAGCACTGCACTGCCACCACCTATGGGGAAACTCCTTCACTGGGCAATCTCACATATGAGGTTTTTAAAATTTTTTTCCAGTAAATGCTTATTTTTCAGGGCCTAAGGAACTCTCTGCCACATTAACTCAGGGTTCCTCAAGCTGGCCTTTTTCTGCTGTCACCAATTCTGTTAGAATACTTTAAAAACTCCTAGCAGCCTGGTATAAGAGGCTTAGGAATCAGATGGGCACTAATACTAAAGACAAGATGAACGATTAAACAAGTTAATTTATTAAAGGGATAATTTGTACATAAGGGATTACAGTAATACCTTGGATTGCAAGTAACTTGGTTTGAGAGCGTTTTGCAAGACAAGCAAATTTTAAAATATTTATTTAATTTTTTTTTAACTTGATATACAAGCGACGTCTTGCAATACAAGTACAGTACTGTAGTGCGGCTTAAATTAAAAATCTCTGTACAAATTTTTTTGGGGGGATTTCGTTTTGATATAAGAGTGTTTTGGATTACAAGCACATTTCCGGAACGAATTATGCTCTCAATCCAAGGCATGACTGTACTGATATTTACTTTTGGGTTTTCAAAAGGCTGCTTAGTGACAATTCTTAAGGACTCAAGAGACACTTTTGCTGCTACAAGCCTCTTAATAACTTCTTTTACCTCAGGCCAAATTCCCTAAACCTCCACCCCAGACAAATACACTTACAACTGGGTCCAGCTTCTAGGTGCAGACTTCCTTTGACAGCAATGCTCCTTCTGCTGTATTTTTGGCTCCTTGGACAGTTTATCTGGCTTTTGACTGTCTGCTTGTATAACCTTCTTCTGGCAAGCTTTTAGGGCAGCCTCCTGGCATAACACAGCCACCTGCTACCTACTCCTGATCTTCAGCAGCCACGTAAGATTATCCCACAGAGAAGGAATAGCTCAACATCCAGGCCTCAACTATTCACTTTTCCCCTCAGCTTTCCCCTACTCCTTCTAAAACACCACACACCAACTAGCAGACCTCCTCCCTGTCCTCCCTCGCCCTCCACAGACTGACTCCCCCAACTGTCAGCTGTAACTTCTTAAGTGTCGTTTCATAACTACTCTTTCCCACCTGGCTAGAAAACCCCAGCCAATCAGAATCAAATTTACCTGATCCCCGCCCCATCTAACAATATTCAAAACCATTTTCTCTCTCTCTCTCTCCCTTCAGAACATCGCTAAACAACCGCTACACAAGCCTTTGACAGTAGGCTCAGGCCTACTCAGATACACTGTATCTTCACAGGGGCCACACGAAGTAAACATTACATAACAACTTCCCAACAAATAAAACAGCCACTTTTTTTTTTTTTACTCAGTCACTTGTTTTTCTTTCCAGATTTATATAACAACATTTTAAACAATGAAGACAATTGGATAGAATACCACACCGAATAGGAAGTGCTATAATAAAATTAAAGAAGCCCCATAATACCAGCTTTGAAGCAACCATCAAATGCCAACCCAAACGTGGTCTTAGAATTTTTCCAGAAAGAGATTAGGGGCAGAATCTGGCAAAGTTCCGGAAGAAAGAAGGTCCACATTGGAGGTAAGCTACCTAGAATGGTTCTTTGTGACCCATTTGGTAAATTCTAGACATATAGGTGGAACATATGAAGAAGGTACTCTTAGCAGATATGAAAAATTGTGATAGGACAAGAGGTAAAGAAATACCCAAACCATTTAGGGTTTCATTTAGGGTTCTGCCATCTTAAATTAAGCCAGAAACACAATCTACCCAGCATTTTCATCCCAATGTTGCAGTTCAGATAGTGAAGCAATGATGTCATACAGTCCCTGTGAGGCTGTGAGGGTAGGTAAGACCTTAAAATGGCTCCTCTGTTGGGGTGTGGGGGCACCTGCTGATAGTATTTATCAGTTGACTGAGACATGGGAGAGCTTCTTTGTGGCTCTGCCTAGGCAATGGAGTTCTTTGTTGTGGGATATCCCACAACATTTAGCCTCTCCCCCCCCCCCATTTTGCTGCTCAGTCAAAACGTTTTTATTCCTCCGGGCACTTAACCTACCAGCTTGAGTGGTTTTAATTATTTGATCCTTTGATTTGTAAGTTCTGTTTACCTGCTGCAAACTCCTGTTCCTATTGCTTCCATGTTTTATTGGTTGTTGGATGAATCTATCTATCTATTAAAAAAATTGGTGTATGCTGCCTGGAGTGTTATTCTGCCAATAGAAAGGTGGGATATAAATCTTCATAACAAAGAATCAAACAAAACAAACTAATACATAAATATTTATTTTTAATATTTGTATACTGCTTTTGTGCCAGGATGGTAGACATGGCCAACCCTATGTCAGAGTGCGGTGGCCGCCTCAGGAAGCAGATTTTGGGTGTCATGAAATGGCAGCTAATTTTTATTTATTTACTTTGTTGCAATTGTATTTTTACTGCCAGGGAGGCGGAGAAATGCTTGTGGGGTTTTCTGCCTCATGTGCCAAAATAACTTGCCTGGCCTTGGGTACTATGCACCTTGACGTGAGGTGGGCTGGTGGGGCACCATTTGCTGCTTTGCTTCAGGGATCAAAATGTCTTGGGCCATCCCTGGTCGTAGAAAGGCTTCACAACAACAGAAAGGAAATTTTAAGTGAGTGCTTCAGAGTAGCCTCCACTGCCCCCTTTTCTGTCCATTTTCAATGGTGACCTCAAACAGAAGGATGGAATCATTCATGGAGAACAAGATATATGAGGAAAAGTGCAGATGACCCCCCCCCATGGGGGTGGGGTCCTAGAGGAATAATTTGAAGAGGTGGACTTATGCTTGCTTTGTCAAGGCTGTTGCACCTGCTCTGTGCATAGAGAGAGAATTCATTCTCCATGGCTGTCAAGTCAACTTGACACCTTTCACCACTATTTCAGTTTGATATATATAAAAAAAGGTAATCCTATTTGAATACAGAGTAAGTGGTTAAATCTACCATGAAATGGGAGAAGAATGCAAACTAACAGTGAAATAGGATCACGATCCAACTTAAATGAAATCTTTGTCCTTTTTTCAAAATATCATTCTGGTGCCAACACTTAATATTCACTCTCCTATTTAAAATAATTTGAAAAGACAGAGGTCCAGTAAAGTAAATCTACAGTAATTGCAGTCTGAATCTTTCTTTCCATTTCAGTAGCTTTGTCTGCCTTAAATGTACTTATGTAGGACCATAAGTGCCTCCAAACTTCTCTTGGCTTTTGGCTTAGTTGAGGAATGTAAATGTTTTACTTCATTCCTGTGAGCAATGATAATGCGTGTGCTGTGTTGCATACTAGACATGTGGTCACATCTCCCAAGCTATGATGAGATAAAGCCTACTTGAGGAAGAGTTTCACTAATTGAATTCCTCTTCAGATTTCACTCATATTTTCAGGCTGTGGGGTTAACCCTTTACACACTTTATCCATTTTGTCACATAAGCATCAGGATTTGACAACCTTTTGTTAAAGGGGGATTTTGTTCACTCACTAAGTACATTTGGCATTATGATGTGAGGATCATTATGCTAGCCTGATTTTTGTCACCTACTCTGTTCTGAACGTGAATGAACAGAGCAATTCTATCCATGGAAGGGGGAGCTTCATTCTCAGAGGCACCAGAGAAGCCAAAGCCCTGCTGGACTCATATCAGTAGGGCAGATCTGAGGGAGGAGTGGCATTTTCGTTTTTGTTTTCCCTCCCCAGCCATTTTTTAAAACAAATTCCCTCCCATTCAATGAGAGATAATTAACTTACGCCAGCAGGTTTAGGGGCATGTCTGGGGATTCATATCTCTCCTGGTACATCCCCTGACATGCTTCCTTTCCCAAAGTTGGACTTCCAGTGTTAGAGAGGAACCAGCCTCAGAGGTTTCCCTGGAGGCTGGGAGGGGAGTTCCGAGGTTGGATTTCCCCTTCCAAGGGTAGATTTCTCTTTCTGCCATGGGAGTGGGAGATCTGACATATCCCATCATTCCCATGCCCCCTGGGATGGCCTCCCAGGAACCATTGGATTGAAGTGATGCACTATCAAACACCCTTGTTGGTTTCTTGCCCTTACCTGCATTCCACATGGGTGGAAAGAATTATTTCCTACCTCTGTTTCGAATATTACTTTTGCTCAGATGGCTCTGTCATGTAGTTGCCACTGTGGGAATTTCTCAAATAACCTCTCATGTGTTCAGCAGTTGAAACTGGAGAGGTTTGTCCTGGACTACTCCAGATAGTTTTTGAAAGATCAGCTGTTCTAAAACCTTTTCTTTGCTTTCTGCCATCTCTAAATTTGAGGCTGCAAGCTATGCAGGCTTACTGGAGAATCAGGATGCTTCAGGAATTCAATCTTTGTGAATTTTGAAATGAAAATGCAGAAACAGGACAGAACAGACTTATAGGTGAACTGAACACATGTGAAAGTGACACAGACCAGAAATAGCCTGATTTGCCCATTCCTGCCTGGGAGCAAGTCTTATTGAACTCAGTGGGTCTTACTTCTGAATAGGCAGTCCCAGGATTGGGATGCCAATAGTTGCACCTTGAGGGCTAATCTTAAAAACCTAAGAACATGCCATGCTGGAACATGCCATGCCATGGACCAAGGGTCCATCTAGTCCAGCATTCTGTTCACACAGTGACCAACCAGCTGCCCATGGGATCCCACAGGCAGGACAGGAGTGCAACAGCACCCTCCTGCCCAAGTTCTCCAGCAACTGATGTATGTAGGCACACCTCAGGTACTGGAGGTGGCATATAGCCATCAGGACTAGTAGCCACTGATAACCTTATCCTCCATGAATTTGTCTAATCTCCTACATTTTATGATGGTGAATTTCATAGTTCAACTGTGAGCTGTGTGAAGAAGTCCTTCATTTTATCTTTCCTGAATCTCCCACCATTCAGCTTCATGGGATGATCCCGGATGCTAATATTATGAGAGAAATCTCTCCCTATCCACACCATGCATAATTTTGTAGACCACTATAATATCTTACTTGCCTTTTTTCTGTTGCAGCCATTGTAACCTTTCTTATGCGCTGTAATGCTTTTTCAGTGCTCTGAGTTCCGTCCCCAAGAAACAAACAAAAAGTAAGCCATTGAGATCTTCATTAGGGACAGTTCTTACTCTATCCACTCACACATACTAAACATTTTCATATAAAGGATATTAAAGGTAAGGATTGGCAGAACCACTGCTCCAAAAGGTTTTGGTAGACATGAGAATAAACTAATGCCGATCTATGAGGCTTGGGACTAGGCTACCTGAAAGACCATTTTCACCCATATGAACCTGCCTAGTTCTGAAGGTCTTCTGGAGAAGCCCGTTTTTCAAGACCACCACCTTCAGAGGTGCATTTGGTGGCAACACAAAAGAGGGCCTTTTTGGTGGCCACTCCCTACCTGTGGAACTCACTGCTAAGGGGGGCTGGGTTCACTCCCTCTCTGCTGTCCTTCCACCAACAGGCAAAGGCTGCTTTATTAAAGTGGGACTTTGTTGTGTTTGGTTGGAGGCTGTTTGGTTAGAGGCTATTTTTATTCTGTTACTGTTGTGTTTTTAATTGTGTTTAATGTATTCTATTTTTGTTTTCATCAAGTTGTATTAGTGATTGTAAACCACCTTGAGTGCTATTTTTAGTAGAAAGGTGGAGTTACAAGTCAAACAAACAAACAAACAAACCAATATCCAAACTGTAAAGTGGATCGTAGAAGCTGGAGTGGATTCTGCAATCCTGGTTCAGAGCAGAACCCAGAAAGGCCTCCATGATGCCTAGTGAAGCCTATCATGGCCCAGGGATGCTCGCAGACTATTCCAGTCCTTCCCACACTGAATTGTTTTGAACATCAAAGGGATGGTGAAGTTATTGAACCTGAGAGACGGCAGAGGCCCTGGACCATGTGGAGCAAGTCCTAGAAACATAGAAAGTTGCCTACACCAGGGGTAGGCAACATGGTGCCCACAGTCACCAATGCACCCCTGGTTGCATTTCTTGGTGCCCATCAAGGTGTCCTCCCCCTCCCCCCTTTTCTTTAATTAACACATTTTCTTACCAGCAGCAGAGACTGCTGCGAAAGGTTTCTGCTGGTGCTGAAAACCGTGGGTTCAAAGGAGTTTAGTGTGTCAGGCCTCATACCCCACTTCTGCCTTGAACTCAGACTTTGGGGTTGGTTAATTGTCCTTTGCCACATCTCCCATTTTGTGGTGGTGCCCAGGGCAGTTTCTCAGATTGCCAGATTTGCCCACGACCCAACAAGGTTGCTTGCCCCTGCCTCACACCGTGTCAGAACATTGATCCATCCAGCTCTGTGTTGTCTACACTGTCTGATAGCGGCTCTCCAGGGTTTTAAGATGTTTTAATAGTATGTGTTGTGTTTTGATTAGTTTATGCATTTTATATTTTTGTTGTTCCCCGCCTCAATCTAGACGGAGAGGCGGGTAAGAAATAAATTTATTATTATTTATTATTATTATTATTTCCAACCAGGACCGGTGCAGGGCAGTTTGGCGCCCCAGGCGAAAAAATATTTAGCGCCCCCCCCCCTCCAAAGCAGAAAAAAAAAAAAAACCTGCGCCGCCACCACCAACCTACCTACCTTCCCCCCCCGCCCTGGCTGCGGCGGCGGCGGCGGCTGCGGCTGCTGCTGCTGCTGCTGCCTCCTCCTCCTCCTCCTGAAGCGACGCGACGGGACCCCCGCGCTGTTTTTTGCTGGGGGAAACCATGGCAACAGGGCTGTTTAAGCCCTTCTGCCCTGGTTCCTCCCGCCAAAACAAGGTGGGCGGGGCTCCGGAAGTGACGCGACGAAGGTAGGTGACGGGGGGGTGGGGGGGTGACGGGGGGTGGCGATGGCGGTGGGAGGCGCAGCGGCAGCGAGCGGGTGGGCGGGGGGAGGCGCAGCGGCGAGCGAGCGAGCGGGCGGGCGGGGGGAAGCGCAGCGGCGAGCGAGCGAGCGGGCAGGCGGGGGGAGGCGCGGCGGCGGCGGCAGGCAGGAGGGTGGGGAGGCGGAGGTCTGGCGGGGGCGGCGCAGCGGCGGCGGAGGCCTGGTGGGGGCAGCGCAGCGGCAGCGAAGAGGAGCGCAGCGTTTCCGCGCCCTCTTCAGCCGCGCACCCTAGGCAACCGCCTAGTTGGCCTAGCGGTAGCGCCGGCCCTGTTTCCAACAGGAGTCTTTCCCAGCCCTAACTTGAGATGCCGGAACTGAACCCAGGACGTTTTGCATGCAAAGCATGTGCTCTAACACTGAGCTATGACATTTCCCATAGCAGGATCCAAGGGTGCTATAAACAAAATCATGTTATTGGTATAGAATCAGGGCACGTGGGAGTATCACACGTTGATCACTTTATTCCTATAAACAGCCTCCTACACTAAGGCCCCTCTGCCCCATTTGTTACATGGGGATAGGATTACTGGTACAAGATCAGGGCTGTAAGCAGTATTGTGCTGAGTATAAAAGGAAGTGGGGTGCAATTTTATTTGATGGAGCAGAAAGGCCCTAAATGTCAGGAAATCTGGCAGAATGAGCTACCCTTTTCTCTCCACTTTTAAACTTATGAGATAGTGCTGTACTTTGGAAGCTATGTGCTAGATGCCAAGGCTGCTAATCTAGGAACATGAGTCAGATGATAAAGCAGTTTCTGAACTTCAGCAGCTTTGAGTCACTTTGCTTTTGTTACCTTCAGCAGATACCTTGCAGTTGAATTAAAGCTCCATCTCCTTAAGCTAAGTTCTACACACACACACACACACACACACACTTAAAGGACTTGTGTGTATGGAAGCGGGCATCTTATCGGAAATCACAGCCAAGGCTTCTAGCAATCTGCAAAATAAAATGCTTGCTGCTTAAAAAACCAGCTTGCCTCTACAAACAAAGAAAATAAATTGAGTGGATTCCCTGACCTCTTAATCTCCAAACTGAGAACCCATTTTGAGCATAAATGAACATCAAACTGCTCTTGTGCAGATTACATCCTTCACTCATGATGGCAGGAGCCAGGGGAACAACTGAGGTCAAGGCAAGCTGGAACAGGGTGTTTCCCCCCTTCAGTGTTTATTTTTAAACTTAAAAATGTATACTGGTGGGGGAAATGAAACATTTCATTTCTGAGGTTGTGAAGGTAGCAAAACTCGGACAGCAAATTTTTGATGGCTTGTGAAAGGTGCCAAACCTCACCTTGTTTTATTTTAACCTCCCATTTGCCTGGCCAGTGTTAGAGAACTGGAAGAGGATCACTTTTTAGAAAAGGGTGGTAATGGAGATGGGTGAGAGAGGATGCAGTTGGAGATGCCAACCAAGGGCCGCTCCTGTGAAGATGGCCACAGTGCAATTGCAGAACTGGAGGGAATGTTGACACAGGTGATCATTAACCAGAATATCATGATAGCTGTCATGCTTATCCAGTGGTGGCTAGACTCAACATCCAGTACTGAGATCAAAGCACTACTTTAAACTCTGGTTGGCATGGCAATCCTAGTTTTGAATGTTCTCCACGTGGAATTTTCTTGCAAGCAGAGAACTAGTACTTCAGGGAATTTATTTTTGGTAACCTAGGCCTCTGCAAATGCATTAGTTTTCTACATGTAGATCCTATATGAGCGCATGCATGTTGTGTGTGTGTGTGTGTATCTATCTATCTATCTATCTATCTATCTATCTATCTATCCATACACACACACACTCAAAAATCTGAGCCTACCACCCCTCCGCAGCTTAAAAAGCTACAGTTCCATAAGAACTCTATCATGTGATTTCATTGAATGTGTAACTCCAACCTCAGTTTCGTATCTCAGCTAGATGAATTTACACAACCAGTTTTTCACCTAGCATGGCATGGTTTTGATTGTGTGTGTCTTTTCCCCTGCAGCCTCCTCTCAAAAATTCATCTGCAACTAGGACAGCAGTAGAGATCATTGGCCAAAAGAAGTTTAGCAAGTGACAAGATGATACTGGAACTTTCTGAAGCTGGATACTTCCCAGTCCTGAGTTCCACACTGATTCCAGCATGAAGAGACTCTCACGGGGGAGAGAACACACACACACACACACACACACACACAGCAAAAAGGGTTCATTCATTTATTACATTTCTATACTGCCCAATAGCTGAAGCTCTCTGGGTGGTTGCATAAAGGCTATGCGAAAGCTAATGTCCATGTATACATATATACATAAATCAGTGGGAATTACATCTCTAGATGCATTTAGGGTTGCTATGTGAGAGTTGAGCAGTTCAGTTGATGCTTTTTCCAGGCTCTGAAGAATCTGAAGTGAAGACAAACAGGAGTCTCTGTAACTGTTTGCAATTTCACAACTTGGTGTGGCAGTTCATTTTCTGGTCCATTTTCTGTCTTTACTTTCATAGATCATAGAGCTGGAAGGAGCCTACAAGGCTATCGAGTCCAACCTCCTGCTCAATGCAAGGCAACTAGAAGAGGGGTCTCCCATCCAAGTAATAACCAGGCCTGACCCTGCTTAGCTTTCCACACTCAGACAAGCTGAGCCAGCGTAAGCCACAGGCCTGTACTTATTTATATATCATTTGTAAAAATATGTAGCAGTGAGTTATATTTTAAATCTTTTACAGAAACACTTGATCCAAACCATAGATAGTGATGACAGATGGTGATTCTTCATTTTTATCTCTATATATGCATGTATGTGAAATGTGCAGATAATTTTAACTGTCTCCTGTGCACTTTCAGGGCCCAGTTCAGTTCTGTGCATGGTAATTTGCATGAAGCTTAGTTGCCCACATCTAGTCCTGCCATCAATCAAGAAGATCAGCACTATCACTTCTTATACCAACAATAACTTGTTTTGGGGTGGAAAAGGCAGCTTGATTTAGTCTCTCTTTTCCCCAAACAAGCGGTTGGCATTATCAGAGAGAACATTGCTGACCTTTGCATAGTTCCTAGTCCAGTGATTGGATAGGCAGCTGGATCTGGCTGTGAGACACACATGTACTGTAGCACTCACACTGAGCATAACTCCCAGTCAATCAGGACATCTATTTATTTATTTTTAAATGCATGTGCCACTTTCCCATCAGAGAATACCCTCAAAGTGCACTTAAAACATAACAACAATATCATAAAACAACATTAAAACACATCACTCACAGTAGACTTTCTTAAAAATTAGTGCAATTCAAGACTGGCAGCAATCCTATTAGCAATCCTATTCATTCTACCTGGGAGTAAGCCCCTTTGAACACAGTGGGACTTTCCTCCAAGTAACTATGCATAGGATTGCTTTCAGTCTGTTTTCTAAAGTTATCACAGGTTTATGAGATCCAGTGTGGTTCAACTGATGCCCTTGTAGGCCCCTTCCAACTCTTTCTATGACTATGACTATGCTTAGAGTGTTTGCCTGGGAGCTGGGGTAAAACCCACCATGTTGTCATTTGTCATCTGTAAAATGCAAATATTAATGGTGTTACCACACAGGGTTGCTAAATGGTTTATCCTGCAATCCTATACATGTCTACTCAGAAGTAAGACCCCATTAAGTTCAGTGGGGTTTACACCCAGGAAAGTGAGTATAGGATTTTATCCTTAATGATAATGGGCTGGATTCAGACTTAGTCATACTTAGAGTAGACCCACTGAAATCAATGGGACACATTCCCACATTCCACCCTGAATACCACATTCCACCCTGCAGCTGGAATAGCAATGGATGCTCTATCTATCTGGTGGGAGAGGAGTCCCACTCCTTTCTCCCATGCCAGCATGTGAAACTTTGCTTCTAAGACTCAATCTACTTAGCACAGCAGGTGTGGGCAACTGGTGGCCCTCCAGATATTTTGGCCTGCAACTCCCATAACCCACATCATTGGCTATGCTGGCTAGGGTTTGATGGGAGTTGTAGGCCAAAACATCTGGAGAGCCACCAGTCCCCCACACCCATGTTACAGGGAGACATGTGGGTGCTGCTGACTTGCAGCATTGCATTAAGATTTGACTTCCTCTCTATCCAGCTTCACAATGACAATTGTGAACGCCAGTGACAATAACATGACATTGATTAATTTTTAAATGCATGTGCCACTTTCCCTCAGAGAACCGCAAGTGCATAACACATAACAAAATCATAAACAATAAACTTCACAGTAGACTTCTAAAATAGCTGTAAGATGCCAATTATAGCAATCAATTCTCCGGGAGTACCCTTTGAACCAGGGGATTTCCTCAAGTAACATGCATAGGATTGCTTCAGTCAAGTATCACAGTTATGAGACAGTGTGATCTTAGAATAACTTTTACAAGGAGACATGGGGGTGATGCAGATTATCATATTAGAGAGACTTAAATAATTAATAGTCATGGCTAACCTAGTTCCCATTGATTTCAGTGGGTCTACTCTATGTATGACTAAATCAGGATCCAACCTGGGGTCATGACTCCTGTGAATTTCCTGATACTGAGTAGATTGGGCCTAAGATGAGCATCTCTTCACCCCAACTCTTCCTACATTAAACTGATTTGGTTTCACAAACTAGATTATATGGACTGATTTGATGGGTGTGCCTGGCTATTGGAGAGCCATGCTCTGTGCTGGGAGATGGAGGATATGACCATCATAATTATATGTTTCGACATAATACTTTCAGGCAATTTAGAAAGGAAAACAAGAGTAATTTGGGTTTGTGACAGCGATCAATTGAAAGAATGACTTTAGGCTGCCCCTGTTGCCCTTGGGAACCTCTTGGCAGATGTTTCCTTATGTGCGATTTAAACTGTTTCAGTTTAATTCAAACACCATTCATTTGGGAGAAAAGAACGCTCCCTTGGGCTTCTGAAGTGGAGACTTCAGACAGGCAAAGAGTGATGCTAAAGGGCAGCAAAGGCTATGTATTTGGTTTCTTTTTTTCTTTTGGGGAATGGCCTTTCCTTCCAAGATGAGGGATTGCATCTTTGAGAGATGCTGAATTAGCAGCCCAAAGCTCCTAAATAGAAAAACAAAACAAAAAAGCAACACACAAATTTGCTTGCAAAGTAAGTAGCAAAAAGATTGCCAATTTTAATAGGCAACATTCAAAAGTGCTTGAGACTTATTACTGCTATTATGATAGATATTTTCCTGCCATGTCGGTTTTCATTGTTATCTCTCAAATGTGTTCATCTGTGATTTCAAATATCATTAGGGTTTCCATGGTAAATTAACTTCCAATTATATTTAGTCTGCTCACAACCATAAAGGCTGGTAGTCACAGCATGCATCCTAGAAGAGAGCATTGCTTGCACATTCCCTATTGGGTATTTATCATATGAACTGTGGATTTCAGATTGTGTAGTATTCTCTCTTCAGAGTGATGAGAGGCAAAAGGTTCATCCAAATTCATTTTAATGCCCTGACAGTGTCTTGAGCTTAGAATGTCATTTTTTTTTCATCATCTTCCGAGAGACACAGCATACACATAAATAAAAACTCATTCTCCAGAAATACATAAATTCCCTTCATCTTACTTATAAAAGTCAAAATGTTCAAATGTACAGATGAAAGGGCTCTGGGCACTGCTGACATCCCTCTCTTCGGACCTTTGAGAATTCTGTTTCTCTTAGCTTTCTTTGGGCACTTTGGGCAATTTAGCAGCTAAAATAGTATTTAATATAAAATAGGCTTCTGAAAAACACCAGACATGGGTACCACCATCAAGCCAATAACCTTAAATATCCTTAAATGCCTCAGTACAGAGGGCCATCTTAACTTGGTGGTGAAAGGAGGACAAAGTAGGCGCCAGGCAGGCCTCAGTGGGGAGATCATTCCACAGTCAGGGGGCTGCCACTGAGAAGGCCCTCCCCCTTGTTGCCACCCTCCGAGCCTCCCTTGGAGATGGCACTTGGAAGAAGGCCCCAGATGTTGATTGTAGTGTACGGGTAGATTGCAGTTGGGAGAGGCATCCCATCAAGTGTTGCAGTCCCAATCCATGTAAGGCTTTATAGTTTAAAACCAGCACCTTGAATTGGGCTCAGAAGTGTATAGGCAGCCAATGCAAGCAGGCCCAGTGGCGTAGCGTGGGTTGTCAGCACCCGGGGCAAGGCAAGTAATTTGCGCCCCCTAACCCGTGGATTTTAGTACTCGAGGCTCTTCCACTAGATTAGTTAAAGAAACCCTTACCCCCTAAGCACATGTATTGTTTGTTATGAAAATACTGATGTAATTAAAGTAAAATGCATCTAAATACAAGTTTATTTTCAAACACTTTATTGAGTGCGAACATGCATTACACATTCTCCACATTTTCAGCAGGTCTATGAATACAAATCTACAAATGTAGTAACCTAGCATGGGCCATGCTATTATATGTCGTCTCACAACCATCGTAAATGACAAAAAATATCAAGAACAAAAACTAAACATCAAAATGGAACCATACCCTGGAGATGATCCAAGACTGGGCTAGATGGAGCCAACTTCCTCAATCCTGTACCTCTAATTGTAATTCTTTAATAGAAGTGCAAGATATCAATCTGTATATAATATACAGATTAATTTAAATTCGGGGAGGTCACACAGAGGTCTAGAAAGAGGGAGAAGCAATAAGGGAGACTCCCCAAGAGGAGGAGGAGGAGGAGGAGGAGGAGGAGGAGGAGGAGAAGGAGAAGAAGAAGAAGAAGACACACCCTGCGCTGCTCTGCTCTGCTCGGGCCTCCTCCCGCTTTCCACCTGTCCCTTCAACAAGTTCAACTCAACTTCCTGCCTCCTCCATTTCTTCATTCATCCGTCCCCCGATCCCATTTCCCCACACGCCCCTTTCCCTTCTTTTTCTAGCCCATTTCCTTTCTCCCTCCTCCTTTCCTGGCTTTTTAAAAATGTACCTCTTCTTTCTTTGCCCTCCTCTTTCCTTTCTCCCCACTTTGTCTCCCCTCCTCCCTTCACCCTCCCACCCTCTCCTATTTCTCTCTCCTCACCTTTTCTCTCGCATCCTTTTCCCTTTCCGCTTTTCTCCTTCCCCCATTTTCCTTTCTCTCCTTTGCTGTTCTCCGCTTTGTCCTTCCTTTTTCTCTCTCTCTTTCTCTTTCTTCTTCCTTCCTTCTTTCTCTCCTTTCCCCGGTCACTCTTTTCCTCTCCTTCCTCATCTTCCTTTCCTGCCTCCCTCCCTTTCTCTTTCTATCTGCCTTCCATCCTTCCTTTTCTCGTCTCCCCAACTTCTTTACCCCTTTCTCATTCCCCATCTTTCCTCTTTCCCTTCATTCTCTCTCTCTCTCTTTTCTCCCTTCCTCTTTCTTTCTTCTCTCTTCCTCCCTCCCTCCTTCTCCTTCCTTCCTTCCCTTCTTTCTCTCTCTCCTCTCTTTTATTTTATTTATTTATTTATTTATTGCATTTATACCCCACTCTTCAGCCAGAAAAGGCTCTCAGAGTGGCTTACAAAGATTAATAATAAGACAGTCCCCTGCCCTCAGGCTCACAATCTAAAAGACATGACACAAAAGGAAAAGGGATCGGGAGGGAAGAGGAAGAAAGTAAAACTCAGGCACCAAAAAAGGTTCTTATAGGTTTTTTCTTTTTTCTTCTGGGGGGGGGGCAGGGAAGGGCAAAACAAGCTCCCTGCAGCTTTTCTCTCTCCAGCTGATGTATGGGGCCAGGTTGGTCTCCCCCTTGCTGTGATGTTACTCCTGGGAGGCATGGGGTGCAGCCTCCCAGTGGCCCTTGGTTCTCTGGCCGATGGATGAGGCCAGAGTCTTCCGCCTCAGGGCTGATGTTGCACAGCCATGTCCAAAGAGGGTTGTGCAATTGCGATCACCACAATGGCACAGATCACTCCCAGCATGATCATCATCTTACAGTTCTTCCACCAATACTTTCTCTTGAGCGCTGCTGCACTACTTTCAAATACTTGGGCACCAGCTTGGAGCGCATCTGCTCGTTCATCTAGTTCTGATAGCTTCTGATCTCACTCCAAGACTTTGTCCACATTCACACGCATAATATCCACCACTTCTTCCACCTGCGCTTGAGTCTGTTGCAGGCGGCGATTACTGGTCACATTTGGAGGTTGTCCAGGCCCCCCCCCCAGCATTTTCTCCCCCTTCTGGTCCTGGGGCACCTGACTGAGCGGGATCAGACATGGCCGGCCGCGGCTCTAGGAGATCCCCTTCCTCTTCTTCTTCTTCTCAGAGCAGAACCTGGGAAACGGCTCAGGGGTCGACGGCCCACCCACCCGCGGGAGCGTCCACACGAAACAGCCTCTCCCGCAGGCGATCGAGAATTGCTGCAGCAATTGCTCCCTCCCTCCCCTTTTCTCTCTCTCTCTCTCTCTCTCTCTCTCTCTCTCTCTCTTCTTCTTCCTTCCTTCCTCTCTCTCCCTCCATACCTCGATCTTGTCCACGCTCCGGGCGCAGCCCACCACCTTCATGCCGCGCTGCACCAGGGCGCGGGCCACAGCCGCCCCGATGCCCACCGAGGCGCCGGTCACCAGTGCCACGCGCCCCTTCCAGCGCTCCATGGCCCACGCGCCGCGCGCGGCTGCCCTCCGCCTGCCCGGCCCGCGACGCACTGGCCGGCGCCTCCTTCCTCGCCTCCCGCCCCGCCCGCGCGCTCTCTGAGGCGCACGACCCGCAGGCGTGGCGGCGGCGGCGGCGGGCGGCGGCGGCGGCGGCAGCAGCGAGGGGGCGGCGGCGTCTGATCCGCCCCTTTCTCCAAGGGCAGCCGCCTCTGGGGGGGGAGCAGGAGGAGGAAGAGCTGGGGCAGAGAGCTGCGAGTGCGCCCCCCCAGATGTTGCGCCCGGTGCGGCCGGCCCCCCCTGCACCCCCCACGCTACGCCTCTGAGCAGGCCAGAATTGGTGCTATATGTTTGGACCTTCTGGTCCCAGTTATTAGTCTGGCTTCTGCATTTTGCACAAGCTGCAGCTTCTGAACAGTTTTCAAGGGCAGCCCCACATGGAGTTCATTGCAGTAATCTAATTTAGAGATTACCAGACAAAACCAGGCTATCTCTGTCGAGATAGGGGTGCAGCTGGGCCACCAGCTGAAGCTGGTAGAAGGCACTCCATGCCACTAAGGCAGTGTTCTCCAACCTTGCGTCCCCAGATATTTTTGGCCTACAACTCCCAACATGCCCCAGCCAGCATAGCTGGCTGGGGCATACTGGGAGTTGTAGGCCAAAAACATCTGGGGACCCAAGGTTGGAGAACACTGCACTAAGGCCACCTGAGCTTCAAGTGACAAAGATAGCTCAAGGAGGACCCCCAAGCTATGAACCTGCTCCTTCAAGGAGAGTGCAACCCCATCCAGAACAGGTTGACCACCCCTATCTGGTCAGAGGAACCACCCACTAACAGCATCTCAGTCGTCTGGATTGAGCTTCAGTTTGTTAGCCGTCATCCAGTCCATTGTTTTTTTGCCTCAGGCAGCAAAATGTCTTGGTCTGGCTCTGCAGGTAGTGATAGCATAATCTACAGGGCATATATATTCAATGACATCACAGATTTTGAATGATAAAATATATTTAATGGGTTGGATCCAGGAACTGTCTTCCACAAGAGGATAGGGCCATCTGCAAGAGGATGGGCTCCATTCATAGAAGGTCCCTTTGCCTGATTTTGGGGGATCTCCCCTCCCCCCCTCACCACAGCTCACCCCATTCAGCAGGGTCCCCTGACTCTCTGTGTAGCATTTTCAGGGTGCTCGAGGTGCTGCTGTCGGAAGGAGTGGTGGGAAAGTCCACTTTCTCCAGTGCAGTTGATCCAGCTTAAATCTGGATCCAACCCAATGTATATATTGTAAAATATATTTTAGGCTGTTAAACTGTAATTCCCTATCTATGGGATTAAAAATTACTTTCAGAAATGGAGAACAGCTTATTTTTTTCCAGCAAGCCATTCCTTCACTCAAAGATGCTAACAAGTAAAAAGTGGCTGAGTTCTTCAGAAGAATTGTCCGTACAAGTGCCAAAAGGAAGTCTGTGTTTGATAGTAAAGGCCCTTTCAAAATCCCAGATGTTGTTGTACTTTTGTTGTACTAAATAGGAGTCTGGCTAGATCAGCATATTGGAAGAAGAGATACCAGGACAAGTCATAATTCAGGCTGGCAAAATCAGTCACCTTGCCTAATAAATCAGAAAGAAATGACAACTCTATTAGTTGGTGGAGACAGAAGGCTGAATATGCTACTGTTCTGGCAAACTTAGATACACCTATCTATAAGCCTGTTTCTAAGTTGTGATTACTAGTAGGTCTCTGCACATCCAATGCATATTTTGTTTTCTTGGCTAATTTATGGTTTTGTTACCCCTGATACAACAGTGCAATCATGTTATCGAGAATAACCAAGGTACATAAGAAGAGCCCTGCTGTATCAGTGCAGAGGCCTGTCTAGTCCAACTTTCTTTCCCCACAGTGGCCAACCAGATGTCTATTGGAAGCCCACAAGCATAAGGGCAACAGCTCTCTCCTGCTCATGCTCACCAGCAACTGCTACTGCAGGTAATATATAACTCATGACTAGTAGCCATTGGGTTGGATCCAGATTTAATTTCATGCAGTTGGGCCGGCCCCCTCCTTCCCACAGCAGCCCCCCCCGAAAATGCTACACAGAGGGTCAGGATACCCTGCTGAATGCCACCAGCTGTGCTCTATGGCCCACTAAGCTGATATATTGGCTATGGAGCACCTAGCCTGGCAGCTTCTGGCAAAAGGATCTCGGATGCCACCACCACCCTAGACCGTCCCCGGCTAGGCTGCCACACTAACAGGTGGTGGAGCGCCCATTTTTCTCTTTTGCTTGAAGTGCAGCACCAGTTTGCCTGGCCATGTCTTGCACAATGTTACCAAACTCGTATGAGATCTCATAAGATTTGGGTGAAGTCTTGTGAGTCTCCATGCGCTTGCATAGAGTGGTAATCCCTGAAAGGTAGCAGTATGCAGGGTGTGGTGGCTGCAGTTGTGGAGGTATAGGTGGCAAAATGCCACCCATGCCCCCGCCATCTCTGCATAGGAAACATTTTAAAAGATTCTCCATAGAGCACTGACCTTTAATTTGTCTAGGAAACCTCGCCCCTATCTTCTTGATTTTCATGCATAATTATCTGTGGCATACATACCCAGGGATCACAATGTGATAGATCTGCTGAGGAATGAGAGAAGGGATGTAAGTGTTAGTTCAAGGCAGAGTCCAAAATCTTAGCTTCAAAAGAAGTTCAAAGGAAATAAAAAGAGATCAGGGAACAATGTGAATAATTAAGCCATCAGTGTCACTTAGAATCTCCTTTATTGATAGCATGAGTTAACTTGCCTAGCCTATACTGAACTTTAAATAGCTAAAATATTCCAGTTCCTGGCAAGCTACATGAAGGAGCTAGTACTACCATGGTAGTGACAATAGCTGGATAAAATAAATCATATGTTGGCAATCTTGTGCATTCCTCCATAAAGCTATCAATGCAAGGCATTTTTTTTTCTTTACCAAGCATGCCAATTCGTCCTTTATTATTTTTATTTATATAGGCTGGAACCCAAAGTGCTGGTCTACTGAGATTGTAGACCCTCCCTTTGAACAGTAGACAAGCACCCTACTTTTGAAAATCCACTCTGTTTGTCATGTGCCATGGGGCTGGGGTTGCTCTACAAGAAACACAAGCCCAAGGCTACCTCAGGCATGCAAAATGAGTTGTGTGGATCTTGGCCATAGTGCCTAAGATGGTGGCCACCAACTTTTTTTGGGAAGAGATCCGAAAGTAAAATCTAAAGTATGAGACAATGCAGTCTAATACCCACAGCAGTACATACACAGCCCCATATTTATTTATTTATTTATTTAGCCCCATGTGCCTTACAGTGGCAAAGCTCTAGTTGACTTAGCTGTGGAGTACGCAATAGAGGGGCAAGTTGGAGTGCACATCTGATGTCATGTTCTGTTCCCCCGGTGACGGGAATAGTCCCAAACCAAAACCAGATGAGATTTCCTTGGAGGAGGAGGGCCCCATCATCAGCTCCAGCATGGATGAATATCAACTGAGGCAACAGGCCCTGATATCTCCTGACCCATGGGGAATGCTACTTTGGAAGACGCCTCACCTGGGGAGTCCACAGACTTGGTGGCTTGATGTACCCCAACTGGTTAGAGACGGCTGACTCTAACCCATCCACAATCACCCCTAGATTCCCAGGAGCAGAGACAGCAGTGAACATGGGCTGAAACCTGGATAAGTACACACAGTGCATGGCTGGCAGCATGAGGCCTTAGTCTGAGGAGGAACTATGAACCAAAATGTACTCTAGATGAGGAGTCCACAGATGCTCTAGAATAAGGGTAGGCAACCTGGTGCCCTCCAGGTGCTAGTTTATGGGAGCTAAAGTCCAAAACATCTGGAGAGCACCAGGTTGGGGGAGGCTGCTTTATAGTTTAAGCCACATAGACAATGCTAAAGAGTTGTTTAGGCATTTGTATTTTTCCTCACCACACTCCAGGGCTGTGATCCTCAAAGGAGTGTTGTTTGGTAACTTGAGTTCTTATTAGGAACATAGGCTTAAAATCAAAGACAAGACAGTGAAGAGTCTTCAGGATTTGTTGCAGCATCCATCACTGCTGAAGGTCAACAATTTAAGCAACTGTGTTTTGGCTTGAATACAACCACAGTTATGCATGTGGCTTTTCCCCACCCAGATTGGTTCCAATCCAAAATTGGAGTCTTTGCAATGTACCCAAGTCTTGGCAGAGGTTCCCAAAGCTTGACTCTGTAATGCAAAGGATTCTGAGTGAGCTTTAATCTCATAATCTGTTTTATGACTCCTGATGCGTTGGATTTAAAGAAGGACAGAGAAGGATGCTAGGCCTGCCAAGTTTTTGCTTATGTCCCCCTTTCAAGCAAAATGTGCAGCTGCAGGTATTATCCTTACATGCTTGGGCAGCAAACTGGAAATATCACTTTAAAACCTCCACTAATACATTTTGCACCAGTAAACTGAAATTTGCATTTTTATAGCTCTTTTATCTCATAGCCATTTGTCAAAACTGTAAAGAAAACACCTATCTACTCAGATGGCTTCAAATGACTGGTGAAGGAGAGTGATACTTCTCCCATTCCATGTCCCAAATGGCCCAACGTTTGCTTATTTAGAAATGTTCCATTTACAACTAAACTAAAAGCACAACAGTTCAGCCTCTGATGTGGATGGAAGAAGACATTCATGTGTAGGATCTGCATGTGTAGGTTCTCAATGCCTCCTTGCACGAGGGAGTGATCCCATGCTGCCTAAAACAGGCAGTGGTGAGGCCACTCCTGAAGAAACCCTCTCTGGACCTGGAAGATCTTAACAACTTTAGGCCGGTGACAAATGTTCCTTTCCTGGGCAAGGTCCTTGAGTGGGTGATGGCCAACCAGCTTCAGGCACTCTTGGATGAGACTGATTATCTGGATCCATTTTGGTCTGGGTTTAAGCCTGGTTTTGGCACGGAAACAGCTTTGATCGCCCTGTATGATGATCTATGTTGGGAGCGGGGGAGTGTGACCCTGTTGATACTCCTTGATCTCTCGGTGGCTTTCGATATAATTGACCATGGTATCCTTCTGGGGCAGCTGTCTGAGTTGGGAGTGGGGGGTACTGCATTACAGTGGTTCTGCTCCTACTTGGATGGCCAGCTCCAGAAGGTGGTGTTTGGACTCTCCAGTATTGGGTTCCTCAGGGGTCAGTCTTATCCTCCATGTTATTTAACATCTACATTAAACTGCTGAGTGGGGTCATCCAGAGTTTTGGAGTGCATTGTCATCAGTATGCTGATGACACGCAGCTCTATTTCTCCTTTTCATCTTCAACAGGTGAGGCTGTGGATGTGCTAAACTGGTGCCTGACTGTGACAATAGACTGGATGAGGGCTAACAAACTGAAGCTCAATCCAGACAAGACTGAGATGCTGTTAGTGGGTGGTTCCTCTGACCGGATGGAGGGTGCAAACTGTGGCAGCCAGACTAATAACTGGGACCAGAAGGTCTGAACACATAACACCAGTTCTGGCCTGCTTGCATTGGCTGCCAATATGCTTCCAAGCCCAATTCAAGGTGCTGGTTTTAACCTATAAAGCCCTACATGGCTTGGGACTGCAATACTTGACGGAACGCCTCTCCCAACCACAATCTATTCGGACATTGTGTTCAACATCTGGGCCCTCCTCCGACTGCCACCTCCGAGGGAGGCTTGGTTGGTGGCAACAAGGAGGAGGGCCTTCTCAGTGGTGGCCCTCTAATTATGGAATCAGCTCCCCACTGAGGCCCACCTGGCACCAACTCTACTATCCTTTTGGCGCCAGGTTAAGACTGCACTCTATGCCAAGGCATTTAACTTTTAACAGCTCAAAATAGCACATGGTGGGTGTTGTGTCAGCTGCAAGCTTAGTTTATTAACTTGTTTCAGTTTTTTGTCATTTTGTGTGCTTTCCATTCCATTCTAGCAATTAGCTCAGCTTTTCTTGCTAATATGCAAGTGAGTTAGTTCACCATGAGTATGAGCCTTTGGGGAATCATGCTGTTGTTGATATTGGAATCAAGCACTCAGTCTGCACATGGAATAAGTTATTTTACTGCAGTTATTTTTATGGATAACATTTCCCCTGAAATTTCTGCTTGAAGTGTGTTGGGAACTTGGGAACTTCTTCAATAAATCTTTCTGCATCTATAAGTGTGTTGCTACTTATTGCTTTAACATGGTAGCCCTTTTGTTGCTGGATTCATGTAGGATTGCCAGATCTTTACATTTAAAAATAACTAAATCTGGGCACGATCTGGAGGTGGATTACTCTGGGTGTGGGGTGGGCACAGAGTGGGTCAAGGTGTGGTACAAGGGGAGAAGTTTAGTGGTTTTTGGCAGTTCTGGGGATGGAGTCCATCAGCTCTTGGATGGTCCAAAAGTATAACCCATTGCAAAACGTATCTATTTATATAATATTTATAGTTTGTTTTTGATTTTTTTAAGCTGACGGAGGGAGAAAATATATAGCTGTTCTTCTCCCATGTTTTTCTTGTAATGCATGTGAAACCCTGCTCTAAAATTGTGAGGGATGGTACCCACTGCCGAATTGGTTGGCTGACAACCCCTGATAGATGCAATAATAATTCAGTTACTATTAAGGTCACAATCCTATGCATGTTTAGATGGGAAAAAGTCCTACAGCTCCCAGAATGCTAGGTCTTACAGCACTTCTTTCTGTCTAAACATGCAGAGGATTGTGCCCTTAATGAATTAGGAGTAAACATTAAAACTGAGCATCTGGAAACTTAAAGTCATGTCTTTAATGGCTAGCCTATTGGGTTGTGTCTCATTAAACCTCCTTTCCACATTACTGTAGGAAAGGCATTAAAAGAAACATATACACACATATTCATACATTACATATATACATATACATATACATATACATATACATATACATATTTCCCACATGAAAAGCTGTGGAATCCCCAAACAAGGTTTTCTTCCCTCACCTTCCTCACCCACTCAGTTCCATAATAGTTCCTCTGCCACCTATGCCAGCAAAACAGTTCTAGAAGAGAACATACTTTGTTTTATCACAGACTAGCTTTTTTTACCCGGCGTTGCACGGGTCGTCATTTTCCTATAGGCACTGTTTGTTTGAAATTCCTTAAGGTAGCTGACCGCTGTTTTGAATCTCTCCATAGGAAAGGTCCCCCAGGACTACATAATGGAATCCCAGCTCCCCCTGGGAATCCCAGCTCCCCTGGGACTACCAGCTCCCCCGGGACTGCACAATGAAATCCCAGTTCCCCCAGGACTACCTGCTTCCCCGGGACTACACAGTGAAATCCCTGCTCCCCCCCCCCCGGGACTACACAGTGAAATCCCTGTGTGTCCCCCCCGGGACTGCACAATGAAATCCCTGCTCCCCCCCGGGACTGCACAATGAAATCCCTGCTCCCCCCAGGACTACACAATGAAATCCCAGCTCCCCCCCCCCCCGGCACTACACAACAATGAAATCCCAGCTCCACCCCCGGGACTACACAATGAAATCCCAGCTCCCCCCCCAGGACTACACAATGAAATCCCAGCTTCCCTCCCCTCCTGGGACTACACAATGAAATCCTAGCTCCCGCCCTGGGACTACACAACAATGAAATCCCTGCCCCCCCAGGACTACACAACAATGAAATCCCTGCCCCCCCGGGACCACACAATGAAATCCCTGCTCCCCCTGAGACTACACAATGAAATCCCCACTCTCCCTCCCCCGGGACTACCCAACAATGAAATCCCAGCTCCCCCCACCCCCCTGTAGGCCCCAGCTGTAGTTCATATGAACATTCTGTTTTGACGTAGGAGAGATTTGCATATCCGCTTCTGATTGGGGCCCTTTGGCAGTTCATAAATATCTGACAGAAGTATCTGATCTTAAAGAAAAATCAGGTTAATCCTGAGAGTCTAGAGGTGATGAAGAGTGACCGTGCCAAGTTTGGGGTAGATCCGTCAAAAGGTGATGGAGCCTATGCAATGACGCCCCACACAAAACAGTCATTTAAAAAGTTTCCCTCCCTTTTCACCCCCTTGGAGTACATTCTAAATGGCCTAGGGGAGATTTGCATACCCACCCCTATTGGCCCCTGCAGGAATTCATACGAACATTCTAAGTGTTGTATGGGCTATTTGCATAACTCCTTCTATTGGCTCCTGCAGCAATTATGAGGTGAGGCCGATTTGCATAACTGTTCCCCTGTTGTTTTGCCCATAGGAGATATGAGAGTGGGGCGATTTTGCCCCTTTTCCCCACCCTCTTAGGGACGTAATTTCCAAAAATCCTTCCTTAGTGGGTGTCTACGACATAAAAACTATGTTCCTTCAAAATTTCACATTCCTAGATTAAACAGTTTGAGCTGGGCATTGATGAGTCAGTCAGTCAGTCAGGACTTCTTCTTTATATATATAGATAAAAGAAAGTACTTCTTCAAACAGTGCATAGTTAAACTATGGAATTCACTTCCACAATATGAAGTGATGCCCACCAATCTGGATGGCTTTAAAAGGGGATTAGACAAATTCATGGAGGGTAAGGCTATTAGTGGCTACTAGTCCTGATGGCTGTGTGCTGCCAGCAGCATCAGAGGTGGTATGCCTGTGTGCACCAGTTGCTGGGGAACATGGGTGGGAGGGTGTTGTTGCACTCATGTCCTGCTTGTGGGTTCCCCATGGGCAGCTGGTTGGCCACTTTAGGAACAGAATGCTGGACTAGATGGACCCTTGGTCTGATCCAGCATAGCTCTTCTTATGTTCTAATGTGTACAGACTTGCAGATATGATATGAGATGTTGTATTTGTGGATTCAGATGCTGGTGACTCCCAATTCAAATTTAGCACTAAATTTGGCTATTCTGTTATTCTAGTTACTGGAGACACAAAGCTAGCTTGAAGGTCTCTTGTGTTCCCCAGAGAAAATACCTATGTTTGGAATAAGTAGGTCCCACTCTGAAACATTATGTGGACATTGGTTTTTGTTAAAGATGCTAGCAGTTACAGTTGCTGTGATCTAATGAATCTATATGTGTACCTTTGAAGCCTTCACCACTGCAACTCTGACTGCTGAAGAGATTAGCCTCTTGATTAAAAAAGCATGCCTCTTCAGTGGCAGACGCCACTGGAGCGTAATTTCCGTGGTGTTTACTGCTTTGCAACTTCCTATTTCTTAATTATAGCCTGAGAGATTTCTCTTGTTCAGCAGGAGACACCTGTGCTATGATGTAATATCATTACACATATTTCAGGCACTGAGCTTTACTATGGTAAACAGATACAGGTTCAAATTAAGACCTGAACCCTACACAGTTAAGAAGGCAAGAAAAAGCTTCACTGTACTACATTAGATTGAATTTGGGGATTGGCTATAAAAATAGACTTTATTAAATTATTAGTATCACTATTTGGGATGTAGTCAGTGTAAATACTTTAATCATATTCGAACACCAGAGCATCTCTTATCTGATTAAATTTTAATGAACATATTAAAAAGTAAAGGTGGCATATTGAGATAACTCCGCATGGCTTCCCTAAGGAGTGAGAAATGGAGGATCAGAAGCCTGATTAGTGTTTAATGAGGAACTTCCCTTTTTCATATAACATTAGGCTGATTCTAAAGTGTCATACTTGACAAGGGTGTCGCAGCACCAGAGAGCCAGAATATGAAGGGATATAATGTAAATTAAAATAGGTGTATGGGTCTGAAGCAATCATTTGTGAAAATTACAGACCAATCTATATACCGGTATATAAAAGAAGAAGTCCTGACTGACTGACTGACTGACTGACTCATCAACGCCCAGCTCAAACCGTGTAATCTAGGATTGTGAAATTTTGAAGGAACATTGTTTTTATGATGTAGACACCCACTAAGGAAGGATTTTTGGAAATTCTGTCCCTAAGGGGGTGAAAAAAGGGGGCAAAATCACCCCACTCTCATATCTCCTATGGGCAAAACAACAGGGGAGCAGTTATGCAAATCGGCCTCACCTCATAACTGCTGCAAGAGCTAATAGGAGCAGTTATGCAAATATCCCATACGACACTTAGAATGTTCGTATGAATTCTTGCAGGGGCCAATAGGAGTGGGTATGCAAATCTTCCCTAGGCCATTTAGAATGTTCTCTAAGGGGGTGAAAAGGGAGGGAAACTTTTTAAATAACTGACTGAATGAATGACTGTTGTGTGTGGGGCATCATCGCATAGGCTCCATCTCGTTTTGACTTGGCACAGTCACTCTTCATCACGCGAGCAAAGCCGCAGGCAACAGCTAGTAGGACTATATAATGGTAATGTATGAGGACTTTTTCATATGTGACATTTCCCCCTAGAGGGACATTGGTGGAAAATACTACGCTACTGCGTGTATGCTCAAGTGATCTTCATATACAATGGCATACACACCTCTTCATAGACCTTTGAAAGGTAATGCTTTTTATGAAGTGTTAAATCCAAGAGAACAAACTGATCTGCTTTGCAGGCTGGTCTTTTATTTACTGTCTTGATCGCTCCGCAGGTTTGCCTCAGCAATGTTTTTAAAGGAGTCTCTTTGGTCTAATCTTTACTACACACCCAGCCTATGAAGGTTCACAACCCTCTTTCATTTCATGAACCCAGCTTTCACTTTAACATGCTATCACAAATTCATCTTTTTGAAGCATTCACAGTGGTGTGACAAAACAGAGCCTGGGGTCTTTAGTCTCTTGCTCTCTGTCTTCTGAACAACATTTACTTTTCTGAGGATGAAAGGAACCTGGTTCTCCCCCCCCCCCACTGCACCCTTTTCCTACCAGCAAAGCTAGTAATTATTTTCTTTTGAGTTGCTAGAAGAAGCCAATGAATCAGTAATCAGGTCTGTGTATGATTTTCATGAATAGACCCCTCTCTGCCTTCACCTCAGTTTCCCCTTGGCTCTCATCCAATTCTCAGGCATATCTACACTACAGAGTCTATATTACAGACTGAATGAACAGGGATTTCCTCTCCCTAAATAGCTCTGAGACTGGTTAGTTGTGTGAGTAAAGTTAGGGATCTTCACCTGATCATTTCCACTGCTCTCACCTAATATTTCCATAATGCCCAGATACCTTACTATTGCTCAGATTCTAGGCACCCCTAGAATAAATAAATAAATAAATAAATATTTATAAAAATAGTGAATGAGGTGATTTGTAACTGTATTTTTTTAAAAAAAAGAGAAGAAAGAATTTAGCCACTATATTTTCAGAAATAAAAAGAGAAAGATGAAGACAGTGCTCTGATCAATTAATTCTTAGTCAGCCTGCTATGCCTTTCCATGCTCTGGCCAATGGGTGGAAGAGATTATTATGACTGGCATATAAGGCAAGTAGTGATATTGTGCTCTATTAACTTCCTCTGTATGTAGTGACCAATGAACATTTTTGTACTCCCCTTCTTGTCAA
This sequence comes from Shinisaurus crocodilurus, assembly GCA_021292165.1. Taxonomy (NCBI): domain Eukaryota; kingdom Metazoa; phylum Chordata; class Lepidosauria; order Squamata; family Shinisauridae; genus Shinisaurus; species Shinisaurus crocodilurus. The sequence goes on along the minus strand of CM037880.1, from coordinate 60,354,813 downwards.
TCATAGAAAATAGTTTTGCTTTTAATTAGGCAACCTTAGTCAGCACAATTAGAGAATCTGTGGGATGATTTTCAGTGCCTCAGATCCAAAAGTAAGTCCTCAAAAGTGTTTCTTACTTAAGATGCTATCCTATGGCCACTAGACGCTATCTAGATGGCCATAGGATAGGTTGGAGTCCCAGCTCCGACCTCAGAAATCCGTTCCAAGGTTGGGGCTGGGACTCCAACTGCGGAGCGCCCTCCCTCCGCCCTCACAGCTGGTTCTTTCCATGCCAGCTGTGGCTCCGAAGTCACAGGTGCCATGGTTCTAGAAGTCACACTGCTTTAGATGTAGCTTGGGGTGAAATGGCATAATTTGAGGTGGCTGGTTTTGACTATGCAGTGGCTAAGCAAAATTTCCTAGGGGGTGAGTCCCATTGAACTCAGTGGGGCTTCCTCTGAACAAACATGCTTAAGGGTAGACTGCATAATGATGAATGCAATGGGCTTTCCGTATTTCTCAACTAACAGCACAATCCTTATACATGACTACTCAGATGTAAGCACTATTAACTTCAATGGGTCTTACTCCTAGGAAAATGTGTATATGATTGCAGCCTAAATCAGCCATTAACCTTGTTTAGGTGCATCTTTCTTCTGCTATACTGAATATTACAGGGAGATGGAGGGAATGGACAATAAATATTTGACATTAGTAGTTTCTTTTGTTTCCATCATGTTGCTATCAGTTTGCCAATCTTTAATGACTTGAATTAAGTGAAAAATTGAAATCAGGTCTGTGGAAAAGTCCAAATGGGACCCCATCAAGGTCTCCATGAAAGAGAGAACAGAAGTGGCGGTTTTTTAATCCCGCCGTCTGGATCAATATTTCTTTTCTTAATAAAAAATAGATTTAAAGGCCTAACATTTGTGACCTTTTCCCTAATGTAATGAGGCTGCTGTTTGCTTACTGCACATTTTAGTTCATCATTTGAAAGCACTATGAATTCAAAATGAATAAAAGGAATTTTGTTTGATAGACTTTTCCTTTCAATAATTTGGGGAAAAGGGTACTTTGTATGAATGTTGCAAAGCAATTTACTTTTTTTTTTTCAGTCCACGCAAAACATTTTCAGTTCTTTTCTACATGATTCAAAACTTTAGTACATCGTGAAAATGCAGTTTGCATTTAACAGGAATTTCATCAAGCTAAAGGAAATAAAGCAAGGAAATATCAAATCTATTTATGCTAAAAGTTTCAGCCGTATTAAACTGCCATAGTTACAATAGCTGTGGGAACATGAAGGGAAGCAGTCTGAGGAAGATGAAGCCTATGTATGTTAGTGCATCATTACTAAGGAGGAGACATCAAAGGAAGATGAGGTTTGTTGTGGAAATTGTCCTTGACATGTTCTTGGATCTCCAGCTGACTCTAAATAATAGGCATGCAAAAGTACTGCATAACACCACCTCTTAGATGGATGGACCTAGGTATTTTGGGAACACAAGATAATTTGATTCACCACCATTATCTGGATATCTTGACAAATGTTCAAATCATTATCATCGTTATGGTATTACTTCCTGCTAACAGCTGCTTCCGAAGGAGAAGATGAGGATGTACTTATCAAGAGAACTTTCCAAATACCTTTCAGAGAGAGTGAGGGTGTAGATGATGGGCACTGGGTAACCTTCTCCAACCTGGTACCCTCCAGACATTTTGGACTACAATGCCAAGGATTCCTGACCATTGGCCATGTTGGATGGGGCTGATGGGAGTTGATATCCAAAACATCAGGGGCTGGATCCAAATTTAGTCATACTTAGGGTATACCCATTGACATTCATGGGACTTTTCAATGGGTCTACTAAGTATGACTAAATCTGGATCCAACCCCTGGAGAGCACCAGCTTGGGGAAAGCTGCTTGTTCGGAAATGTGCTGCTCCTTCTTTTGGTGACAGTGCTAGGTCTACTTTTCAACTATGAACCAATAGGGTTTTCCCCATCTGATTGACACCTTCCTGGCTATCTCATTGTCTCTATGCTTTGTGAGAGGGTGCTAGTGTTGAGGAAGCCTTCACTGAGCTAGTATGGTCTGTGGCATATTTCTTCTCGGACAAACACAAAGCCAGGCCAGTTATTAAAGTTCTTTGGCCAGGGATGGGTTTATCTGCTGTTGTAAAAAGTAGCAGCTGATGACAATTGTAAAAGCCAGAAACAATTGAACCTAATGAGGCTGATAGGCTAGGAAAACAGATCAGCAACTGAATGGACTAGAAGGTCAGGTCTTGGAGGAGTTTGCAGATGCTTGTTCAGGACTGAAAAGGACAAAATCCTTACAAAATAGATTAAATCTACATTGCAGAGGATAGGATTATACTTTTCATGGTTTTAGGAGACCAATGGCTCAACCTTAGCAAAAGTTATAGTGATGCTGGTCTGGAGCAAAGAAATCACAGAAGGAGCTCAAATGGTGTATACCCAATCCAGGTTTTATTCTGATTAAATTGCATCCCAGGATTGGGATATTACTTTTTTTTTTTGAAGCCTAAGACTCCTTGTCTAAGTTTCCATGGCTGCCTTTTTTCCAGACTTAACAGACTGACAGTACACTGATGACAAAGAACATACAGAAGAAAAGGACTGTAGCTCATTGGTAGAGCACATGCAGAAGGCCCAGGTTCAGTCCCTAACATCTCCAGCTAAAACAAGATCAGGTAGCAGGTGACCTCTACCTTAGACCTTGGAGAGTCATTGCCCGCCAGAATAGACAATATCGGGCTAGATGGACAAATAGAGCTGGTTCACACGATCACTGCAGCCAACCATGGCTTACAATTACAATTCCAAGCATGGCTGGCTGGGGAATGCTGGGAGTTGTAGGACTTTTTTTCTGTCTAAACATGCATAGGATTGTGCCCTAAGTCTATTCATGGCTACAAGTCATGATGGCTGTATGATCCCTTCAGGTTCAGAGGGAGTATGCCTCCGAATTACCAGTTGATGGGGCCAATAGCAGGAGAGAGCTATTGTCATCATGTTCTGCTTGTGAGCTTCCCAGAGACAAATGTGGGAAACATCACATGATGGACTAAACAGGCCTTTGGTCCAAGGCAGCACGACTCTTTTTATGCAGAGTAACGTCCGGTGGTGGTGGCGGTGGTGGTGGTGATCTCTTTAAGATATGGAGGTGGTGGCAGCTAAGGCTGGATGAAATATCTCCCCCTACTTTCATAGGACCATTAATCTCCTGCAAAAGTAGGGATACTAGGGATGTTTGGTGACTTTGCATAGGTGGGGGGAATAAATTCTAAGAACTTTGGGAAGATCAGTATACCTTTAAAGATAAGGTGGCTGAGTTTGCTTGTTTAACCTTCAGCAAGACAGCCCTTTGTAATTTGGGACACAATGCTCCATGGGAATGTAGCATGATGTAGCACTAGCATCGTGTCTTGGGGCATACTGAGGAAAAAAAGATGGCTGCTGCGATTGGCCAATGGGGACAGCCATCTTTTCTCACCAAGGATACCCCTAGGAATGACACTGTCATGATGTAGCATCATCCCCATGCCATGGGGCATTATGTCCCAAATTACAAAGCGAATGCTAGTGGGCTGCGAAGAACAGCCAAACTATCACTTGAAGTGGTGGCAACTGGCAAAGCTTTCCCCCCTGTTTAAACGAAGAAGGGAAAAAACCCTCCACCTACATTCAAAAGTAAGCCCACCCCACCTAAATGTTCTTAGCTTCCCCTGCAAAGATTAATTCATTCTTCATGGGTGGTGGAGGGGATTTTTCCTCCTCCACATGCTGAAAAAAGTCTGGCCTGAGTACTTTGATCCAGCAATGGTGGCGGCAGCAGGGAGTTTACATGCCTGATGGTTCCAAAAAGCAGGCAGTTCTCCCTCTCTCTCTGTGTGTGAGGGAACAGGTTGTTTCTTTGAGTGTCTGTTTAGTAGGCAGGTGCCTGCGGCTGGGGGAGCATACTTTGGCTGGACAGTCCATTCCATTCCTCTTTGAGACTGGACTACTATGGGGATAATTGCTGCAGATTTAACTTATGTGGATTCATGTTCCTAAATAAAGTTATGACTACTTTCATCCCATTTCATGGGTCCTCTTCCTGCATACCATGGCAACTGCTGTTATGTTTGCGAGTTCAGCAGAGGGAGTTTGAGAGGGATAGGTAGTTACTTGCTATGATATTTTAATTGTTCTGAGGGAGCAACAGAGAACCAAGAAGCAGATCTCTTTCTGAGATAAAAACAGAACCCAACATTTAAAGGAATGGCTAAGGTGGGTTAGCCTTAGTATTATTACTGTTAATAATATGAATACTAATGCAGCACAATCAATGTACATTGTATTAGCAGCAGCAGCAGCAACAAAAGCCAAGCCCCAGCCAAGCATGGCTTGCTGCAGGAATGCTGGGAGTTGTAGGACTTTTTTCTGTCTAAGCATGCATTGGATTGCCACTTAAAAGTGGTTTAAAAAAACACCACATCAATTTCTTTCATATACTTATGTGTCGATCAATTCCATGCAGGGATAGTGAAACAATAATTGATCAGAACAAGTTAAAAATTACAAAGCAGTGTGCAAGCTTTATAATTTATCAGAACATTAGATGTTCAGGAAAAAAAAGTGGGGTGGAGGAGGAGGAGGAGAGAAAATGATGGAAGACCTAATGTGCAGCTCATAACAGTCATTAGATGGAATGGAGGAGGTGTTTTCATAGAATCATAGAAAAGTAGAGTTGGAAGGGGCCTACAAGGCCATCGAGTCCAACCCCCTGCTCAATGCAGGAATCCAGGTCAAAGCATCTCTGACAGATGTCTGTCCAGCTGCACCTTGAATGCCTCCAGAGTGGGAGAGCCCACGACTTACACTGCAACCTGCAGCATACCTATTAGGGAGTAAGCCTCACCTATCTTAATCGGACTTACTTCTGAGTAAACATGCTGAAAATCACACTGTTAGGCTATAATCCTGTTCACATTACCTGTGGGAAAGCCCCATTGAACACAATGGAGCTACTTCTGAGTAAACATGCATAGGCTTACACTGTTAATTAGGTTAGATTGTACCTGGCAGAAAAAAGGTCTCGGGTTGCAGTAAGGCATGCTGAGACAAAGAAGCAAAGGCTATACTCTCCTTGAAAATATGAAAGCCAGCAGTAATTAAATCTGCCTCTAGCATTAATTAGAACTCATGGGTCCCTTGTAAGGCTGAGAGAGGAAGTAAAAGAAAACATAGCAGTCTTTATATTAGCTAAGCAGGAAATCGATTTTAGAGATGTTCCAGTAAGTATAGGATCAATAGAAGCCAAACTGAATAGCATGTTCCCCACCCCTTTTAGACATAAAGTCCTACCACCATCATAGGTGGTCAAGAATCTGCCATCCACATTTTTTCTGCCACCTAGTGAGGATCATCCAGTTCTAGGCTTCCCCTCCAGTATACTCCAAGAGTTCATACGAGGCTTTTACTATGTAATTACCCTGCCTCATTCATGGACATTTACAGGGGGACCAGATGATGATGTCTACCATATGTTGCCCTCCTGTGTTTTCCCACTGCTTCTTCCATTTTTTTCTTACCTGAAAAAATCCATTAAGGAAGTAGAGATGGAATAGCTGCATAATGCCTTTTGATGGTTAGTGCTAGGAGCCGTCCATCTGGAAGCATCCCAAATATAGTACACTCCAAAATAGACATTTTTATTTCTGGATCAGTTGCTCTTGCCTTGACATAACACCATGATGTATTTACTCTGGGCTTACTGGGTGTCAGGGTCAGCCCAAGACATTTTGCTGCCTAAGGTGAAGGACAAAATGGTGCCCCCTGCCCCAATTCTACCTTCAGAAGCTGCCTGGAATGACAGTTGAATCTCATTTCAACACTGGTGATGAGGCAGCATCCTCCACCACGCCTGAGGGCACACCTGGACTGTCCTTAGTGGTGTTAGGACAGTCCAGGTGGAACACACAGCTCTGTCCTCTAACAGAGGGAAATGGCCAGGGGACTGCCATTACTAATCCCTCCACACCACCCATCACCTGCCACCTGAGGTGACAGCCTCACTCTGCCTAATGGTAGGGCTGGCCTTTCTGGCTGTATAACCTTCAATGCTCTTAAAGAGTTAAAAGAAATAGGACCCAAGGAAGTAGTAGTTATGCAAAATTTATTACAACAACTTTGTTAATTGTTACCTAATAATAACAAAACCACTGCCACAGGAAGAGTAAATTGGCAGAGACAATTTGCAATGCATAAAAATACACGTGGTTAGGCTTCACCATGAATCCATAATTTTAGTCTTTGATTGCTTGAAAGAACTTATAGGACCAGAAATACAGATTGCTGTTCCCAGATTCCTCAGACATATGGATGCTTTTACAATATTCAGATATTAACAATGCATGTTGAGATGAATGTAAAGCAATTTCCCTACTTGGTTCCCCCCCCCCCCCTTTCCCCATTGAAGACCTGAATGAATGCAATTCACTAAGTAGCAGTGTATTGCTATAGTATATTCATTTAGTTCATAAACCTAGGGAATGCTGTGCCAATTCAATATTGTTTTTACCCCTCTTTTGGAAATATATGACCTTTTTAAAAAGTAGTGTGAAACCTGTATGAGGGATCCCAGCTTCGGGGTGTTTACAGTAGCAATGATGAAGAGTCTGGCTCTGGATGTCATAACAAATGGGTTTCAATTCAGATGGATGATGCTGGGAAAAGAAATAAAACAAAGGCCATCATGAATTCTAATCTTGCGAGCAACATTTAGACACTGTTCATTGAAAAGACTGTTCCATTTTGAGAGATACCAGGCCCCTTATCTGAATGTTCAGACGAACCCGCAAAGCACTCAAATACTACTTTCAGATCAGCAGTGAGCAGTTGATTTATGTAACCACCTTCATATGGTTTCTGGCTGCACTGAGGACAAATCATAGTGGATTTGTATAATATGGAAAGTTGGGTGGCTGAAATGTGGTGAACAGGATTTATCACTTGTAGGACATACAAGGCTGGCTCAAACTAAACAACCACAGGGGGAAGGAAGAAGAGGACATTCTTGGGACACTTACACTACATAAATGTTTGGGGAGGGAGCCAAAGCCTTCACTTTGAGAAGGAGTGCAGAGAAGCAGTGTGGCAGATCATTGGCTGCATTCCAGTGGAGTGGACTTGATTGAAAGGCCTCTGATCTCCCCCGGTTGCTTGGGACATTGGCAGCAGTTGTACCGAGAGGAAGTAGAGAAGTAATGATAGCGAGAAAATGGTATCCTGACCAACAACTGACCAGTTAATGTGCTTCTATTATGTCTTCAGCACACAATAAGACACAAGAGAAAGGGGAAGTGGGGGTGACATCATTCAAAACTATAATTCTCTTGGGGCACCTGGTCTGGTCCTGAGTACCTAGACACTGGTGGCTATGTTCCCCAAGTCTGTGTGTCAAATTTGTATGTACACCCCCCAACTGTCTATTCCTTCATCTTTCTTACAAAAGTTCTCAGTGCTCTGTCTTCAAGTCCTTTCAACCCCCCACCCTTCTACTTGGGTCCAGAGCAGGTGGAGGTTTAGAAAGGAATTTGTGGTTTTGGCCAGGAGAGCTATGGAAGTGAAGAGGTTCAAAGAAATAATAATCTTCAAGCGTGCATGTGCACTCGGCCCCTTCAGATGATGGCCTTCAGTCCCACAGACCAGAAGCACAAGAGTTTCCTGCAGCAGCCCACAGAAAGGAAAGGGGTTGACGTTTGTCTCCCCAGTTATTGTCATGGGCAAAAATTGCAGCCACGGACAAAAAATGTGCTGTAGTCCGGCCATGTGTGCTTTGCATGTTTGATGTCCCAAGTTGCAGCCTGGCATCATGAGTCAAAGGATTTCAGATAGCAAGGCCAGTAAAAAAAAAAAATTGCCTGAGGCGGGGGATGGCTAGATTTGTGACCTGGTGAAATCAGTGTTGACAAGGCTCTGCTAGAAAGACCTTGTTCCTTCTTAATTAGTCTGTAGAGTACCTCACTGACATCCCATGTACTAGTTTTCTGGTATTCGGAACTGCTATTGTTTCTGGTTTATGAAACCTAATATGGCAGCAGTTTGGCATTTAGATTTTTGTTGTTGTTACTGCACCTTTCAGTTTTGTTTGTTTGTTTGTTTGTTTTAAAGAGTTTCAGAATGAACTAGAATAAAAAGAAAACAAAAACAAAACCAAAACCAAAACTCATTTATGTTTTTCCTTATCCAATCAAATTCTACCAATGTAAAATACAGTGATGGAAAATTACTTTTCCAGATGAACAAAAAAAAGGGGGGGGGAAGGAAAGATAAGATTGCAATTTATGTATTACTTTCTAGGTTTTTCCTTTAACTTTGCTAGTGGAAGGTGGGCAGCACATGTTTACTCAGAAGTAACTTCCACTGAGTTCAATGGGGCTGACTCTCTAGTAAATGTGTTTAGGATTGCAGGCAGCCTTAATCATCCAGGAAGGGAGGGGAAAATATGACTAAAGGCACAATCCTATGCATGTTTAGACAGAAAAACGGCCCACAACCCCCAGCATGCCCCAGCCAGCATGGCCGGTTGGGCATGCTGGGAGTTGTAGGCCTTTTTTCTGTCTAAACAAGCATAGGATTGTGCCCTAAGAAAATAGAAAGGGGAAAACAGGCTACCTTTGCTCCCAGGAAAAGGATTTCAGAGAATGAAATACAGGTTTTCTAGTTAATTATCAATGCTATTGCCAGGGCTTTTTTTCTGGTGGAACTCACCGGAACTGAGTTCCAGCACCTTTTCTTCTATTAATTGCATTACAATTTAATCGCCATCTACTCCCAAGGAAATGTAATCCAAGAGTTCCGGTACCCTTTTCTCCAGAAAAAAAGCACTGGCTATTGCCATAAGAATGAATATTTCAAAGCCATTTCATTCACATCAAAACAGACTGTTTCGATCCATTGATTTTTACTTTTATTCTTTTTGTAAAATGGTAATATAAATAAGAATATCTTCCAAAGCTGCTTTCTTCCAAAGCAGACTCAAAGGTTTAAAAGGTTTCCCATGATGAAATGAGGATCTCGAACAGTGCATTATATGCATGTCTAATCTTGAGTAAGCTCTCATTGAGTTCAATGGGACTTACTCCCAAGTAAGCATGCTGATGAGTCAGCTAAATCATGGTCTCCAATTGCCCTGAAAATGCCAGGAACTGTCAGGAAAACCCATAAGCCCCCACAGCTTCTCACTTTGTCATGCAGAGTCTCGAATTCCCAGCTACTTTAAGCTGTTCTTAAAGGGGCCATAGGCAAATTTGCAGCTAAGCTTGCAGTTTTAGCTAAGACTCTGCTAAGGTGGGAGGGCCAGGCGAGGATGTGTGTGCGCATGCTCTACCTGCTGCCTCTGCTGCACAGTTGCTGTGGGGAAGAGATTAGCTCTGTTCTGAAGCACCCAGAGAGCTTCGACTGCTAGGTGGTATAGAAATGTAATAAATAAATAAATATTTCTGCACCTTTCTCTGCATTTTTTCTTTCCTACTAGTTGCATCTTCCTTTGTATTACCTTTTCTGGACCAAACTACATGGGCCTTCACACTACCCCCCCAAGTGGTTGGAAATCTTTGGCATGATTATTGATATTTATTTATGCATGCACAGGAATCACTTGAACATAAAAAAACAGAAGGGATATGTGTGTCCTTCAAACTGAAATGAAATGAAGTTCCTTCTATGTCAGTTTTGCTGTTGCCATTGTTGTTGCATGCATAACCATGGCTGATGTCAGGTTCTAGGGGAAGCCACCAGCTGGGCCTTGCCATTTGTATTAATAAACCACCAGGGCTAATTCTGACTTAAGTATGAATAACGTCTGGACACTATGTTCATGCTGTGTAGACACAGGCTGATTTTTGCCTTAGCTGTTTAGAATTTTGGTTAAGGGTACAAGCTGATGAATTTTTAGACAGAAAAAAGTCCCACAGCTCCCAGCATAGGATTGCACCCTAAATTAGTCTTCTAGCTATGTTATATGTTATGGTATAGTGAGTGGACTAACAGAAGTCCATTTCTCAGACCTTCAAGCTGAATCAGAACCAAGTACTGAACCGTTCATCCCTACATGATTCCATGGGTGTTTTCAGGAAAAGTCAAATTTTGGCCCAAAGCCTGGCTGCTTAAGTAACTGAATTTTTGGCTAGACAAGTCATTCACTAATTCATTGAAATGTACTCCAATAGTAAATTATTAGAACAGACTGAGACCTGTAGTGAAACATAAGGACTCATGATAATATGGGACTATGAGATCTGCTCCCAGATTGCTAAACAGATGGGATTGTCCACTTGTATGCACATTGATGTCCTAGTGAAGAGAAAGCACAGTCTCTTCTTTCTGTGAATGTGAATCTTTGTAATCCCTGAACAGCATGGTAAATATTGTGTCATGCTTTTTCTTTCTTTCTTCTCACGTAGTCAAATCTGAGGCAAAGATGGAGATATGTTCTGAGGGTGGTTGTACCCAACTTGAATTATGACCACCACATTCAAATGGAAAGGGGTTTGCATTTCAACTCCCCACCTGGAATACTTACTTCATCCCTGCATAGATCATTCTGCATAGATCTGGCTGGAAGATTTGCAAGAGTCAGAGAAAAAATGTGTGTGTGTTGGATAAGCTGTTTAATCGTTCTTTCAGCACTGATAATTGAAGCGGCAAAGTACATTAAGCTAACGTGTAGCTGAGTTGTGTAATTTCTCTTTATGGGCTCTTTCTGTATAATGAGAGATAAAGACCTGTCATTTTGCTACCTTTATGGCTGGAACAAGGGAAGCTGAAATGGGGTGAAAGAGAGCAACAGGCAAGGTTATTTCCCATTCATATACTCACAAATGTATAATTATTTTTCCACTTGACAAAGAAGCAGTGAGCAGAAATAGTAAGTAGTAAAACAACTCTGGCTAAATTTGGGAGTGTTCCTTGAAATAATAATAATAATAATAATAATAATAATAATAATAATAATAATAATAGGCTTGGCAAGTAGAATTGCACATTTTTCTCATTTCCAACATCTTTCTTATTTTTGTCTAATGATTTAACTTGAGTTTCTAAAGACCAAACAAGACATGACGCGAATTGTATGAAGGGAAATTTAACTTCTTCTTTCCCTGCCTCTGTCCTGGCAAAAAATGCCTCCTGGAAGCTGTGATATATATATATATATATATATATATATATATATGTATGTATGTATGTATATATATATATATATATAGTGTGTGTGTGTATATATATATATATGTGTATATATATATATATATATATATATATCAATGGAAAATTTCATTAATGTCAATAGGAGCTTCCCTTGAAAAACAAACAGGAGCTCTGAATGCAGTTTTTGACAGGAGTCACAGGACCTCTGCAGGGAGTGAAAGAGTCACCTGCCCTGTCCTAACCCGCCCCGCCCCCATCCCCACGCTCAATCTTCCCCATAGCCACTATTTACATAACAAAAACATCTACTTTAGCCCCAACTGTATAAAATTCCAAGCATGCTTTATCACATTTTAAAGCCTTCTCAATCTCTCTTCAATGCCAGAGGTTCCTCAGTTAACACATGGACTTGCTTATTTATTTATAAAATTGCTGTCCCTTGTTTCCTTCATGAGAAAAGCCAAGGTAGCTAGCAAAAATGCATGTTTTTGCTACTACACAGCTATTCAGTTAAACCATCCAAAATAAGACACATCCCATAAAGCCGCCTGCTCTCACCCATGTTTCCTCTAATACAGCTTGTTTTGCCCATACTCAGAATAGACTTCCATTTCTATTTCCGCTCTCACTGTTATCCCTTTTGTAGATACGGTTGGAAGTGTCATCAAAATCATTACAGTATTTTTCCATGTATAAGACTATACTTTCCCCTAAAATTGTTAGACTAAAAATCGAGGGTCGTCTTATACACGGAAGTAAGCCAAGGAGAGAACCACGCGGTTGCGAAACTGCCCGGTGGGGGTCGTCTTATACATGGGGGGCGTCTTATAGACGGAAAAATGCGGTATTTGTCCTAAGCTGTTTATATGGATAAGAATGTGATTTAACTCTGAAAGTTTGCCTTTTTAACAGCAGATAATAATCAAATAGGAAATGGAAAATTTCACTTAATCTTGACTCCAAACAAATTATAAATGCAGATTTGGCAGATCTGTGTTTGGATAGACTGTGTGCGATCATTGGGATCTACAGCCTGATCCATGTATTTACTGGGCTAGTGATCTTCCTTGCACAGTGGAAAACTGAGCGCATGTCTTCCAGTATGTACAGAATGAGTTGCAGCCAGTCTAAATTAGTCGAACTTAGGTCCTACAGCATCAATGTGAAAAGTTAGTCACGCGGCTAGCTTAATTTCTACTGAATGCAATGGGACTTAAGTGCAACTAACTTAGGGTGCTATCCTATGCATGTTTAAATGGAAAAATGTCCTACAACTCCCTGTTGGCTGGCTGAGGCATACTGGGAGTTATAGGATTATTTTTTTTCTGTCTAAGCATGCATAGGATTGCACCCTTAGTTTGGATCTAATTCAATATAAGGCTGGCACTTCATGTAATTCCTGCTGCTGTGAAAAAAGGAGTAGTAGTAGTAGTAGTAAAGATGGAGGGTCAGATCCAGACTAAGTCATGCTTAGAGTAGACTGACTGAAATCGGTGGGACATGTTAGTCATGACTGATGTACCCAATTGATTTCAGTGAGTCTATTCTAAGCTTGACAAAGTCTGGATACAACCCAGAAAACAAAGATTTTTATTTAAAATATTTTTTGGGGGGGGGATACAACTGAAGATTTCTCACATGAAGACCTATTAAGGAAAGTGGCAATATATCTCTGGTTATCTAATTGCCACAAACTTTCTAAGTTATGTTAGAATTTTAATAGGGAAGTCGTATAAGTCCTGTTCAGACTGTCTAAGGAGTCTGAATGCATGTGTAGGGAGACGGGGATTGCACGGCCCTTGACTTCCATGTTCATTTGACCTTCTGAACAGAGCTTAATTGTGTACAAGTTCTATGTATGCAGACTGTGTAGATTTATTTATTTATTTATTATGTTTATACCCCGCCTTTTTTCCTGCAAGGAACCCAAGGCGGCTTACATAATCCTCCTCCTCCTCTCCATTTTATCCTCACAACAACAACCCTGTGAGTGAGGTAGGTTAGGCTGAGAGTCAGTGACTGGCCCAAAGTCACCCAGTGAGTTTCATGGCTGAGCGGGGACTAGAACCCGGATCTCCTGAGTCCCAGTCCAACACTCTAACCACTACGCCACACTGGAGACTGCAGGTACAAGATGAGACTTGTACCTGCAGTTCTGTAGGATACCGATTGCATGGGCAGAGTCTCTGTTTGTACAGCTTATACATGCATAGCCTCTATGGAAACAAGTGTCAGTCAGGAGCAGGGCCAATGGGTACAACCCCCCCCCCCCATGCATTCATTTTCTAATTCAGGGCTCTCTGTTGCTGGACTACAGCTCCCAGAATCCCTTGCCATTAGCCATGCTGGATGGGTATGCTGGTAGCTGTAGGCCAGCAACATCTGGGGATCCAAGGTTGGAGAGCCCTGCTCTAACTGAACAGAACTACAGAACAGAAGAGGTGAGGGAGGGCAGGCCAGAGCTGGGGCCTGGCACCTTTCGGCAACTGCCAGGGCCCAAGCTCCTTAGTTGAGCTACTGGTGCTGACACATGACCTGGCATCCCCCAGCTGCAGGCTCACCTGGCAGCAAGCAGCCATTTAACTTTCCCAGGATGCCCTTGGCATCATCTTGCTTTTGGACATGTCCATCTGCGTTCTAGTTTCATGCAATGTCCCAGAGAGATGTTATTTATTTATTATTTATTTACAGCATTTTTACCCCACTCTTCAGCCAGAAAAGGCTCCCAGAGTGGCTTACAAGGATTAATATTAGACAGTCCCTGCCCTCAGGCTTACAATCTAAAAGACATGACACAAGGAAAATGGATTGCGAGGCGGGGTAGGGAGAAAGCAAAACTCAGGCACCAGTTCTTAGTTACAACAAAGTTCTTATAGATATTTTTCTTTTCTTTTCATGTTATGCAGGAATTGGGAATTGTAAATGGCCTCCTACCACTCTTGCTGCCAGGCTCCTGCCGCCAGGACCCTCTGACATAGGAGGGGGCTCACCAGGGGGTCTATTACCAAGGACGCCCCTCAAACCTGGAGCTGGCCCTGGCGGAGGGCAATGTGAAAGTAGCTAGGATCAGGTTCATTAGAAACAATATGCTGCAACAGTCAGATTCGCAGTGCCACTTTGGTGGATATGGGGATATTTTGTTGTTTAGTGGTGACCCTGCAATTCAAACGTTAATTATTGTTCTTCTGTTTTTCAGATATGACCTAATGAAATGGTGTTAAAACATTTAAAAAAAAAAAAATGCTTGGTACTTTGGTCAACTTGGTCAAGAAATTAAACAGTAATTGCAGAGCAATGCCTCTTCTTTCAGTGGTATATGTAAAGCAATTTGCCTGCTGGCTGAGAGCAGATCACGTATAGCATGTCTATCAAAATGATTATTGGCAAATAATTTGGACCATTTTTCAGAGAGCAAAATTGAAATGAACTATTAATGGCATATTTAAAATACTGGCTCCAAAAAGGCTTCTCAAAGTATATTTTTAAATGATCAGCAGGGAGCAAAAATAGAGTTCAGATTTAATAATCTAGAAAAGGAAAATGGAACTGCTTTAATCTTTTTTTTTTATGGTGTCACTCGGGAAAACCTATCTGCAGCATTGGCATCAGTTTGTCAAGAATTTTCAAAAGATATTTTCTCTCCCCATGTGCTAAACAAGGTAGGAAGCAACATGTAATTCCCAGGGAGAATTTCTGCCACTCTGCTAACTTGCATTTTGATGAGATCTGATTACTTAACAAGAAAAGATAACTGAAGTGGATAGAAGTACTTCCCCAAGTGTTGTCAGACACCCCAATATTCTGCTGTTTTTGACATGGAAGGGGAGGCTTCATTCCTGCTTGGGAAAGCACAGAGAGAAGTCTGCCATCCTGAAAGTCGGGCCTGACACTCAAAGCGGAATGGTGTACCTGATACAAAGCCGTCACCCACCTGCCCCCTGGCATGAACACTGTTTTCCATACTTAATCCTTTGACTTCTTACCGTCCTTGGACCTTGTTTTCAACCTATATTGAAGCTCCAAAGGTCAGATCAGAAGAATCAACAGGTAACTACTCCACAGCTTGTTTATTTTTGCCTGCCTGTTTAAGATGGGAGGAAGATAGGTGGTCAGTTTAGCTCCAAATTAGCACATTAGCTGACTGGGTTTTGCCATGGTTTGAGTTTTAATAATTACGCTCAAATGTTGGGGTATATAAGGAACACCCAGTCAGCCCAACAGTTAGGACTTTTTGACCCAAAGAAGCCTCCCTCTCTCTCCCACAAGGGGGAATCTTATGAAACCCCTTCCCTCTTTCTCCCCACTTCCTGTCTTTGTTGTTGCAAAGGCATCCCACTGCCTCCAACTTCATTGCACCCCAGACTGTGAAGATATGATCTGGTAATGCCCCTTACTTGCCAGACCCCCTTCCTTCATTACCCCTAGTTTTCTGAAGGACCAAATAAGCTTTTTCCTGCTCCTTTTTCTATCTCTTCCCCAGGCTCGTTTGGCTCCAGGGAGAAAAGTAGCTTGCTAGTTACCTCTCTTTACTCATAAGTTCAACTAGGTCTCTTACCAGTCTTCTTCTTGATGGCAAAGCACAATAGCAGCAGCAGACTTCACCCAAACAAATGCACACAGAGGACTTGTTTCTAAGTGGATGCTTTTAAAGTAAATAACAGAAGTAACATATGATTTCTCAGGTACTCTAAGCTTGATGGTTACGGACTTTGTAAGTGCAGTTTCTTAAACATTACTCATACTGTGAGGTAAGGAAAAACACACAGGACATGTCTCGTTTGCTTAAAACCAAGCAAGCATCAGTTAAGTCTGTTAACTGTAGGAATAGTCTAACTGTCCAAGGAGTGGTAGTTGTTGGTAGGCAACTTCCAGCATTCATTTCCTGACACCACTAAGTGGTTTGCTCCACTAAACCCTGCCCCCTGACTTCTCAGAGAAGCTTGGTTTCTGCCTTTGCTCTTTAACTAGACTATAACAGTCTATCTTAACCCTTTGCTGGGCAGTCAACTTTTTTTTAAAAAAAAATCACCTCCCTGCAGAGTTGACATCTTCTTGTGGTATACTCCTACATGTCTCTTCCCCCTGCCCCACACATTGTCATTCCCCACATCCATCTCCCTCTTCCTTCTCCCCACCCCAACCCACCAAACCTGCTAGTCAATTACACTAAACCATTGCTTTTAATGTGTTCGCCTTAATAATTAGAACTGGTAATCTGTATGAAGGGAATGTAACCCTATAAAATAAAATATAAAAGAGAGCTTCGGCTATGGGGCGGTATATAAATGAAATAAATGAATAAATGAAATGAATAAAATGCCTATTGCTTTAGTCTGATCTTTTCAGTAAATTATTCCTGTAATTTAAGCGATTGTGTCTTCCATCTCTAAATCCCCTTAAGGTTCTAAACTTCGGGGTGCTCAGTGTTAAAAGATCCCTTCATGTGTCAAGGTTATATATCTAAAAGTGCATGCTCAGGAATATATCTGGGCAAAAAGGATGCTTGGTAACACCAAGCCTGTAAGTAAGCATCGGAGGTGCAACATTTTGCAGTCAAAATGACTTTCATTAATGATGGGATTCCTCAAGCTGTAGGAACCAGAAGTTGACATCATTTAAGGAGAATTTTTTCAGTTTCCAGCTATGTAGAGAGCATGTATCAGGTTGATATGTTTCCATCTCTCTCTAGGAAGGGACAGATAGGATTAACAAAAAGGAAGTGAGAAATCCTATTTTAGTGTGGAGCCAGAGATAGCTTAATAGAGGTAATTTAGCATTTGTAACTTTTATCTCCATCCCTGTGATGCTTGGCTGTTGTATACACTCAGAGTCTTCCTGTTTAAATTTATGCTGCAACATTTTCTTTAAAAGAGAGGAGCATAGCCAAGGGCTTGCTCCTTACCTGTTTTTTCAGGGTCCCTTTTCCACAGTGGGCCTTCTAGTTTTACAATGACTGTTTGCTATCAAATTCTGATCAAATTCTACACCCCCCATGTGTTGCCACGAGCGTAATCCTTGGTTGTTCAATAGCAATGAAAGAAACCTGACAACTAGGGTTCACCCTACTTTAAGCAGGCTACAGCAGCCCACCTCAGGCAGTGTGTTTTGGAATGTCATTACAAGGAAATAAATGCTCAATTATTTTGTATATTTCTGCCACTGGGGGGCACCATCTCAATTTTCTGCCTCAGACACAGAAATGTCCTGAGTCATCTTTGCTCACAGCACAGGGGGCCTATCCTTCCTTGAAATGATGAGTGCTGTGCCCCAGGCTGTAAATCTCAGCTGAATGAGTCAGCTGGGTTCATGTTTTGCCTTGGAAGTAATATTTGAGGGGGCCAAGACTCCCCCCCCCACCTGCCTTTATCGGACCTTTTTGTGGCTCTTGGCAGCAATGGTTTCCCACCAATTTCCTCCTCAGTTTCATTCCTTCTTTGGATTCCCAGCCTATCTGGGATTATGTACAGGATGTGATGGCAGTGCAGTGCTACCTAGCAAATCAGATTTGGCTATGTGCTGAAGGCAAATGAAGCCCATCTAACAGCATTCATTACTGCTGGATATGATGATGGCCACTAGCATACACACTTTGTAAAAACAATTAGACAAATTAGAGAGCAATCCTATTGTTCTTGGGAGGGCATCCCAGGGCCCATAGGATGTGGCAGATCCTCCCCCGCCCCCAAACTGTAGATAGAGCTATGAACTGGAGGTGAACCCCTGCTTGGATTTCCTCCCCACCCCTTCCAGCCACTGTGGAAAGCCCTGTGGCAGCTTCCTCACCCAAGGCCACTGTTGCAGCCTTGGAAGAGGAGGGGCAGGGAGGACAGAGGGTGGGGAGGGGAGAGGCGAGGCTGTGGATGTGCTGGACCCACAAGCCTCTCTGTTCGCCTCCTCGCCTCCAGGAAGGTGAGCAACCTAGATGGACTCAGAGGCCTGTCTTGCTCAAAATAGCACAATGGAGGAACAGGAGGCAAAACCCATTCCTCCCTGTCTGGTTGTTGCCAGCAGGGCTTAGGATAGATGGAGGGCTCTGAGAGCGGAGCCTTCTGTCTGTCAAGCATCAATCCTGTAGGTTTGTCTTATTTATTTATTATATTTTATTTATTATATTTTTAAATCACCCATCTGGCCGGCCACCCAGCCACCCTGGGCGATGTACAATCAAGATAAAAATACAATAAAACACCATTAAAGCACCATTAAAACAATATAAGAGGTTTTTTTAAAAAAAAATCCTAACCCACGACCCACCCCATATTCCCACCTGAAAAGCCATGTTTTTAAAGCCCAGCGGAAGTTCATCAAGGAGGGGGCATGGTGAAGGTCACTGGGGGGGGAGTTCCATAACTTGGGGGCTGCCACAGAAAAGGCCCTCTTCCTAGTCCCCACCAGCCTGGCTGCTCTGGCTGATGGGACAAGGAGAAGGCCGTCCGTGGCAGACCTTGTTGAGCGGCCTACTTGATGTTGCTGGAGGCGCTCCTTGAGATAAGCTGGACCGGAGCTGTATAGGGTTTTAAAGGTCAAAACCAACACCTTGAATTCGGCCCGGCAAGCAACTGGTAGCCAGTGCAACTGCTTGAGCACTGGTGTGATGTGATCTCGCCGGCGGCTGCCTTTAACCAGGAGAGCCGCCGCCGCGTTCTGTACAGCTGTTGTAGTTTCCAAACCATCTTCTTAATGAAGAAAAGGACTATCAGCAGTAAGAGTAGAAGTTCCATGTTCAGAGGCAATATTTGTGTCTGTGTGTGATATGCTGCATTTCATACCTTGCTTTTCAACAAAAAGTTTCTCAAAGCAGTCTATAGGACAACATTAAAGCATTCTAAACATTGTGATTCTAGACTTCTCATGACCATTTCATCTGCACTCTTCCTTGATGCTTGCAGGCTTTGTCATGTTCTGTTTCACAGCCAGGTCAGGATTCAAAGCAAGAGTTCAGGTACAAGACAGCACCCTGGAGAACTCCAAGTGGCAGAGATTGCAAGCAGCCCCAATATTCAGACAACCCTAGACGAAGGGTGCTTTCAGATGAGGCTTTTATTGTGCCATTTCATAGAGTTCATAGATCATAGAGTTGGAAGGAGCCTACAAGGCTATCGAGTCCAACCCCCTGCTCAATGCAGGAAACTAGAGGAGGGGTCTCCCATCCAAGTAATAACCAGGCTTGACCCTGCTTAGCTTTCCACACTCAGACAAGCTGAGCCAGCGTAAGCCTCACCTCATTCACAGGATGGGCTCCAGATGTTTTCCACTTGTAGCTCTCCCGTGTTTTCCCTTACTACAGAAAATCTATTAAGAAGAACAAGGTGGAATAGCTGCACAATGCCTTCTAATTAATAGCGTTAGGAGCCCTCCATCTGGAAGCACCCTCAGGTTTACACACAGGTCTGCAGCTCAGTCTGGGTGGCTAGCTCCACCTCCTCTGGGAGAAGCCTCTTATAGGGGCATTGCCTGTTCTAGCAGCTGTTGGCTCTGATGTCATTGCAGAGACTGTGGTTTCAGACTGGAGCCCTCAGACTCTGAGGATGGCAGTGTGACGTCATCAGGCCAGGGAGGTGATGGCAAGATGGGCTCCTCAGGCACTGAGAGGCTTCTGGGCAAGCAGGGTCATCTACCCCTCCCCCCGCATCACCTCTTCTGAGTCCATGCCCTCATCCCTGAATATAGGGTGTCTGACCCTGGGGCTATGATACATCCAGCAGATGGCATGAGTAGCTCTATCAAGAGTAGCCCTCTTGATAGAGAAGACTGGAGGTGCTGGTGGAATGGCAACATAACGAGCCCTCTTCCCAGCCCTCTTGTTGTTGCTGTTGCCTCACCAGGCCTGCAATGGCCCCTTCTAGTTCTTACCTAGATGTCTATTACCAAACACGAGGCTCAGGATCTTAGTCTCAAAAGGTGGATCTTAGTCTTGAAAGATGGCAGGAGTTTCTCCTCCCCTGGGCACATGATATTAACAACTCCTGGCTTAAGCATACCTCTTATTGCTAGATGCTAGGGACAAACATGTTTTGTTGCCACAGACCTTATGGCCATTTATTACAGATTTAGCTCTTCCTCTCAACTGGCAGTGCCTTTTCCAGCTAGTTAAAAAATCACAGCTTATCCTCAGTGCATCTTCTGGCCTCCACAAACTACAGGCAGGAAGTTTCCTACTGCCTTAAGGTGCATAAGTCTTTCCTCTCATTTTGCCATTGCCTCTGCATGAAGGCTATTATCCGACAGAGGCTCAGCAATAAAAGTTATGCTTCCCCCGGGGTGCTATGAGGCAAATTACTCTAATCTACTTGAGAGTTTCTAGGAAATGAACAAAAATGCCGTTCTTGTCAGTTGTTGTAAAAGTGACCAAAGAGTAAGGCCTGGAAAGGGGTGGGCAGGGACAGACACAGTGAAACCCCAGCCAAAAAAATTAATGGTCATCCTTCAAATCATAATATCCAACTGTATTCAGAATGTCCCTAGGTCACTTCTGAAACTGCAAAATGTCTGAGATATTTATCAACAACCCAGATATTTATTACTGATACATTATGTATTGTAAATTATTTATTACTAATGGTTAATAAGAGGTGTCATCGACACAAACATTTTGCACCACAGATTAAATAAGCACAGCATACAATGTAAAGACCAAGGATGATGTGGTGGTGGTGGTGGTGGTGATTATTTATGCTTTTATACCACCCAATAGCCAAAGCTCTCTGGGCAGTTTACAAAACTGAGTGTGCAATCCTATGTATGTTTAGACAGAAAAAAGGCCTACAATGCCCAGCATGCCCCAGCCAGCTATGCTAGGAGCACATTAAATGGGAATTAAGTGCAGCGCAATGCTATGCATGTTTACTTGGAAGTAAGTCCCGTTGTGTTCAATTGGGGCTCACTCATAGTTAAGTATATACAGCATTGCATACTTAGTCCCATTGATTTCTATGGATGAGAAATAAGCACAGTTGATGGCTCTTCAGTTGACTGGATAACACCCCATGATATTCAGTTTTGATAGTTTTAATCTTCATTAGTGATGTTGCTGAAGTTTATCATTGCCTAGTTCAGCATACAGATTTGTCCAGTTTGTAATGCTCTCTTCCATTACAAAGTGAGCTCCATTTCCCTCAAAGTTCTTTACAAAGTTCTTCTTTGGGTTGGATTACAATTTGATCTGGTGTACCTCTCTTCTTAGTCCCTTGAATATTACAATGGCCATGTCCAAGGCACCAGGGATCATGGGAAATGTAGTTTTTCCAGGTTGCCCGAGTCTTTTATTTATTTATTTATTTATTTATTTTATATCCCGCCTTTTTTCCTGCAAGGAACCCAAGGTGGCTTACATAATCCTCCTCCTCTCCATTTTATCCTCACAACAACCCTGTGAGGTAGGTTAGGCTGAGAGGCAGTGACTGGCCCAAAGTCACCCAGTGAGTTTCATGGCCGAGTGGGGACTAGAATTAGAACCCAGATCTCCCAAGTCCCAGTCCAACACTCTCACCACTATGCCACACTGGCTATATCCTAGGATTCCTTGCATAAGAGATGCTGCTCAGTGGGATGTCATTAGGAACATTAGGAATCGGAATAGTGGAATTGGGGTAAGAAAAAAACCTGATTTTTTTTAAAAAATATTTGAGTGTGTGTGTGGGTGTGTGCGCGCACACACACACGCACGTTTGTGTGAGAAGATCAGTTTTACTGAGCCAAATTCCTGAATGAGAGGAAATGCTTTTCTTGCTAATCCACAGCAAGTGGTGATGCAGGCCAAATGAAAAAATACTGAATCAACAAAAAGAAGAGGAAACTTTAAACATGTTTTTTTTTTTAAACTGTCATATATATTTAAGTTTGCATCATCAAACATATTGGAAGGCAGTGACAGTAACACTAAGTGGGACAATTATGGTCCACATGAGACAGATGGAGATTTGCATCTCAAGGCTTGTGCCAATAATACAGGACAATTAAAAGATATGTGATGCCTTCTAGCCCTGGAAGCAAACAACAGAGAAAATGTGTTTCAAAGGAAATAAAATTTGCATACTGTAGTGTTCTACTCCTAAAGACCAGGGGCATGAAGTAAAGTTGTTTTAAACACTTGTCTGTACATACCCATCTGTAATCTAAATGTTAATCCTTCCACTTCCCTCTTTAACAGAAATTGTTTGAGGAAAATTGATAAAATATTTTGGATCAATGGCCAAGGTAATCATTTTATGAATATGGTAGCTATTCGCCAGGTCCTCTCATAGCTGACTTTAAAGCCAAGTCCATTATGAGTGAAAGGGGTGGGGATAATGAGACAAGACACAAAATATATGGTGCAAACTTGGGCCACATTTATTAAGAAGATCTGTGAAGGGGAAGTAGTGCAGGCTTCTAATGTATACAGGTGACTAGCCTGTTAGTGTTTTGGGCAAGCCATCCTAGGCCTGTCAAGTGGCATCTGTTGGATTGCCTGCCACCCCTCAGGTCTACACCATACCTGTGCTGGGAAACTTGCCCATGTCACCCCCTCCCAGGGCCTCAAAACTCTGAGTGGGTGAGGTGAGTTAGCCTCAAATACAATCCATATCTCCCCACTGGGTCTCAAAGCCATAAGCAGAAAGCCTCAGGCATCGCCTGTCACCATAAAGGTGTCTTTGGATACTCAACAACCTTAACCTCAACTAAAGTTGCCCACACATATCTACCGAATGTGATCAAATCAACCAAATGGACAGCGAATCCACCAGATTAACCTAACAGCTTTAATAAATAACCCACCCCTGCATAGAATAGGTGAAAAGGCCTATTGCCCACATCCAATTTGGCACTAGGCCAAAAAATCCTACTTGGCCACACAACAAGTGACTACCAAAGCCTACACTGATTGGAGGGAGGAAGCCAGAAACCAAAGAGGCTGAGGACGGGGCCCTGAGGGCTAATATTGCCCCATAAGCCTCGAACTATGTAACTGCATGCAACTGCACACAACCTCAGCCAGTCTTGTCTCTCCCCTGCCCCCAATGTCCTCCCCACGCCTAGGCAAGCCAGGCATGGGGGGGGGGAAGGCATTTCTGATAACACTGCTGAAGACTGATGTGTTTTGTTTGTATTGTTACCTGTATTCTTCCATCTATATTGTTACGGGGGGGTGGGGACATATGTGTGCTCTATTAAAAACTGCACTAGTGGCCTTATGTTAAGATTTAGAGCAGCCTCCCCCAACTTTGTGCCCTCCAGATGTTTAGGACTACAATCCCCACACTCTTCAGCCATGCTGGCTGAGGAATGTGGGAGTTGTAGTCCAACACATCTGGAGGACACCAGGTTGGGGGAGGCTGATTTAGGGCCACGTGTCAACAGATTTTTCCTACAACTATGTTTGTTTGTTTGTTCAGAGGGGCAGAAGGAGATATAATGATGATTCCTTTAGGTTGTATCCAGTGGTGGCTTCATGCTAGCAGGAAGTGCTTCTGCCCATGAAAGCTGGGGCACTCATTTTTGCCAATCCCCTTTATTTACTGCATCCCACTGTGCCTTATCTCATACAGTTCTGGGGGGTCCCCTTTCCCTGAGGAGCAGCTTCGGGAGGGGGCATGAGGGGCAGCAAAAATTGGGTGCCTGCTTTGCACAATGGGAAATGGTTTAGAATCATAGAATCATAGAAAAGTAGAGTTGGAAGGGGCCTACAAGGCCATTGAGTCCAACCTCCTGCTAAGTGCAGGAACCCAAGTCAAAGCATCCCTGACAGATGGCTGTCCAGCCGCACTGTGAATGCCTCCAGACAGTGTTGGAGAGCCCACTACCTCCCTAGGAAGTTGGTTCCATTGGCGTATTGCTCTAACAGTCAGGAAATTTTTCCTGATCTCCAGGCGGAATCTAGCTTCCTGTAGCTTGAGCCCATATTCCGTGTCCAGCAATCTGGGATGATCGAGAAGAGAACCTGGCCCTCCTCTGTGTGGCAACCTCCTCAGTCTTCTCTTTTGAAGGCTAAACATGCCCAGTTCTTTCAGTCTCTCCTCATAGGGCTTTGTTTCCAGTCCCCTAATCATCTTTGTTGCCCTCCTCTGAACCCTTTCCAGTTTGTCTACATCCTTCTTAAAGTTTCTTCTCCTGTAAAACCATTCTTGGATCTAACTTGGTGTTTTTTTTACTGACATGTTTTTTTATAGGTATGTGCTTTAGTGGCTTAGGATTTGTATATTGCTTTGGATACTTTTGTAGAAAAGTGACTCATCAGTGTCTGGAAAGAAAAAGAAAAACAATTCCAGATGAAGCTTTTATCATGCAATTGCCCTGCCTCATTTGTGGAATTTTATGGGGAGGCCAGACTTCGTCATCTTCCTCTTGTAACCTTCCTGTGTTTCCTCCTCTGCTGCTTCCATCTTTTTTCTTTCCATAAAAACAGTCTGTTAAGGAGGAAATGGCTGTACAATGCCTTTTATTGGTAGTGCTAGGAGTCTAACATCTGGAAGCACCCTAAGTAAAATATGTAATAACATTCATAGTATAATAACTAAGCACCATTATCATGGGTGTGTGTAGATAATAGACACTTTTGTGCATTCTTCATTCATTAGAACCTTGTAGATATCTGGTATGGACTTTTTTTTAATGCTTTCTCCTCCCCTACATAGATTCTCTTCAGAAACCATTACCCAAGATGATGGTAGGTGCATTCCAAAAGATGGGGACTAAAATGCCCAAATGTATTCCTAAAGGGAATTAAGATGTACTCCTCAAATGACATTGCCAGGAACGTTCCCATCAAAGTCAATGAGAGTACTCCAGAGATAAGTGGTTTGAGAGTGCAGAGTGCTCTGCTACAGAACAACAATGCTATATATGTTTACTTAGAAGTTAGTCCCATGGAGTTAAAGTGGACCTATTCCCAGGTAAATGTGTATAGGACTGCAACCTTAGAGCATTATTGAAAGAGCGGCCTTTAATATAATAGGCAGTGAGGTAGTATTGATGAAGATGGTTGTGTTTCCTTTTTTCTGTTTTAAAATGTGTGATATGACTTCCCTTTTTACACCCTCAAAGCTGTTGGAATGGGAGGAAAGTGCAGGGATTTTTCTCTGTCTGACTTTGCATTTCTCATTAAATGTTTGCAGGCCCTTTAGGAGTACATTTTTTTTCATAAAAAGTACCAAATCCAAACTGGATTAAATGATCATCAGGGATTTTGTTAGCATTCCATATTATAACTTTGCATAACACAATGTGTGGCAATTAGTAGTAGGGCATTTCACAGCCTTTTAAAAAATATATGTACAATCAGGCATTAGTTCCATTGAGTGGCAACATGTTTGTAGTTTTCATGAACCCAAAGAGCTATTTAACCAATTAAAATTATCATCTTTGATCTTATGAACCCCAAAGATGAATGCATAAATGTCTGGATCTTTGTGTATCACTGATGGTATATAACAAACCTGAATTTAATCAGTTCTGTTTCCTGGGTGATTTTCTGTATCAAGTCCTATGTAGGTGTTTTGTAGCATATATCCTGTTCTTCAGGTAAAATTCTAGGTGTCTGGTAAATCCTGGACATTTTGGGCAGCATTTGATACATGACTAGAGGGGAAAGACAAATTAAACTGCAATATAGCATGAAAATCTGCATTAGTTTGCATCTGGAATCAACTTGCTTTATATATAACTCAGGGGATCAGCTCAACTACCACACTGATATGCTCTTATTCCTATCACGCCTTATACTCATGAAATATACTACAGTGATAACCTGTACAATTAAAGTGGGTAAAAAATACACAGGAGAATAACGGCAAATACTATCGCACCATAGAGAAAACCACCGTGATAGTCGAACTAAATGAATATACTCTCAAAGAATCATACATCATCAAAACCATATAAGCCACATTATACCTTGTTAATGATAAAACAGATCTGAGCACAATGCACTTTATTTGAGATTTATTGAATGGTGCTTATCAATCTGTTATAGGAAATTGCAAAACATGTTTGTAATCGGAAGGATTCCTTTAAATTATATATGCATATGTTGTTATACCTTGTTAATGATGAAACAGATCTGAGCACAATGCACTTTGTTTGAGATTTATTGCTGGATAAAATTAGATACCTTTGGATAACAAATTGTGGTCTATATGGTTTTCATAGATTCATAGATCATAGAGTTGGAAGGGGCCTACAAGGCCATCGAGTCCAACCCCCTGCTCAATGCAGGAAACTAGAGGAGGGGTCTCCCATCCAGGTAATAACCAGGCCTGCCCTGACCCTGCTTAGCGATGGTGTATGATTCTTTGAGAGTATATTGATTTAGTTAGACAACCACGGTGGTTTTCTTTATGGTGCGCCAATTAAAGTGGGTGGCAGATAAAGATAGAGGTGCTGATTTCTCCCCAGAGCTGTTGTACAAACCTGGGGAAGATCTGTATTTCAATGTATTACAATATAATGAACACCACATCCACATCACAGACATCCATTAGCACACTTAGGCCCAGTTCAGACTATCATATCATGGCTTAATAAAATGAGATATCCACAAGCCTTGTGTCCATGCATGCGGCCCCTTTCTTCCTCCCTTCTTGGTACACCACAATTAACCCCAGAAGTCTTCAGTTAACCATAGTTGTACATTGTGTCTAAATCAGGAAACTATGGATTGAAGTTGGTTTAAGTTCATGGCTTGTTAGCATGTTTGGAACCATATTTTCCCAGTTCAGATGTAATACTGTAGAAAGAATAGTTTCTTTAATGTCTTTATTCATTATGGAAATCTATAATGTAGAACATATAATTCTGTCCAAGAAGGAATCAAGGACTTCCTCTTTATCCAGAGGAAAGGGTCTCTCTCACACAGTTTTCCCTTCCTCTGAAGGAGAATTCCTTTGATAATTGGTGTTAGAATAGTCCTTTTGTTCTCTACTTAGTGTTAATACAATTCCTTTCTAGCGCCCAAGGACATGTTGATTGGAGAAAGCTTCCTCCCTAACACCAGACCTGGCCAGCAATTAACATAATTTACAGCTGGGAACTGACCAGATAAAAAGGGCACCTAGGAATGCAAAGACCAAAAATCAGCCAGATAGATAAGCAAATACTGACATCAGAGAAAGTGCTAGTACGCATGTGCAAACACAATGTGTTTCAAAAAGGTATAAGAGGAGCTGGGATTTCCTTTGTTGGGGGTCTCACTCCAGCTTGCCTGGAAGTGAGAATATACAGCCCTGTATTGGAATAAAGAATTCTTTTAACCCTCACTTACCTGCTCTGGTTGATTATTGACAAAAGTCAGCTGGAAAACGAACCTCTGGAAGTTTTCTTCCTTACCACAATCCGATTGAAGACATCTTGGCTTATCACAGCGTGCTGCAAAGGGAAGAGGGAAGGGGTGGTGCGAAGATGGAGCACAGGAGCAAAAGGCTAATCTATATCTTGGTTTATTAAGCTGAGATATGAACTTGGCTTTACTCCTGATTTCAATGTTCTAATGCTTAGTAGCCCAATGTATTTTTCCCACCCCCATATACTCCACACCATATACTCTAGCAGTTTCCAGTATAAGTGGTAGTTCTTACATAGCAAATATTTTACTAAAATCCGCCTACTTTCCCTCATCTAGAAAACCAACTTTCTCAAACTCATATTAGCTCAGTCACCCCAAACTCTTGACTCCATAGGCTTAAGACCAAATAAATTCAAAAACAGCAGCTATTATACCTTATTTTTAAGTTCACTGTTGTTAGCTATTTTTTGGTATCTTTAAGATTTATTTCTTGCATGGATTCCCATAGCTGTGTATTAGTCCTGCCTTAAATCAAAGACTAACAATATGTTGCAAGAACATCTACATCTTGGTAAAATCCTGACTTCATTGACATTAGTTGGGGATGTTTATTGTTTTTCAAAACATTAAGACACCGGTATGATTTTGAGATTCTCATACTACTTAATTGTCATGCTATTGAAATGTTAAAAATAAATGTTGAAGAATATTGGTCCCATTCAGAGCTTCATGTATGCTCTAATGTGCATACAGAACTGCTGAGTGAATGGTAGGGTCCAATTAATGGCAGTGGGGAGCACCAATCTACACTCAGGGAATATGGAGATAGATCAGCTCTCTACAGCCTTCCTCAATCTGGTGCCCTCCAGCTGGGACTACAACTCCTAGCACCTCTAGTCAGCCATGCTCTACAGAGCCAGTGTGGCGTAGTGGTGAGAGTGTTGGACTGGGACTCGGGAGATCCGGGTTCTAGTCCCCGCTCGGCCATGAAACTCACTGGGTGACTTTGGGCCAGTCACTGCCTCTCAGCCTAACCTACCTCACAGGGTTGTTGTGAGGATAAAATGGAGAGGAGGAGGATTATGTAAGCCACCTTGGGTTCCTTGCAGGAAAAAAGGTGGGGTATAAATATAATAAATAAATACAGTGAAATGAATAGGAAAGCCACTTGAGGCAGGGAAGCTCAGCACTACTGTGTGTTTCGCTCCCTGGAATTGTTGGCGTGGGGCACGTTGTTTCTAAACTTTTCTTAATTAATTTTCACAAGTTCAAACTATATCAAGTCAAATTTTTTTGGTGCAGGATATATTTCATACTATTACTAAAATGTTTTCAAAAACACACATTTAGATCAGCTTCCTTTTTCAGTAATTAAACTCCCTGGAATTGTTGAGCACATGGCTTCAAAACTTTTATTAATTAATTTTCACA
Organism: Shinisaurus crocodilurus; assembly: GCA_021292165.1. Classification (NCBI taxonomy): domain Eukaryota; kingdom Metazoa; phylum Chordata; class Lepidosauria; order Squamata; family Shinisauridae; genus Shinisaurus; species Shinisaurus crocodilurus. The sequence continues at coordinate 60,325,924 of CM037880.1, read as the reverse complement.
AGTTCAAATAATATCAAGCAGAATTTTTGCGTGGGAGGGAATATATTTCATACTATTAGTAAAAATAAAAAATAAACTTTTAAGTCAGCTTCCTTTTTTTAGTAATTAAATTGTGGCTCTTCATTCTAATTGAGAAGAATTTTCAGTGACAGCTTGGAGATATACAAGGAAACCTTTTATAATGCTCTCATTACCAATTCATGCCGCAATGAAGGGCATTTTGCCATATTGTTACCCAGGATTTATGTGAGCCAAGGTGACTTTAAGTCTGTTCTGAAACTTCTGATGTTTTTCATTCAGGATGCCTTTGGTGTACTAAATCTTCTTAAGATTCCCTTTGTAGAATCCCTTAGAAATCAAGATATGTTGCACAGTAATGGAGACAAAATATACTGCAGCTCAAGTGGCATCTACCCTTCAAATGAACTCAACTGTTACTCAAGAGCCTTTAAGAAACTTTAAGAATGACCTCTAAATGCACTAAAGGAGCCAGAGTTGGGAGAGAATTTGCTCAAGTTGCATATGTGTGAAAGTAGTTTCATGACACTTTTTGAGATACAAACATCTCATGATTGATGTTGGTGCACTGATCAAGTAACAAGCCAAACAATGCAAGCAACACTGTTGGCTAATTGTTTTAGAAGACGACACTGCATCATTTGTAAGCATCTCTGGGCAGTTGTTTTGCCTCAGATATAATATTAGAGATAATTAAATGTTTACAGGAACTACAGCTGGTTTATTATAAAATAAGCTCCTCTTACACTGCATGTAAATACAGTAAAAAACAACCCTATTTTTGTAGTGGTGAAACTGAAATATAATTTGTAATATCTGAAACAACAATTTGTAGTATCTGAACAACAATTGCCACTTCAAAACCATCTTCTTAATTTGTAAGGAACTGTGGAGATCAAAGACCTTATGGGATTGTCTTTCTCCTGCAGCAGTGGATAAGTACCCCAATTTATCTTATGTAAATATTAATACACTCATGCTGGGTATGTATTTCATAATATCTGAAATCGGGGTGTCAGATAGAACAAAAAACAAATATAACTGAGGAAGATGAAACATTGTTATACCCATGCACCCTACTTCCAATTGCTGAGAAGTTTCAGGTATTCCAGTGCTTACCCAGGATGCAGTTTGCTTAGAAGATCACTGGAGACTTGTAGCATTTCTGTGATATAAGGTTTACACACATAAACAGGCTGTGCATAAGATGAGGGCTCACATCATTAGCACACCAACAGTTTCCTGTTCCATGTCAGATTTCTAAGGAAACCCGGCTGTCCTCTGAGATAACCATAAGTAGCCTGTTCTGAAATGGAGTTTACCTTTCTCTTCCTCTCTAGGACATGTTTTCTGCAAGGTCAGCTGTCTGCCTCCTTTCCAGATCCAGCACAGACTGCTCAAAACATAGCTTGCTTCTAGTATTCTCACAAGTCTCTGTAGTGACACATTCCTTAGAGGGAAGGAGAGAAAGGTAAACCCCTTTTCAGAGCAGTCTACCAATGGCCACCTCTCAGCCAGTCTCCATAAAAGTAGGGGATCTGCCAGGCTAAACATACCCAACTGGTTTACAGTCTCCTTTCACAACCAGAGATTCAATTTTTTTTGGGGGGGGGTGTCCTTGAGAGGTTCATTTTTGAGTCAGTGGGTACTTATGGAATCCCCCCTCCCACACTTTTTACAGAGAGACAGAGAGACAGAATATTTTTGGGGGAAATGGGGCTGGGTGGGAAGCTTTAAATCTCCTCTACCTGCACACCATTATATTATATATAAAAAATCCACCGGAAAGTTCAACATCAGTATTTAATTATTGATTGGTATAAAGAGGTGTGGGATATTGCTTTAAATGATAAATTAACATGTAGTATTAAATGTAAAAAGGGACAATTAAAGAAAAAATAATTTTGAGGATATATGGGGACCATTTTTAGATTATGTTTTTGTGGAGAAAGCCTGAACACACACACACACGCAGTGACACGAACCCTGACACAGTTTCCCCCTTGGTAACCACACATAGCTTTCCCCTAACAACCCCTGTGTGCATAATCCCCACCGGGGGACAGGAGATGCAGGACTGGCCAGACAGGTGACACAGCATATCCTCAATGGGGCACATCGGCCCGAATCCACAAGAAGAAGCATGGACCACCAGGAAGTGCAGGGCAGTCTCAAAGAGCTGCTAAGTATGCTCAGAAGGCATGATAAGCCCAAAGGCGCCACCTGTTCCCGGGCAGGAACAAGCCCACCTGATCGTAAAGGGGGCAGGAATAAGCCCACCTGATCACCCAGGGGCGGGGAGGGGGTGTACAAGGTAGAAAACCCCTCTGCCTGCTCCACGGAGGTTGTTGGGAACACGGGCGGGTGAACACCTTCCAAAGCCAGCACCGGCTGGGTCAAGCAGTTCTCTTCCCCGAGCAAGGCAACTCGGAGCAAGGCTAGAAGCGGGGAGTCGTAGAGTCTCTGGCCTAAGGGAACTCATTGTTGCAGTACGCTGTCCTGGGAACCAATTCATTCAAGATATCTGAGGTCACGACCAGGTCTTGTTTATGTTATAGTATTCCTAGAAGTCTATTAGTTCTGCTCCATTAACCTGTAGTAAATAAAGCGTCTATTCTTGACTGTGAATGGACTCGTGTGCTTTTTAGCTCGCGGTTGAGTTTTAATCGCGAAATATCCCCTTGACGGGCTATATCTCAGTGCCGGTTAACCCGTTAAGTGCCGAACTCACGCAGAAGACCCGGTTGCTGGTCTTCCACAGTTTTAGTAAAGGGAAAAGGGAGTAAGCCATGTCAAGATATGATGTATTTTTGGAATATAGATTAATAATGGATTATGTGGATAGAATTAATTTTTTTTTGGCCCCGTGGTGACGGGTGCACTTTGTAGTTATATGGATTTGTGGGTTTATATTTTATTTGTATGTGTGTTCATTTTTTAAAAAAAATTATTAAAAAAAAACAAACTACCACTGGATACAACTCAGAGTCAATGCATCAACTATTTGAAGTATTGCATCTATTAAATTATACCGATGTGTTTGGCTATGATTGAGAAAAGCCATTTGCTATCACAGTAACCGCCACAGTCTAAGAGTTATGGTGAACCATGAGAAACTATGGTTGGCTTTTTGTCACTCAAATCATACAGCAAATTCCTTTCCTTGTGGGACTTTAAAGAGTTGGTGTGCCCTAAGATTTCCATATTTGTATGAATAACAGCTAAAATAACCACGTGCATTAAAGTAAATCAATGATCTCATCTGTTTGACATGATTAAAACTAGTGTGTGGGGGTGGGAAATGCCAGACAGTATAACGAATGCCCGCTTCTCTTTCAAGGAAAACAAAGCATTTGTTTAATTTTTTTTCCAGGAGTATTAAAACGGACAGCATAACCATTGAGAAGAGACACTGCAGAACAAATTGTAGGCACGCAGACAATGTCTGGAATTAATTCAACAAGCAATTGCTGTGTCAGAACAGAGGTAGCCATATATATTTGTTGAGGAGAGCAACATATATCATAAGAGGCTTATTGAAACGGGGTCTCAATTACGTCTTGCTCTTTCATTTAGCAAATATATAGAGCAGGGGTGCAGAGCCTCAGGCTAGGGCAGTGATGGCGAACCTTTCTGAGCCCGAGTGCCCAAACTGCAACACAAAACCAACTTATTTATTTCAAAGTGCCAACACTGCAATTAAACCTGAATACTGAGGTTTTAGTTTTAGAAAAATAACTCATACAGTTGTCCAAAGTAATTAACATCTTTTGTCTTTAAAGAAAAACACAATAACAGAGCTTTCAATGAAATAATTAGGCCCATGTATTTTTGGATAAGAGATTCTCAACTTGTAATATGATTATATGCCAGACTGAAATTGTATGGGGCAAGCTTTAATCCGGGTCCTTTCCCTGCTTCTACAGGTGTCAGATTAGTAAAAGTAAAAGTCAACCTGTACTAGGATGACCAAGATAAACAAGAAAACTAAACGTGCTTAACACATTTTAAACACTTTATGTCTTGGACTGCAAACACTGCATTCGGTAAAAGTTTGCACTGGGCATGCTTTTGCACAATTAATGTGATTTTTGCTATTGCCTGCATGCTGATAATTTGTCAAACCTTGGCTCATACTCCGTTAGTTTGAGAGCAACACATGCAGCACTCAGGTCAACTGTTAGGGCTTTACATCCAAGCCATGCTCTGTGCATCATTCTTCAAAATCTTTTAAATGTGATAACAATGTAGAAAAGAATTCTGTAGCAGGAATTCTAGAATAAAATCATTCTGTTCCACACTGTGAGAAAGAACAAGATCATTCGTGTTTTGCAGAAGGGGACGGTCTTTTCGCGATCTGGTGACCAATGGCTCGAGTACCCATAGAGAGGTCCCTGCGTGCCAGCTGTGGCACCCGTGCCATAGGTTCGCCATTACTGGGCTAGGGAGACAACTCTGGCTCTCCTGGGGTCCCAGTCCGGCCCTCCTAGGTTCCAAAGATGGCCATGCCCCTTTCCCCTGGCCCTACCCATTTCTCCCAATCACCAATCATTTGGTGGATTCCCAGCTTTGGTGCCCCCCCCTTCTAAAAGGTGGAAACGCCTCTCCTAAGGCTTGTTATCCGCAGTCAGAGCTTTAAGGTATTAAAATTGGTATTTTGGGTCCTGCTTCCTTTGCCATATGCCTCACCCACTACTAGAATGTGCCCCCCCCAAGAGCTTCTCCAAGATGGAATTTAGCCCTCAGGCTGAAAGAGGTTTAACATCCCAGATATATAGGTATAAAGAGAACAAATGAAGAGAAGGACCATATTGTTTAATGGAAATATTAAGGATACTTTTACTTTCTCCATACTTCTCTGAGTGCTGAGAGATTACAGGGGCACAGCATTCACCTGGACTTTGGACATAGGTCAAACGGAGGCTTTATGGTTTTACAATATTTGAGCTCGTTGGCAAATATACAAGTTGAGCATTGGTGGAGGCATAGCTTAACACTCCAGCAGACAGCCAGATCCACTGCCCTGCCAGCCCGGAAAGCAGAGGAGCAGGAAGAGTCTTTGTGCCCTCTAACACCTGCTCATTATTGCTAATGTGGAGTGGAGTAAAGGTGCTATGGTTGTGTCATTTGAAGAGAGGGAAGAAGGAGTGTGTGTGTGTGTGTGTGTGTGTGCACGTGCTAGTGATTCTCTAGCAAGAGAGGGAGAGTAAATTTCGTTAATTGAAGGCCTGATATGATCTCAAAGGAGGATGTGCGGCCTGATAGTTTATAAGGCCCTACCGAACTGTGTTGTTTCAGTTTTTGGACATTCACAGAACTGACGTGGCCTCTCTGCTATACTTAAGTAAGATTGTTTTGACTTCTCTGCATTTAGGATTTTTATTTATTCATTTATTTTTACATTAGCAAGCTGTAAGAAATCTGGCTGTTTCCCGAACTTGACACTTTTGAGGAACTGTCTCCTGATTATATTTATTAATATCTGGTTGCTCTAGAAAGTTTTATCAAATCTGACTCTGGCTTATATATTTTAACAAGTGTTAAATAATACCAACTGATATTGTGTTTTAATTATTGGTAATTGTGGAGAGAAAGCCTGGGCACACTGCTGAACCCTGACACATTGAACCCTGACAGGTTTTCCCCTTTCTGCTGTTACCCCTCAGTCTGCATAATCCCCACCCGGAACACAGGAGACACAGTTCTGGGCAGACCAGTTACACATAAGCCATATCTGCATACCTTCAATGGGGCACATTTACACTTCCCTCAAGGAAGCGCATAACATTCCGGAGGTGGGGGGCGCAGTCCCAAAGAGCTGCAAAGTACCCAAGAGATGCCAGCACCCGAAAGGCTCCACCACCCCGCGGGGCAGGACCAGCCCACCTGATCATCAAGGGCGGGGAAGGGGCGAGGGAGGGTAGGGGCGAGGGAGGGTATGTGCTGAAGGACAAAGGGTTGTTGGGAACACGGTGCAGGTCACTAGCTCTGGCTAGGGCCAAGTAACTTCCAACCCCGGGCAGGGCAACCGGCGACCGGCAAAGCAAACCGCTACACTAGGTCTTAGAGTCAGATTCTTTGATGTCAGGTAATTCTCTGCCTTCGAGCTAAGCCTACCTAGAAAGCAAATTGAATACTTCCGTTCCTCTATCTGTATTGACTTTATACTGTGAAATTCCTGTAGTCTATTAGTTCCGCTCCATTAAACCATTTTTGAAACTGACCAGATTGCAGGTCCCTTGTATCTCTATGGGATTTCGTGTCAATATCACTCACAGCTAGAAATAAAGTCTTGGGAAGCCGCGTATAGGGCACAACTTTGGTGCCGGTTAACCCTTAAGGTACCCAACCCCCACAGCGGACCAGGTTTGGTCCGTCACAGTAATGCTTTCAAAACACTATAACGTTAGTATAACTGAAATAATTGTTTGTTTGTATTACTATATTATGCTTTGAAATGAATTGGTAGAAGACTGTTTATTGTAGTGATGCTTTACTACGTATTCTTGTCTGGCTATTCTTGTGTTGTGAGCCACTTTGGGCACATCTATGCAGAAATATGGCATGCAAAGTAAAATAATTAATACATAATAACTGGTAATAACAAAATTCCACAATAGTGTTATTATCAAGAAGACCCACTAAAGTCCAAAACCTAATGAGTTACAAGAAACAATGCTAAAAAAAAAATGTGTGTGTGTGTGTGTGTGTGTGTGTATGACATCTTTTATAAGTTGATGTTTTTAGCAATGTCTTAATACATGAATATTAAAGAACTGATCAGTATGACTTTATATTTGCTGTTTTAATTTTGCTACAGAGAGAGTGTAGCTGGGGGCTTGATGAGGGGAGAACCAAGTGACATAACTTTGTTGTCCTAGTACAGGAAGAGTGGTCCACCTGGCCTCTTGTGGATGGTAGTGACTTTTGTTTCATCTCAGGTACAGGGTGAACCCACCTGGAGGGCACCAGTAGGCTGCTTCCAAGGAAGAGTAGAAGAGAGACTATGGTGTTTTGTACTTGCTGAAAAGGAGCACCTATCTGACTCACATAAGGTGGTTAGTAAAGTTATACCATTGGGGAAAAAAATAGCACGGGAGAAGAATACTGCACCGGGACTTACGCATCTCCAAAAAGGAAGACATACGGTACATCACTAAAACAGAGGACATTGATCTGCATAAAATGTGCATATGCCAATTGATATGTATAGAAGCAAATTGGGAAAGAATTACTAAAACTTAAGTAAATATACATTATATTTCATGATTGTGAGGAAGACTGTTGACCAGGTGACCTGTGTGCCTGCTCAGTCAGCTGGTCAGGTGCTAACTGTTGGTGGACAACTTCAAGGTCCTTTCTCTCCTTCCTTATGGTTCTTTATCTTTAGATGAAACTTGAACTGCACAGCCCTTCAAAAAGTAGCCTGTCCTCTGACAGTTCTTGAAATAGAGGACTGTCCTCTGTAAAGTAGGACACATGGATGCCGTAGCCAGGACTCATGGCAAGAATGTTTGGTTTATTTTCTTCTAAACCTATCTTCCTTCTACTTGAGTGCACAACACAGGCATGAAATATCATCAGGCGATCACTCGTGACCGAGTAAGATTGTCTTCCGGGATAAAAAGGAGGAGATTCTAAAGAAGATTGTGTAGACTCTAGCGATGGGTCCGTAAGTGACTGTGGAGGCCAATTCTAGATCCACACAGCTTCCCACAGTGAGGACACAGGTTACCAGATAGAAGATGGTCCTGTAAAGGATTCATTTGACGTGCTTTTCGCTTAGCACGTTTCTCCCTTTCACCTTGCACTCGGGCTTCTTCAAAGTCCATGGAACCTTTGTGAAAGGCCAACCTCCATTTAGATCGTTCATGGGCCAGAGCTTCCCAGTTTTCGATGTTTATATTGCATTTTTTTAGATTAGCCTTATGAACATCTTTAAACCTCTTATATTGACCACCGATATTCCGCTTTCCATCCTTGAGTTGGGAGTAAAGTAACTGCTTTGGGAGACGGCAGTCAGGCATTCGAACAACATGACCGGTCCACTGAAGTTGGCGTTGAAGGATCATTTTTTCAATGCTAGTAGTCTTTGCTTCTTCCAGTACACTGACATTTGTTCGCCTAACTTCCCAAGTAATTTGCAGGATTTTCCGGAGGCAACGTTGATGAAACCTTTCAAGGAGGTGGAAGTGACGTTTATAGATAGTCCATGTTTCGCAGGCATACAATAAAGTTGGTAATACAATGGCTTCATAAACCAGTGTTTTGGTCTTCTTACAAATATCCCGATCCTCGAACACTCTATGTTTCATTCGAGAAAATGCGGCACTTGCGGAGCTCAGACGATGCTGGATTTCACTGTCGATGTTAGCTGTAACAGAAAGATAGCTGCCAAGATAGAGAAAATGATCGACATTTTCCAGTATTGTCCCGCCAAGCTGGATAGATGGCATCACCAAAGGATTGGCTTGCACTTGCTGATGAAGCACTTTGGTTTTTTTGAAATAATAGAAACAACAACAATATCCTTCAGTTTAGAAAGCAATAATTTCATTAGAATTGTTTATTCAGGTTTTGTTTGATCTGCCTCTCTGGGCTAAGGTAACTGTAATAATGATACCCATACACACACTTCCACGTTTATATAAATGTCACAGTGCATTTTGAGAAAAATGCTTCAAAGGCTCTCATTTGAATACAGTAGAAGTCAGAATCCAGAGCTGGTTGTCCCAGTCCAAGCTGCTGTTCTTATTCTTCCCATCATGAGTGAATTCCCTCATCCCATCCTACGTGCCACTGATTATTTTGGCCAGACACGGTAGATGGGTAAATGAAAAGCCGGGTATCCCCAGTCAATACTCCTTAGGTTTGCTTTCACTGCAGAGTGGACTGATCTTCATCACAAGAGGGACACCCTTTTATTCTACCAAATGGAATAATTAGGAAAAGATTGGTTGCAGCCACATGAGATGAGCTCTATGGAGGAAACATAGCCAAGCTTACAGAAATAAATGTGATTGCACATTTCTTATTCTTTGATGCCCTCTCTATGCTAATGAGATAAGAGATGCTCTTTCCTAAGAGGTGACAGCTGGTGCTGCCTGCTACTACTCTTTGCTTGAAATCTTGGCTGCCTTCCTTGGAGCTCTGAGCATGCTTTTATGGTGCCAAGAAAAATTTGTGGCATGTAACCTCACCCCTGTCTCAGCCATGCTGTGTGTGGGAGCTATGGGACCCAAGCTCATGGAACAGGTGGGAAGGGTGAAGTTGATGCTACAGGCTCAAAAATTAAATCCCGAAGCTTTGAGCTGAGGAATTATCATGTCTCGTAACCATGTGGTAAAAGAAATAAGTAGGAAAGTACTATTTAGTCCAGGGCTCTCCAACCTTGGGTCCCCAGATGTTGCTGGACTACAGCTCCCAGAATCCCTTGCCATTAGCCATGCTGGCTGGGTATGCTGGGAGCTGTAGGCCAGCAACATCTGGGGACCCAAGGTTGGAGAGCCCTGATTTAGTCTGAGGACGTATCTTACAAGGTAGACATTAGTTAATGGTTGTTCCTGTGCCCCAGGGAACTGTAGTTGTATAAGTGGGAGTGGGACATGCAAGCATGATTGCTGATGGCAGTGTGAAATGGCTTTACAGTGAGTCTTTCTAAGGTTCATCTAGAAATTGTGTGTGTGTTTTTACTGCCATAGAAAAGTTCTGATTCTCTGGCTCCACACATAGTTTGCATGTACTTTTCCCTGTTCTTATGGGCAGGCTGGCTTCTCTGAACTGTCAGCACATTACATTGTACATATGATTGTTGTGGTTTTTAAAGTTGTTTTAAATGTTTTGCTATGTTTTTATTTGATTGTGGTTTTATTCTTTGATATTTTTGTAAACTGCCCTGGCTGATTTTCAGAAAGGCAGTACAGATATTAAATAAATAAGGGCACAATCGTATGCAGCATGTTTAGACAGAAAAAGTCCTACAGCTCCCAGCATTCCCCAGCCAGCATGGCTGTTTAAACATGCATAGGATTGCATCCTAAATAAATGAATTAAAAAATGTTGCAATGTCTCTTCTTCCCTCCTAGAAGGAATTCTTCTGTTCAGGGTTCCAGCCAGTCATTCCCTAAAGCAGGGCATTCCACTTCTCCTAACCCAGGGGTTCTCAACCAGGGGGGAATTCCCCCCCAGGGTGGATTTTAGGGTTTTTTTGGGGGGGAATTGGGACCACAGACTCAAACTGTTGGAATACTGATCTTTCTACAAATTACAATTCTACAGATTGTACATAATCTACAGGACCTCACACCTTATTGTATGGCACAGATTAAGTCAGACAATCTTGGAAAGGGGGGGGAATGACATTCTGACATATGGTGAAAAGGGTGCAAGGGGCAAAAAAGGTTGAGAACCACTGTCCTAACCCAACCTACTAATCCATTTCCCCCCCAGCTGTCACTCTATGGGACTACTGAGCACGTTCAGTCTTCATTGAGCTTCATTGGGATTTGCCCCCTCCTTGGGGTTTTAAAAAAGAGTAGACGTTTCTTTTGTACTTCTGCAAACCTCAGGTTCCTTCAAGCATGCTGATACCTCCCTCTTCTTTCACAGCTGTCCCATTTTGGATACAATTCCGGGAGCACTCACCACCTGAGCTCAGTATTAGAAGGAATAAGGAGAGGGAGCGGCTAGCAGCAATCTCTAACAGATCATTTTCAACATCTGACAATTCCAAGAATTCTTTAGGGGAAATTATAGCAATTAAACTGGCAGAAAAGCAATTATAAGCTTGTGAGGTCAACAGAATAACTGAACCAGTCCATATCTAAGCCAGGAGCCCCCCCCCCCCCCCAGAATATTAATGTCTCATACCAGTTTCACAGGGCTAAGAAAATGGGGTTTATTTAAACAAAGAGGAAAAAACTGGGGAATGAGATCAATACACATTGATTTACAGGCAAAGCCAACTTAAATATAGAGCTATTAATAACAGTAGGATATGGTGTCTACTGTTCATAGGCAGCAACTATTCAAGCACGGGATAGCTAACAACAGGTCAGGTGTTACCTGTGAGCTATATTTGATTAGGTCTTGTGAATCTACCTGCAGTTCTTATAGCTGCCCTGTTCCATTGTGCCCTTTTCTGTGGATCCCTAGGGAAAATCAATACTTTTTTTTCTTATAAAGCAAGAATAACAATGTTTAGTGTGTCTACAAATGCTTTCAGCAGTGATGCAGCTAGGTAATTTTAGATGTTGGACTTAATGGTCTGGAGAGGGGGTGGGCTTTAGATTGCCATGTGTATTACCTCAGTTGTGAAACATGCAACTAAGCATTCTCTTCTCTCCCATATGCTGCCATTTATTTATTTATAATAATAATAATAATAATATTTTATTTATTACCCGCCTCTCCATCTAGATCGAGGCAGGGAACAACAGAAATATAAAATACCTAAACTAAAACAACACAATATATACTATTAAACATCTTAAAACATCCTAAAAACATCTTAAAACATCTTTAAAACATCTTTAAAACATCTTTAAAACATCCTAAAATTCCGCCGGATAGGCCTGCCGGAAGAGTTCAGTCTTTATGGCTTTTTTAAAGTCCAAAAGACTGACAAGTTGACGTATCTCCTCCGGCAGGCCATTCCATAATCTGGGAGCAGCAGAAGAGAAGGTCCTCTGGGTAATGCTAGTCAGCCTAGTTTTGGCTGACTGAAGCAGATTCTTCCCAGAGGACCTAAGTGTGCGGGGTGGATTGTACGGGAGAAGGCGATCCCGTAGGTAGCCTGGACCTAAACCATGTAGGGCTTTAAAGGTAATAACCAACACTTTATACTTCACCCGGAAACTGATTGGCAGCCAGTGGAGTGCTTTTAAAACTGGTGTGATGTGAGCACCCCTAGGTGTACCAGCAACCAGTCTGGCTGCCATATTTTGCACTAATTGAAGTTTCCGGACTAGGTATAAAGGTAGCCCTATGTACAGCGCATTACAGAAGTCGAGCCTCGAAGTTACCAGTGCGTGCACTACCGTCTTTAGGTCTTCCAACTCTAGGAAGGGGCGCAGCTGGCGTATCAGCCGAAGCTGATTATAGGCACTCCTAGCCGTCGCATCTATCTGGGATGTCATTTGGAGCGACGGATCCAGGAGCACCCCTAAGCTGCGAACACAGTCTTTCAGGGGGAGTGTAACCCCATCCAGAACTGGTTGACATACCTCCAAACCCAGGTTGTGGCCTTTGACAGCAAGCACCTCCGTCTTGTCTGGATTCAATTTCAGTTTGTTTTCCCTCATCCATCCCATTACTGCCTCCAGGCATTTATTCAGAGGAGACACACTATCCTTAGCTGATGCTGTTGACGAAGGCATAGAGAAATATATTTGGGTGTCATCAGCATACTGATAGCACCCCGCCCCATGCCTCCGGATGATCTCTCCCAGCGGTTTCATGTAGATATTAAATAGCATTGGGGAAAGAATAGCTCCTTGTGGCACACCACATAGCAGCTCCTTTTTGGAGGAGCAGCTATCCCCAAGCATCACCATCTGGAACCTACCCGAGAGGTAGACCGGAACCACTGAAGCACAGTGCCCCCGATTCCCAGTCCCCTCAGGCGTTCCAGAAGGATACCATGGTCGATGGTATTGAAAGCCGCTGAGAAGTCCAGAAGCACCAACAGGGACACACTCCCCCTGTCGGTACTCAGGCGCAGATCATCTACTAAGGCGACCATAGCAGTCTCCGTATCCTGCTCTGAAGCCAGTTTGAAATGGGTCTAGAAAATCGGTGTCATCCAAAACTGCTTGGAGTTGGAAGGCAACCGCCCTCTCGATCACCTTGCCCAAAAATGGAAGATTGGACACTGGTCTATAATTGTTAAGGTCCAAGGGATCCAGGGAGGGCTTTTTCAGAAGCGGCCGCACCACCGCTTCTTTCAAACATGATGGAAAATTCCCTCCCTGGAGAGATGCATTAACAATACGCTGTACTTGTACGCATCTCCTCCTTGGACAACCAACCAGGAAGGACAGGGATCGAGAGGGCAGGTAGTCCTCTTCACTCGGCCAAGCAGCTTGTCCACGTCCTCGGTACTCACCAACTGAAACTGATCCAGTGTAATCCTACTTGCGGAGTTGCTGGACACTCCATTGTCTGCTTCTGCTACAATGAGGGCGTCTAAGTCGGCTCTTATCCGAGAGATTTTATCTGTGAAATGATTGTTAAAGGCATCACAGCGAGCAACCGTAGGCTCTAAAATCGGGTTCAGGGGGGAAGGTGTCTGCGTTAGACCCCTCACCACCCTGAACAGTTCTGCTGGACGCGAATTCGCAGACGCAATGCGTGCAGAGAAGAAAACTTTCTTCGCTGCACGTATTGCCACCCCATAGGAGCGAAGATGCTCTCTATGACGTGTCTTATCGGATATGAGTCGAGTTTTTCGCCATCGGCGCTCCAGTCGTCGTCCTTTATTTATTTATTTATTTCATTTTTATACAGCCCAATAGCCGAAGCTCTCTGGGCGGTTTACAGCAATTAACAAGACAGTCCCTGCCCACAGGCTTACAATCTAAAAAGACACGACACACTAGAGCTTAAAAAAAACCACCCTTGCAACCTAATGCAAAACTGTTTGCCAACCCTGATTTAAAAAAATATATATTAAAAAAATACTCTGAGTACTATGTGCAATGTTGCATTTTAAGCTCATTTAAATCGTAGCATCATGGCTACAGCATAGGGTGACCAGTTGTGAATCACCAAAGAGGACATGCATCACCCAAAAAAAGAGGACATCAATTTGCATAAAATTTGCATATGCTAACATATATGTATAGATGCAAATTTAGAAATAGAAATATAGTACTTCTCACCATAGTGTGGAAGATGGTGACCTGTGTGCCTTGCTCAGTCTTCTGTCTAGGTTTTGTTGATGGTCAACTTCAAGACCCAGCTCTTCTTCTGATGGTTCTTTATCGTTAACAAGGTGACATCTTGTTTGTGACATCTATACCGGAACACAATCCATTAATATCAGGGCCAATGCAGACATTACCTTAAATGTATGTCTAGCCGCTATGTATTTTTCATTTTTACTCTAGGGTAGGTGCAGGGGCCTCAATCCAGAACTTAAAAGCACCTTTACCCCCATACTGGATCCTGATCCATATTGCCCCCCTGTGCCTACTCTAAGTTAAAAATGAGAAAAAGAAGATGATATCGCTGCTAGACACAGATTTAAAGTAATGTCTGTTTTGGCCCACAATATGAGCTAGGTGTGAATTTGTGTGTGTGGACATACTTTTAGAATTAAGGGACAGTATGCCTCTAAGCACAGACTTTGCCCAGGAATTTGTTTTCAGTACCATAATGGGAGCTTACACACACACACTCCTGGTTCCCCCCCTTTCTTTGTTTCAGCCACCTAATTTAGAAAAGGGGAGAGAGGGGAAGTGGGGAAAGTATTTTTTATTGATGCTGTTGTTAAACAATTGGGAGTCAGAAACATTCATGGATCCCCTGCTAATCACCCCGAGATCTACCAGTAGATCTGTATTTGCGAGTGTATGGGTGAGATAAAGAAGAGTCAGACACAGAGTATATGGTTTCAAATCAGGGCCACATTTATTGAATTGAAGATCTGTGAAGGGCGAAGTGCGGTACTAACCTAGCCCGGCCATTGGCCGGGAAAAAACCAATATTTGGGCGAATACATCCGAACTGCACCGGAGGCGGGTTGGTCCGCCCCCGGCCAGTTGCCCTCCATGCAGGGCCGGTGCTACCATTAGGCCAACTAGGCGGCTACCTAGGGCGCTGGGCTAAAGGAGGCGCCAGAAATGCCTTGGGGGAAAAAATACATCACGTATTTTACCAACCAATCATGTCCTGTGGCCGGGAAGGGAAGGCGAAAGAAGTGCACCCCTCCCTCTCTCTCCTCCAGCTCGTTACCAGGAACAGCAGCAGGCAGGCTCCTCCTCACAACCAGCATCAAAAGAGGCAGAGAAGGCTACAGACTGGAGGAGGGGAGGCGGGCAGGGGCCAATGATGGGAGGCTGGTGGGCGGCTGGAAGGATGCAACTCCTTCGCCTTCCCTCTCAAGGATGCACCTGCAAACACCTCCTTCGCCTTCCCTCCCTCGCGTGAGCCTCAGGTTCCTCAGCTCAAGGTCCCCTGAAAGCAGTTATTTCCAGCAACCAGGGAGGGAGGGAAAGGTATTTTAAGCTAGCTGGGGCTCCAATGTTTTAATTATTTACCATGCTGTTTCTGTGTTTTGGTTTTAAATGGTTTTAGGATGCAATCCTATGCGTGTTTGGAGGGGGGGGAATCCTATAACTCCCAGCATTCCCCAGCCAGCCATGCGCAATCCTATGCACGTTGAGGTAGAAAAAAGCCCCACAACTCCCAGCGTTCCAACAGCCAGCCATGCTGGCTGGTGAATGCTGGGAGTTGCGGGGCTTTTTTCTGCCTCAACGTGTTTAGGATTGTGCCTTGAGCTGTTGATGTTTTCTTTACTGTACTTTGAATATTGTTGTCTGCCTTGAGCACTAGGCTGGTAAAGGGAAAGACAGGATAATATACATTATTCTGATAAAGAAATATTGCAACAAAGTGATAGAGGAGGGGAAGTAGCAAGTTTCGTAAATCCCCTCCTAAATTTGAACCAGATGATCCACGGGCTCTCTCTTTGCTATGTTTCTACTACATGCATCCCCCCCCCTGCAACCCAGAAGGTGTACGAGTCAAACCGGTGTCTCTGCACCTCCACCCTGTGAGGTAGGACAGGCTGCAAGACGCCCTTTTGTCTCTATTCCTCACAGGTAGCGCCACCACACCTCTCTCACATCCTTTTTTCATATCCCTTGTGCTGCCTGCAGGAGGAGACAGGCTTTTACATATATATGGAGTAGGAGAAGGCCCTTGGGAGTTCCTGGCATAGCTGGGCTGATGTTACCTCTTTGCTTTCCTCGTGAACACAAAGGAAAAGTCTCAAAGTCCACAAAGTTTTTCTATGGGGCTCGGCAGTTCCCAGGGAGGGAAATTTATTTCATAATGGGCATAGGGCTGGAGGGAGGGAGGGCTCAAGTGGGAAGGGGGGGCGCTAAATATCTGATCTTGCCTAGGGCACCAAATTGCCTTGCACCGGGCCTGCCTCCATGTGGAGCTGGAGGGCTTTACCATCGTCGCCTTACTTTGACGCCTCCAGGCACCCAATGTAGGCGAGAAAGGCAAAACCCCAAAGACGTCCCAATCTCCCTCCTGGCAAGCCTCAGGGCATTAGCGGGCAGGAACCCAGGTGCCTAAATAAGCCCTTTCCTGTGTCCCCGCCCTAGTTGAGCCATTGGCTCAGTATCTGTGACCAACCTGACCTGTTACCTGACTCCTCTCTCCTCCCCCACTCGCAAATCTTCTCCCTAGCCCCAGATGAGGGGCCAGTGGAAGTCTGTTCCCTTCTGCTTGATGGAAATTGTAATATTGCCTGCTTAAATCAACAAGGTAATATAACCATTTACAGTGAGAGGAAAGGGTTAATTGAACAATCCCCAGGGTGCATGTTTTGTAATCCCTCCTCCCTACTTCTGGGCTGGCCTTTCTGTGGCCATCTCTCTCTCTCTCTCTCTCTCTCTCTCTCTCTCTCTGTCACTCCAACCTGATGGACTCATGGTCTGAGCTGGCTTCTAGCCAGTGATCTCCAATGAAGCAGACTCTTAACACCCAAGACTCTTAACACATGCATCCTGCATATCTGAATAAACAGACTGTAAGTAAAACTAATAAATGTCTTTATTAGTTTTAAACCTTGTTTGGACAATCCGTTTCCTTTTAAGAGCCTTTTAGCAGGGTTTAGCAACCCATGTGGTGATAATCAGTTTCAAAATCAATAACCAGGCTGCACATAAGGGGGAAAACTCTGCTTTGTCCTAACCAGTATAGGACCAACTCCTTTCCATATCCTCCAACACCGCTGACCCCTGATTTTCTCATCCCATTTTACACAGTCTTTTGTATTCCAATAAAAGCTTACTTCTCTGGCCATGCCTCACGGGTTCAGCAGCTGCCACAAGGTCATCTACATATCATACTAACCTGCTCTCCAGTAGTAGGAGCCAGTTGCAGAGTGTTTCTTAAGGTGAGCCGCCCCAGGGAAAGCATTCCAAAGACTAGATGCCACAGCTGAGAAGGCCATCTCTCCGGTCCGAACGTACCCAACCAAAGACGGTGGAGCATCCACGGTGCTTCTAGGTGGAAGATTCCTAGTGCTACCAGTGAGAGAGCTCTGCGCAGCCACCCTGCCTTCTCTTTCTTTGCAGATTTGCTGCAGTCAGAGAAAAGAGGGAAGAAGTAGTGGGGAAAACACAGCTCATCGTCTATGAGCTGAAGACGATGTTGTCTGGAGCCACCATGAAATTCAGTGAATGGGGCAGGGTGCCATAAAAGCCTCATCTAGAAGCACCCCCTGAGAATAGCCCCCAAAGTAGGGCTGGGCACCGTTTGGTCCTCCAGATGTTTTTGCCTACAACTCCCATCATCACTCACCATGGGCTGTGCTGGCTAGGGCTAATGGGAGTTGTAGGTCAAAACGTCTGAAGGGCCAAATGTTGCCCAGCCCCAGCCCTGCCCCAAAGATTACCTTCGTATATGGGCAGACCCATGTGGGAGAAGGAGGTTCTTCAGGTTGGATTCGTAGAGCACTAGCTGTATAAACAGTGAATTAAAAGGGGCATTTGTCATCACAGTCCATT
This sequence comes from Shinisaurus crocodilurus, assembly GCA_021292165.1. Lineage (NCBI taxonomy): Eukaryota > Metazoa > Chordata > Lepidosauria > Squamata > Shinisauridae > Shinisaurus > Shinisaurus crocodilurus. Next base: position 60,308,159 of record CM037880.1, on the reverse strand, counting down.
TGTGAGCATTTTGAGCGGAAGGGATGAAAGAAGGATTTAAAAGAGAGAGAGAGAGAGAGAGAAGGAGCCATATATCTTGTAGCAGGGCATTTTTGTGGCTTCCTAATTTACAGCTCCCACCCTCCAAGTGTTTAATCCTACAGTATAATTTATGACAAAGCGCTTACATAATGTAGATGAAAGAAAAATGAGACCAAGATGGACATTTTAATCCTGGTTTAAAAGCATGGTGCATGGAAGGGGGGATTGCTCACATCTTGTCTCTTCCGGCGCATTTGCCATAAGCGGTGATTTCACATGGTAAAATAGCCCCCTGCCCTTTGGGACACAGCATTGTAGGCTGAGCTGTGATTGACAGTGCAGGGAATGGAATGTCTGCCAACTTCTTTAGAGAATCTATTTAAGACACTTCTGTGGCAGGGAAAGGATTTGTCATTGTCAATAGCAGCAGCACGCTTGATCAGAACCGTGGTCAGCCTTGTCACTGAGGAGGAAACTACGTACATGCCTGAGATGGAAAGAGGCTGCCACAAATGAATATTCTTCTTAGCTATTTGAACATGCATATATATTTTAGCTGTCATTTTGCCATTTCTTTGGAGAAAGCGAATAAGGCAACCAATTGATGTACTCTTTAATTTACTTATTGGGGTGCTGAGAGAGACAGCTATGAGGGATGACTGAGCCCTGAGGGGAATGGCAAAAGCACAGCTCACTCACAAGCTGTCACACCAGATACCGTATACAGTATGTTGCAAAATCTTATTAGCAAATCCCTTGAGATGCGATAGAGAGTACAGAGTTGGCCAGTCCTCAAGATTGGCACCTTGTGAGGATAAAATGGAGGAGTGGAGGATGATGATTATGTAAGCTGCCTAGGGTTCCTTGCAGGAAAAAAGGCGGGGAATAAATATAATAAATAAATAAATAATTAAAATAGACTAATGCAAAGGGTGGGGAACCTCGGGCCCAGGTCTCAATCTGGCCCTCTGGAGTTCCCCAGAAGGCCACGCCCCCTTCCCCTGGCCCCACCCTTGCACCCAACCACCGATCGTTAGGTGGTTTCCTGCCTTTTGTACACTCCCCCCCCCAATTCTAAAAGGTTGAAATGCTTCTCCCAAGGCTTAGTGACGGGGAGTAAGAGCTTTAAGTTACAATATGCTAGTATTTTCAGTATTTTTGGCTTCCTCCCTTTTGCCTTCTGCCCCTCCCACCACTGGAATGTGGCCCTGAAATTTAATTTGGTCCTTGGGGCTTATAGAATCAGTGCTTTCTGCTCAGGCAGGCACTTTGCATGGGCAACAATAGTTTCCCTGGCTTGTTCTGTCCCTTCGTGTGTGTATTGTACGTTCCCTGGCTTTACCCTTCGGCTCTGGCTCCTGGTTCCCAGTAAGTGGTTGCTTGTGGTTCAGCCCTGACACAGGATCATGGATACCCCTTAACTCATTTTATTTAAAACATTTGTATAGTACCTTCCATTATGGGCAAAATGATTTTATATTTATTTATTTAATATTTTAAACTTATATATATATATATATATATATATATATATATTGTACCCTACCTTTCTACCAAAAAATGGCACTCAAGGCACCTTGTAGGTGTAATTAAAATTGATAAAAACAATACATTAAAATAGAATAAAATAAATAACACTTATGGGGGGGGGAATTAAAAATAGTACCCAACCCAACAGCTCCACTGAACAGGCCAAAGGCCCCATTGAATAAAGTAGTCTTTCCCTGCCAGTAGAAGGACAGCAGAGAGGGGGTGAACCGAGCTTCCCTTGGGAGGGAGTTCCACAGCCTGGGAGTGGCCACCAGAAGGCCCTCTCTCATGTTGCCACCAAACGTGCCTTGAAGGCATTGGTCTCGAAAGAAGGGCCTCTCCGGAAGATTTTAAGAACTAGGCAGGCTCGTATGGGCGGTCTTGCAGGTAGCCTGGTCCCAAGCCATATAGGACTTTATAGGTCATAACCAGCACTTTGAATTCTGCCCAGAAACAGACCAGTAACCAGCGAAGCTGCTGTACGAAGGAGTGACAAATGCTCCCTGTAACTGGCCCAGATCAACCATCTGACTGTGGCATTCTGGAGCAGCTGAAGTTTCTGAATAGTTTTTGAAGGCAGCCCCATATACAGCACATTACAATAGTCCAAACAGGATATAACTAAGGCATGTGTGACCGTGGCCAGATCAGACATCTAATTAGGAATAGACACAGTTGGTGCACTAGCCTCAGCTGTGCCAATGCACTGCTGGCCACCACCGAGACCTGGGCATCCAGATTCAGGGCTGAGTCCAAGAGTGCACCCAAACTGAAAGCCTGAGTCTTCAGGGGCAATGTAACCCCATTCAGCACAGGATGAATCCCTATTCCCTGATCTGCCTTTCATATGACCAAAAGCACCTCCGTCTTGTCTGGATTAAGCTTCAGTTTGTTTGCCCTCACCCAGTCCATTCCTGACATCAAGCACTGGTTTAGAACCAGAACAGCTTCCTTGGATTTAGACGGAAAGGAGAAAGAGTTGGGTTTCATCAGCATCCTGGTGGCACCAAATCCCAAAACTCTAGACAATCTCTCCCAGCAGTTTCATATTTATGTTAAAGAGCATGGGGGAATGAGATGGACCCCTGAGGGACACCACAGGCCAACTGCCACAGGGTTGAACAAGAATCTCTCAGCACCACCTTCTGACATTGCACCTCCAAGAAAGACCGGAGCCACTGTATAACTGTGTCCCAGTCCCACCTCAGACAGAGCCCTCAGAAGGATACCATGGTTGATGGCACTGAAAGCTGCTGCAAGGTCTAGCGGAATTAACAGGGACACACTCCCTCTGCCCAGTTCCCAGTGTAGATTGTCCACCAAGGTGACCAAAGCTGTTTCTCCTATAACCAAACCTGAAGCTAAATTGAAATGGATCTAGATGATCCATCTCATCCCTGGAGCTGAGAAGCCACCACATGCTCCAGCACCTTGTCCAAGAATGCAATACTGTAATGGAAGAACGCAATACATTTCACCTGTGAAATGTTGGTATGAGCTTTATTATGCAGAAGTTACAGACACGCAACAAGTATCCCCTCCCCCTCCTCATCTGACTCAGAACCCGTTCCTATGTCTTCTTGCGGTGCACCTGCCAAAGTGTGCAGCCCAGTCCGTACAAGCACCCTACCTCGTTCACAGAATTTTACGGGGGTGGGGAAGGGGGAGTCTAGACAATGACATCTTCTACTCATGCCTCTCCCATGTTGTTTTTTTTTTAAACCACTTTTTCCTTAACACAGAAAATCTGTTCAGGAGAAAAAGATGAAACAGCTTCACCGTGCCTTCTAATTACCAGAATTAGGAGCCCCCTGTCTGGAAGCATCCTTTCTGACTGTTCAAGTTGAAATTTGTGCATTGTTGCTGGAGAAGTCTGATAAATTAGACAGTAATTGGGGAATATTGAAAAAGCAGTTGGTAAGTTTATTCTTCAAAGCTTCAGTTCTGCTCTTGGGAATCTGCCTTAACAATTTGCATCAAGGGGCAGGGCAAAAGCTGTATATCTACAGGCCTAATGTCATGCCATACAAAATGAGATCTTTAATTAAGACCGTAAGAAGGCTAATTACTAGGTCAACATCTTCTTGTGAGCTTACAGTGCTCTAGAATGTAAATAGTTTAACCTTGACTTCATAAGGACAGCATCTGAGGAAGAATGGATCACTCATCCTTAATATAGTGCTTTTGATGGCTTATTTGTTGACAGTAATTCATTCATCCTTACAATGAACTTATGCAATATTATAAAATATTTTTTAATTTTAATTTAAAAACATTTTTTATGTTAATATTTTATTTTTTTATATTCCTGTTTTTTTAGATTGGAAACTTAATTTAAAAGACAGATTTGCTAAATGCTGAGGAAAGATTTGAAGTTCGTTAGTCTCCCCTGTTATGCATATTCAGTGATACTCCGTGGTTAATCTATATCTATATCTATATCTATATCTACACATAGGCAACCTAAATTCTGGACTGAAAACCCCCTGGATTATGTGAAATGGAAAAAACAAACAAAACTGTGCATATTGTAGAAATGTGCATAGTTTCTTACTTTGCATACTTAATTCTACATTTTAACTGTTTTGCATAATATATTCTGATCTTGCTAGTCATGGAGAGCGGCAAGGCCTAATACAGGGCACTGAGCACCACCTCGCACCCAGAATTCTTATTTAGCCTCCTGTCTGTCTTCTGGGATTTCAACTGTGTTTTAAACCCCCCCCCCCAAAAAGACAGAGTTTCTTGGGCAGCTTAATTCTACACCCAATTCAATATTCTCTGTATTTTCTCTGCTCTTAGGAAATTGTGGCATTCACACAATTTTGATAATAAGTTATCAGTGTTTCATATTGTTCTAAGTAGGTAACATGTGTCCTTTAAAAAATGGGAGCCATTATTCCGAGAGTCGAACTACACATTAAATTAATTGCACAGCATGTAGCTGAGCCTGATCTATTCTTTTTTTTTTTTTTTTTACTTCAGAGTAAGTGTATGGCCCCAATTCAGAGTGGGGCAAGCTTGCACCCCCTCTCCCACCCATTTGGTTCCCCAAACACTACCCTTGGAATCAAGAGGCTTCCCCCCCCCCTGTTTTTTAAATCCCCACATATGATGGTGGGGATTTGGGGAAGCAAATGGGCGCGAGGGGAAGGTCCAATCCTCCCTCCAGGTTTGTCCTGGTCCCGATCAGAATTGGGGCTGCACACACTTACTCTAAAGTTCTGAAAAAGGCTCAGCTGCATGCTATGCAATTAATGTTCTGTGCAATGTGACCCTAAATTTATTTATTTATTTATTTATTTATTATATTTATACCCCGCCTTTTTTCCTGCAAGGAACCCAAGGCGGCTTGCATAATCCTCCTCCTCCTCTCCATTTTATCCTCACAACAACCCTGTGAGGTAGGTTAGGCTGAGAGTCAGTGACTGGCCCAAAGTCACCCAGTGAGCCCTATGGCCGAGTGGAGACAAGAATCAGCTCTTCTCTGTGCCATTTAAATGACTAATGTCTCAAAATATTTTGATGGCATTTTAAAATAACAACAACAACAACAATAATAATTTCATTTATATCCAGCCTTTTTTCCTCTTGCAAGAAACCGAAGGTAGCTTACACAGTCCTCCTCCTCCTCTGTTTCATCCTCACAATAGCCCTGCGAGGGTGGTTAGGATGAGAGTCAGTGACTAGCCCAAAGTCACCCAGTGAGCCCTATGGCCGAGTGGAGACAAGAACCCAGAGTCCCAGTCCAACTCTGTAACCACTACACTACACTGGCTCTACATATAATATTTGATTATTTATGCATTTATATTGAGGGAGCAGTTTATTGTTGATGGTTTGGATTGAGAGAAGGATGAGTGGAGCTTTCCTGGCTCACTCCGCTCCACTGTAGCCCCTTGCACACCACCAAAAGCCACTCCTGAGGGTTGAGAGATCTTCTGGACTGGCAGGTGATGGGATATAGCCACATGGGTAGCTGTAGCAGGACCGGGAAATTTCTGGATCCAAGCGGATGTGCCCATTGGTGCCAAAGAAAGGTTGATTTCATGGCTTAATTGCCATGTGGGGAGCGGGATATTTTCAGGGAAGGTTAACTCTCTCTTCCGCATTATTAATGCATCTACAACGCATTATTAATACATCTCTCCAGGAAGGGAATTTTCCATCATGTTAAAAGAAGCGGTGGTACAGTCACTTCTAAAAAAAGTCCTCCCTGGATCCCTTGGACCTTAATAATTACAGACCAGTGTCAAATCTTCCATTTTGGGGCAAGGTGATCGAGAGAGTGGTTGCCTTCCAACTCCAAGCAGTTTTGGATGACACCGCTTTTCTAGACCCATTTCAAACTGGCTTCATAATGGGATACGGAATTGAGACTGCTATGGTTGCCTTAGTGGATGATCTACGCTTGAGTACCGACAGGGGGAGTGTGTCCCTGTTGATGCTTTTGGACCTCTCAGCGGCTTTCGATACCATCGACCATGGTATCCTTCTGGAACGCCTGAGGGGATTGGGAATCGGGGGCACTGTGCTTCAGTGGTTCTGGTCCTACCTCTCAGGTAGGTTTCTGATGATGATGCTTGGGGATAGCTGCTCCTCAAAAAAGGAGCTGCTATGTGGCGTGCCACAAGGTGCTATTCTTTCCCCAATGCTATTTAATATTTACATGAAACCGCTGGGAGAGATCATCCGGAGGCATGGGGCGGGGTGCTATGCTGATTACACCAAATATATTTCTCTATGCCTCCAGTAACAGCAGCTAAGGACGGTGTGTCTCCTCTGAATGATTGCTTGGAAGCAGTAATGGGCTGGATGAGGAAAAACAAACTGAAGCTGAATCCAGACAAGACGGAGGTGCTTGCTGTAAAAGGCCACAACCTGGGTTTGGAGGTGTGTCAACCAGTTCTAGATGGGGTTACACTCCCCCTGAAAGACTGTGTTCGCAGCTTGGGGGTGCTTCTGGATCCGTCGCTCCAAATGGCATCTCAGATAGATGCGACTGCTAGGAGTGCCTATTATCAGCTTCGGCTGATTCAGCCAGCTGCACCCCTTCCTAGAGTTGGAAGACCTAAAGACAGTAGTTCACGTGCTGGTAACTTTGAGGCTTGACTTCTGCAATGCGCTGTACATAGGGCTACCTTTGTATCTAGTTCGGGAACTTCAACTGGTGCAAAATATGGCAGCCAGATTGGTCGCCGGTACATCTAGAGGTGCCCATATTACACCGGCTTTAAAAGCATTACACTGGCTACCAATTAATTTCCGGGCGAAGTATAAAGTGTTGGTTATTACCTTTAAAGCCCTACACGGTTTGGGTCTGGGTTACCTGCAGGATCGCCTTCTCCCATACAATCCGCCCCGCGCACTTAGGTCCTCTGGAAGGAATTTACTCCAGTCAGCCAATACCAGGCTGGTGGTGGGTACTACCCAGAGGACCTTCTCTTCTGCTGCTCCCAGACTGTGGAATAGCCTGCTGGAGGAGACTTGTCAACTACTGAATAATCTTTTGGCATTTAAAAAGGCCATAAAGACTGATCTCTTCCGGCAGGCCTACCCAATGGAACCTTAGGAATTTTAGGATATTTTAAAAAGTTCTTAAGAATGTTTTAATAATATTTACTATGTTTTTAACCAGTTTATGTATTTCACATTTATTGTTGTTCCCTGCCTTGATCCAAGTGGAGAGGCGGGTAAGAAATAGTAGTAGTAGTAGTAATAATAATAATAATAATAATAATTATTATTATTATTATTCTAGCTCAACAGATAATAATAATTATCTGTTGAGCTTCCGCCACTCACTAAAAACATGGTTATTCAGGTGGGAATATGGGGTGGGTTAAGATTTTAAAAGTTATACTGTTTTATACTGTTTTAAATGTATTTCATATCATGTATTTTAAATGTATTTTATCATGTTGTACGTCACCCAGAGTGGCTGGTTTGCCGGTCAGATGGGCGATTCAGAAATACAACAAACAAATAAATAAATATTATTATTATTCTTCACATGCTGCAATAAACCCCCTCTCCCAAATCTGTCCCTGCAAGGCAATTAAGCTTAAAAAAAATATTTCACCATTGGTTTGGGATGATCTAGGGCAGGGTACAAATGAATTGAAGAAGTCATTTTATTTGAGATTATTTGGATAAGAAATTAATTGGCTTGCTTTGCCTCCCGTGAATCATAACTACATCCTAGTAATTATTTCTACATTTGCATATATAGATATAAATCAGCAGATGCAAATTTCTTGCAGATTTCTGTCCTATGGGTTTCAGACAAAAAAGCTTTAAATGCCTAGCAACAAACTGCCTGTGAACTTCCATGTTTAAGGAACATTTCAAAAGTGTGTGGAGAACTTTTAAGTGGTCTTTTCAAAGCAGCATCTTGTGTTAACAGCAGCAAAAAAGGACAAATTGCATGCAGTCTTACTTATTCCTGTCCAACTCTCAGAATGGGGTTTTTCAGATGTGGGTGAAATTTTCAAAACCTCTCTGATCAGCTGTCTGCTTAATTTGGCCCCCATGCAGCTTCCATCTACCCTGACAGTCGAATGATATAATCAAAACCTACATAGCATAGTATTTGTTTTTCTTTAATGTTTCATCATTCTGGGCTGTTCTTTCATCTAGAAAGGAGTACTTGTTCTTCTATGCAAATGTAGCTATCTACTCATTACTCTGTCAAAATGTCTATAAATATTAAATTGTTTTGAGGAGAGAAAGCTTAATTTGTGGAATGAAAATATGTTATTGCTTGAATTCTGCCATATGAACTGTGATATCCACAATTATGTTTGTTCATTTTTGTTTGTTTTTAAAAACCACACACATCCAAAACAAAACAAAATCCCAAACATTTGTAGCTTCCTGTCATACTGGTGATATGAAAATGGAAAGCTTTCCAGCTGGATTGCACCAAAGTAAAAATGGCTTTAAAAAAAAGTGCATTAAATAAGAGGCAGGAACTGAGATCCATGGTTTCCCATTTGCTGCTCGCATCAGTGGAGTCGATACATTTAAGGTGCAATCCTATGCAAGTTTAGACAGAAAAAAAGCCTATAACATAGCTGGCTGGGGCATGCTGGGAGTTGTAGGCATTTTTCTGCCTACACTTGCATAGGATTGCATCCGAAGTGATGCCTTGATCTTAAAATGTTATTGACAATCTGCTTCCTTATTTACATTACTGAAATATCTCCATCCAATTACATGAATCCTTAAGTATTTTATTTTTAACTGGGAGTGCTGGCAGCAGCAAAGCAAAGTGCTGCCCTCCAGTGCCATCTATATTAGAGTTCAAAACAGTGATTTTGATCTCACCAGTTTGCCTTCTGAGAAATGAGTACGTATATCATGACCATCAAGGCCCACCATGGCAGCCATTTTGTGAGAACACCCCCACAACACTCTCTCAATTTATTTATTTCTTATATTTATTAATTGCCCATCTGGCCGGCCACCCGGCCACCCTGGGCGATGTACAATTAAAATACAGTAAAACAATACGATAATTAAAACAGTATAAAAAATTCTTTTAAAATCCTAACCCACCCCATATTCCCACCTGAACAGCCATGTTTTTAATGCACGGCGGAAGCTCATCACGGAGGGGGCATGGCGAAGGTCACTAGGGAGGGAGTTCCATAATGTGGGGGCCGCCACAGAGAAGGCCCTCTTCCTAGTCCCCACCAGCCTGGCTGCTCTGGCTGATGGGATAAGGAGAAGGCCGTCCGTGGCAGATCTTGTTGAGCGGCCCTACTTGGTGTTGCTGGAGGCGCTCCTTGAGATAAACTGGGCCGGAGCCGTGTAGGGTTTTAAAGGTCAAAACCAACACCTTGAATTCGGCTCGGCAAGCAACTGGTAGCCAGTGCAACCCATTAAGCACTGGCGTGAAGTGATCACGCCGGCGGCTGCCCTTAATCAGGCGAGCCGCCGCGTTCTGTACCAGCTGAAGCTTCCGAACCGTCTTCCAGGGTAACCCCACGTAGAGCGCATTACAGTAGTCTAGGCGAGAGGAGACCAAGGCATGAACCACTGATGGGAGCAGATGATTAGGAAGGTAGGGGCGCAGCTGCCATATCAGATGGAGTTGGTACAGCGCCGCCCAGCTCACAGCTGACACCTGAGCCTCCATGGACAGCTGGGAGTCTAGAATGACCCCCAAGCTGCAGACCTGGTCCTTCAGGGGGAGATGTACCCCATTCAGCACCAGGTTAACATCCCCTAACCTTCCGTTGTCTCCCACCAGAAGTACCTCGGTCTTGTCGGGGTTCAGTTTCAGCATGTTCCTTCCCATCCAGCCACCCACTGCCTCCAGGCACTTGGACAGGGTCTCAATGGCCAACCTCGGTGAGGACGTGAAAGAGAGGTAGAGCTGTGTGTCATCCGCATATTGATGACACCGCACCCCAAACCTCCTGATGATAGCTCCCAGCGGCTTGAGATAGATGTTGAATAACATCGGGGAGAGGATGGAGCCCTGCGGCACTCCACAAGTGAGCAGCTGAGGGTCCGAAGCCTCCTCCCCAAGAACTACCCTCTGGTACCTTCCAGAGAGGAAGGACCGGAATCACTGCAACACGGTGCCTCCCACGCCCAACCCCTCCAGGCTTCCAAATGTGCTCACTGACCCAAAAAATGTTGCGGACCCCTGAATTAATATATACGTTTCATGTTAATGTCCTTTTAAAGTATCCTCCACAGTGAATGCATTGTCCTTACGTTGTATGCTTGTAATATTAAGGGCACAAGCTTTTCGAGGTGAAAGATTGCTCTGGAACAGGCTAGCATAGCCATACGTACAAAAAAGATTCAGTATCTGACATTCGTTCTCTCTTTACATATATGTGACAGAATACCTTACCAATCAGGTGACACCATGATCTTTATCAAATATTTTCTTTAAGCTTTTTCAGTGCACAAGAGTACAAGTCTTCTCTGGCAGGGTCTCATCCTGCATTTGCAAAGAATAAGAATTGCTGGCTGGAACTGGAACCCGACCTTCACCAAAGTCCTATTTTCCTTGAAGAGAATGCAGCTTGAGAAAGAACATTGAAACTTTCAGCAAAACATTTAGGGTCGGATCCAGCATTAGTCATGCTTAGAGTTGACCCATTGAAATCAATGGGGCAGACAAGTAATGATGACCAACATAAGTCCTATTGATTTCAATGGGGCTACTCTAAGCATGACTAATGCTGGATCCAACCCTTAACTTTTATTTATTTATTAATTATTAACATTCATATACCACCTTATTTGCTAAAAAAGCCATTAAGGCAGTGTACAACCATTTAAAAAATAAAACCTAAAAACAAGAATACTAAAAACAGTAAAACATTAAAACAACCACATAATTTGAAAGGCTAAATTATAAAGATGTGTCTTGACACCCTGTCTAAAAGCCAAGAGAGTGCAAGCCAATCATAGTTCTTCAGGGAACGCATTCCACAGTTAGGGAGCAACACAGGAGAAAGCCCTTTCACGTGTGCCATTTCACATGTGGGTAATGGTGTCCTCAAGGGGATTCTCCTGCAGATCTTAATACTGGGGTAGGTTCATAGTGAGACGGCTGGTCCCTTAGATAGCCAGGTCCTAAGCTGTTTTGGGCTTTAAAGGTTAAGACCAACACCTTGAATTGGCCCCAGAAAACCACTGGCAACCAGTGCAGATCTTTCAAGACAAGTGCAGTATGGTCCTAATACCATGCACTGGTTAGCAGACTATTCCTTTTTGCTTGTCCATTAACTTATATATGGAAATAATACCTTACCTTCATTCAGCGGTTTCCCAAAATATTTCTGTGATAAATGTAATAAACCTCACAAGAAGCAGTCGTCATTTTTTTCCTTTAAACTCCAGTGGATTTATGCCAGCATAAATGCTGGAGACTTAGTTGATGTGTCCCAAAAAAAGAGAGAAGAAGCTATGTAAAGGCGATGCTACCATCTGTTACAGATATGAACATATTACTGCTGTTGTGTGTGACAAATAGCTAAGGAGGAGTTCAGTCTGCCAGCATGGATTAGATATCTTTGTGTGTTACCCTCTAATGTAATCCTTGATATAAACCAAATTTAGGATGAGTCTGTTGTTTTTCAGAATGAGACAGCCCAATCTACTTTGATCATGCTTGCAATGCTAAGGGAAAAAATAGAATTGAAGGCCTTGGATTTTCATTGCTTTAAAGGACTCAAAAATATTTTTTTCATAGCCTTTCATTTTAATATTTCATACAGCAGAACCATAAAGCAGTTAGTGAAAATGTGCATGTTTTATTTATTTTAATCTATCTAATCCACTTTTCTATCTCAACAATACCCAAAGAAGTAATAAAACAAAAGTATACAATAGCAAGATAAAATCTACAATCAAAAGTTCACAATTAAAAATCAACTTTAGCTGCCAACTCCTAGAAGAGTATTTTTTTTTTAAAAAAAAAAATTGGCCGTAACAGCTTTCTTCAAGGTGTCTTGCCCCTCCCACTTTTTATTTTTATTTTTAAAAAGATTGTAGGGTCAAAGAAGTTGTTTTGTGTGTTGGGCTCAGACCCACCCTTTGCCTTGAACTCTGTTTTTTGGGCAGGTTACTTGTCTTTTGCCATGCTTCTCATGGCAGTCATTTTGTGGTGGTGTCCTAGATAGTTTCTCAAATGGTCAAATATGCCCACAGTCCAGAAAGGTTGCCTTGCCTATCCCTCCTCTAGAGTGAATGTGCACTGCCCTGATTGGATTAGAACCGCGATGTACCAGGAAGGGAAAATTAAAACCCCGCCACCACAGGAGGGGTGTTAAATTAAAAAGTTTTTTTAAAAGGAAGGAAGTCTCCATTAATGCCAAGGAGTTTGATAGGCTGTGATGGGTTAAACTGAAAACAAGGGTTCAGTATTCTAGCATTAGTGGAAACTGGCTAAAAATGAAGATGGGAATTTTTTTCATTATGTTATACTTCAGTGTTTTTTAAATTTATTTTCGCAGGGTGGAGAAAGGGCTGTTCCTTATTTGGTTACATTCAGATGGCATATATTGATGACAGTTGCAGGAAGCACATGTGGCTTATGTCTCAGACTGAAACTGGATGGTGCTAGAGCAGACACTTGGATTTTGTAAGGTGCAGCAGATGAAGAGCCGTGCGACCTCATTGTTTAGCAGAATTCAAACTTGGCACTATAAATTTCAAGGAATGTAAACTGACATCTGGATGCCTGGCTCAGTATAAGGAGCATATAATTATGAGATTTTCCCCGGCCTGTTGCACTGGGATGTTTAAATTCTTGTTATGGTAAGAAATGCACAAATTCCTAGTGAGAGAAGACCCACAGAAATTGGCTTTTCATAAAGCCGTTAAAGGCTCTTGTGGCTTCTTAAAGGCTAGCAGATTTATTGTGGCATCAGCTTTGCAGACTAGAGCTCACTCTAGCAGATGCACAAAGTATTTCCCTCCTTTGGCAGATTATAAATACATACCGGGACAGATTTTTTTTCTTCTTTTGTACGCCGTGGGATCAAAAAGCCATGAAATGCACCAAAATTTGTAAAGTTCTCCATATTCGGGACAAAAATAACTTGAGATTTTAAAAAGTTGAATGTGGGAGAAACTGAGACTGACAAATTTGTCCATCCAGGCCCAGTGCTTAGCTCTTTAAAGTCTGGGTTTGAATCCCTGTGTATCAACCGTGTTAGTGCTGAAGTAGGGTTGCCATCTCTTTTTTTCTGGCAGGCTCCTCATCTTTATCAGCTACATGGCAGGCAGGCACATTATGGTCCTCTCTTTGCTGGGAATAGCTGTACCTATTGAAATTGGACAGTACAGATGGGTGAGAATTTTGTTTCAGTTCATTTTTTAAATAAGAAATTACCAAAATTCACAAGGTTCTTCATATTGGGGGAGGGGGGGAAGGAGAAAAAACTTGAGATTTAAGGAATTCAAATGCAGGAGAAAGAGAAACAGACATATTTTGTGACATTCTAGGCAAAACCCAAATGTATACAAGGTAAGTAGGAACAGAAAAGCAGAGTTGTGTGCCATCTTAATGAATATGGCTTGGATCCCAATGGTCCATGTGCAATGGGCCTGTTTGGCTACCCCATTCCCATGGTAGCTCCTCATAATGGCCCTGAAACGTTGCTCCAGAAGGTAAGGGAACCCTCTGGAGGGAAGTTCAATGTGATGCAAAGGGCTGCAGCCCTTTGAATCACATCTTGCAGCCCTGCCAGAGATTCCCCCAACTTTCAGGATGTTGGAGACCATGCGAATTTGTACCCCTGTTCTAATGTTTAGTTAGGCCTGACTAGAGAATCTTGCATTTTTGCTTTCTTGCCTTTCTGTAAGGAACTGCTTGCTAAAGTTGAAAAGTGTATGTGAATTGAGATGTAAGAGAGAAAAAGTAAGGTTGCAAGCTGCTTTGTTTACAGCTGCAGTAAATAGGAAGGGAGGAAAAGGCCTGAGAAGAGGCAAAGAATGTGTATGTACGAAGGACGCTGATAAGGGAAAGACAAGGAGTGTGTGTGTGTGTGTGTGTGTGTGTGTAGTAAGTAAAGAGGCAGGTGAGGAGGAGGAGGGAGGAAGGGTGTGTGTGCTAGTGTCAGACTGATGCATGTACTTTCCAAAGAACAGACAAGATAGAGTTGTACTGATAGGAAGGGAACAGAAGGAAATGTATGTACCAGGAAGGACAGAGGAAGTTGTTGAATGTATGTGAAAGAGGTCATGATAAGGAGAATGTTTTTCTACGCAACTGTATGTAATGTGACTGTGTGTGATGCAAACCTGTATCTGATCCCATGCTGTATAAAAGATCCAAGAACTTGAAACGGAGCTCTTGATTTGAGTCTCAGACTCCTAGAGCCTACTTGAGGCCTCAAATAAAGTTGGTTTCCCTTCTCCACCTCGGTGTGTTTATTGGGCAGGGCACACTTGAGGCACGAATCACACTTTGCCGGAGAGGCACTGTTTTTTTTTAGTGCCGGCAACAAGGAGCTGTTTTTCAGGCAGCTGCATGGAGTTGCAGTGAAAACAGCAAGACGACATACAGTACACACAAGCTCCTGTAGGTAGATATGCTGTGTGTGTAATCTACATAGCAAAGCTCAGCACAGGAATGTCTTGTTAAGTGTCTCAGCCTGCCACGAAAAGCTTCCACGATGATCTAACCATAACAAGTGGGACTTGTGACAAAACTTTGCTTTCTGGAGTGCTCTTCTTCAGTGTTCCAGCCAATCTGCCAGGCCCTTTTTGAGGATGTTCTATTGCCCCCCCCACACCCCACTTTTGCCATTCAGCAAACTCAGTCCTCCGTGGGCTTTTGTGTTTTTTTGCGCTGTAATTTTTTTCTTATTTTTTTTTTTTTTTGTACTTCTGCAAACCTTGACGTTCCCCCTGAGCATGCTGATGATACTTCTCTCTGGCTTATGGGTGCTGCTGTTTTGGCTACATAAGGAGAAGCACTTGGATAATGAGTTCACTAATTGTGTTCTGTAGTGGCATCAGGAAACATTTAGAAAGACATAGGTATGTGACTCTCCGTTTCTGTTTATGCTGGCCTTCCCCACCTTGGTGCCCAATGGCCATGCTGACTAGGGGATATGGGAATTGTAGTCCAACACATTTGGAGGGCATTGGGTTGGGGAAGGCTGGTTTATGCTCTTCAGTTGCTCACCATCCCCAGAGAAACTGTGTGGCGTGTGTGTGTGTGTGTCGGGAGGGGGGGGGTGTTCCTCAGGGCTAAAGCAGACATTAAGTTAAAAATGTAGCAAGCAGCCAAGCCTTTTTTCTCTAGTGTAAGCTCAGGGTCCCTGATCTGCACCTGCAATTTATAGTGCCAAATAGTGATTCATTTGCTTTACCAGATCACTATTTGGCATTATAAATTGCAGGCACAGGGGGTGATCCATAGTGGGGCCACAGAGATGGGGGAAGGTTAAATCCCCCTACTCCTTATGCTAGGGTCCCAGTCTAGATTGGAAGGCTTGCACTTACAACAAAGTAAAAAAAGAACAAAAGTAGCAAGTAGCTACGTCGTTAACATAATAACCCAGTTCTTACAATCAAAAAACCCATGCTTTGTTAACCATGGGTTGTTTGTGAGCATGCCTGAGCGAGCATGCTGTTTCCCAGCGGCTTCTGCTTTCTGTTTTGTGACATGTGAACCCAGAAACTGTGGATTGTTTAGGGATTAAACAACCCACAGTTAACCCTATGGTTTACTGTTGGGTTAACTCTGGGTTGTTTAACTCCTAAGCAACCGAGCGTTCCTGGGTTCAGACAACACAAAACAACCATATAACAGGAATACCAGGGTTGTTTTGAAAAATGGAAATGGCCAGCGGGTGGGAGGCAGTGTGCTCTCTCGCTGCAGCACTGCCACACCAATTCCTGGGTTCTTTAACCCAGGAATTGAGCATTACATGCAAACCAAGTCATGGTCTGCTTTGGCCCTTATTTAGAACTTTATGGAAGTGCAGGGCCCTCACTTGGTGTCCCAGCAAAATATACCTGTCGCCAAACATGAAAGCCTCCACTTTCAGCACATCCCTAGCAAACAGCAGAGATAATTTGGTCCAGTTTTCTACAACAATGATGTCCTGGGGTGGGAATAAAGGAAGGAATTCCGCCAACAGTCACAATCTCCATTTCAGAAGCCTTTTGTCCACACTCCTTCATTCTGCAGTCACTTTGAACATCTGTATGGGACTATTTTCAGCTCAATGTTCGATTCCCTGGTATCAGATATATCAGGTCAGATCTGCCGTGCAGATTTGGCACTGATGAGTAGTATACTCTCCATTAACCCGGAGCTCAGGTAGAACAAGGGGAAAAAGCAGAGCTGCTTCCTTTGATTACCTCAAAGACCAATTATCCAAAGGTTTCTAGCACCCCTCAGGATACGTAGATAATTGGGCATTTTTACGGACAGGAAAGAAAGGTATCGTATATTTCTCTTCTGGTTATTTTTCACCACAGTTTCCTCTTATTTTTCTTCTGCTAGCTCTTTGATGTGAAGTACATGAGGTAAGGAACAAGGCAAACATCTCTTGGGGGTGAAAGATGTGCTCTGAATATTGTCTGTTGTGATGAGCTATTTATGTCGTCAGAACTTCCACACACAAGCAATCTACTTGTGAATCTTTCCCTTTTATACATTGTTTAGAACATAATTGTCTGTTACTTGCCATTTCAGTTTTGTTGTTACATGCTTGTCTAAGGAGACAGGCGTTGGAATACCACTATGGAATATCAATCGAGTATCTATTTCCAAAAAAGTCACAATATTTACTGTGTAGCTTGCTGCAGCTCATATTATTAGCCCTACCAGAATAAAGAGAGATTAGAAATACATTTTGAAGGCAATTTGATTAAGCTCCCAAATATCATTGGCTCAAGCGGCTAACAATAAAAATCCAAATTAAAAACTAAATCTTAATTAAAGCACAGCATGAAAACAAATATATCAAAAACACAATTAAAAACACAACAACAATAACAGAAAAGCCCCAAGAATGCTCCGTCAAATGCAGTTAGAAGCCCTCTTCAGAACTTCACACTCAGTGTGTAAAGGTCTAAATTGGGGCCAGCACATGTGGGGACATATGTGCACGCCCCACCGCTCCCACCAGTTTAAGCCCTCACGTGTTCACTCGGATGCCTGAATAGGCCTAGTGAGATGCGTTAGTCTAGCCTTTTCTTATTACTATTCCCTCGACATCCTGTAAGTGTTGGCTGCTCACAGGGACATTGGGAGTGGGGGGATTTTAAAATTGTTCTTTTTTCTTTTAATTTGCACACTTATACAGTGGTGCCGCTCTGTAATTTTACACCCTGGACTTCATGGTCTTATGACCCACCCTTTAGATGGCCATGTGTATTACTTCAGTTGTGAAGCACACAACTAACCTTTCTCTTCCCTGTGCTTTAAAACTGCTTCTGCCTTACTGATATGTCAGAACAACAACAGAACTGTTTGTCAACTCTGATGAGCAAAACCTAACACCCAACAACACTCTGAGCACGCACAGTTTTGCATGTTAAGCTTTCTTAAACCATAGCACTGCCATGACTACAGGAATAAAATGGAGTTTGTTTCTGCACCTGCCGCCCTCTGGGTGGGCACTTGGGGGCACCCTGGACTGTGGGGCCCTGGACTTTGGCCCCAAGGTTCAGCCATAGCTGCACCACTGAACTTACATACTCCTGTATATAAGTCCCCCATGTACATAGAAACCACTGCCAAGTTTTGATGGCTCTGTTTCACAGACCCAAGTTCCAGTTCAACCACCGAAGTTCACTTTTAGGAGGAGAGAGATGTGAAGCCATAGGGGACTGATCAGCTTGGTTGTTCGGTCCTCTTTTAATCTTGTTTGTTTATCCGTTGTATCCAGCTGCCATTTATTTCATGTTTGACCTTTTTAATTTTAATTCCCCCCCCCCTTTACTATTCAGGTTCAGAAGTTGTGATACATTTCTTGTTTTCATGGTGTACGATTTCACATGAGTCATTCGCTCTCAGTCTACTATACGGCTTACTAATTTGATAACATACGGCAGTAATTCCCAAACAGCATGCCGTAAGAGAACTGTTAATGTGCCATGAGAATTTAATTAATAATTAAATGTTTCTGTCACCTCAATGTGTGTGTGTGTGTGTGTGTGTGTGCGTGTGCGGGCGCACATGCACATGCATGCACACACACACACACACACACAGAGCTTCCTGCTGATTTTGGCCTTACTTCCTTCTAACAGGCCTCTACTGGGAACAGGAAATTCTGCCACATCAGGCTATACTGGATCATTTGATTAATTCTGATGCAGACATGCAGCAGAACCCAGCAGTGCGGTTAGGTAATTTTAGACTCTGGACTTAATGGTCTTACAGGGGGGTTCCTCGTTCGGTGGTGATATATATAACCTCACTTCCCTCAAAATGTGGTATGCCTTGCTGCATTTGGAGGCCCCTCTTCCCATTCTGCTGAGTGGGCCTTGGACCTCGGTCCAAAATCCTGCCCAGACAGCACCACTGGCAGAATTACCAACCCTTACAAGAGGTTGCTTATTGCGTCATCTCACCAGAGAACTTGGGGAAAATTCCTTGCTTATAATGAAGGGATCTTGTTTGGTCTCAGCAAAGTATAATCTGATGCCTTGTGGAGTCCCCATATCCAGTCTCGGGTCATCCCTAACAGAGATAATTTGGCCCTTTTTGGGGTGCTAGAGTGTGGGGAACCTCCAAATTTATTTCTAGAGGAAATTCCATGCAGTACTTCATATAGTGCTATATCATCCTCTTCCCCATGCCTGAGATTCCCTATAATGTCTACTTACAGGTACGTCCAGTTGAGCCAAGGATGGAGAACCTCTTTCAGCTCTTGGGGGCCACTTTCCAGTGGTGGGCAGGGCTAAAGGCAGAAGGGGTGAGGACAAGGCCACAAAAAATCCCAAAATACCTGGATATTTTTTTTTAGAGTAAAGCTCTTCCTGCCAGTAATGAAGCCTTAGGAGAGGCATTTAATCAACCTTTTAGAATGGGAGGAAAAACACAAAAGCTGGGAAACTGTCAAATGATTGGGCAAGAAGGGGTGGGGGGCCTTTGGGGGAATCCTGGAGGGCCAGACTGACACCCAAGGAGGGGCAGATTTGGACCATGGGCCTGAGGTTCCCCATCCCTTTGTTCAGGGAAGGTCCTTTCCAAAGTTAATTGAAAGCTTGGTGTTTGCTTGTTCTGCCATTTTATTGCTTCCTGTGGATTGTGCCTGAAGGATTAGCGATGAATAGCCTATTCATTGCTCCTTGAATGGCCTCTCATAATGAGCCAATGTCGGTTTCTGTTCCCACAATTACAGGTTTCCTTGCATTTCCTTTTCTTTTCATTTTTTAATGGTGAAATAAATTCCCGCCCCATGCCACCTTGGTTTTCTTTCCTTATACATGTTGGTCACTGCTGGAAGTCCCAGGTTTATATTTGTCTTATGTAAGTACCTTGTAGTTCTCTTTCATGTTGCACCGAACTATAGGCGTGCAGTCACTCTGAAGCACATTTTACCAATAAATAGCATGTAATTACTAACAATAGGTAGCAAGGAAAGTGGGGTGGCCGTGCTTTCATCCAGATCAGCTTGACGTTCAAGCCCAAACAGTGCATTGCATAAAATGGACTTCTAGTTCTCCACACACAGTCAGCTTGGTTAGCATTGAAATGTGCCTGGTTGTCTGTTGCACTTGCTTCTTTCATAAATATGATGTTCTGGTGCCGAACAATACCGGTTCCTATGCGCTAAATCAGGGATGGGGACTCAGACTCGAGGACTCGACTCGTGAGTCGGACTGAGTCCCCCCTCTGACTCGAGTCAGACTCGAGTCCCAATATTTTTAATGGGACTCGAGACTCGACTCGGGACTTGAGACCAAGGACTCGACTCGAGACTCGTGTTCCAAAATCGTGTCCCTCAAATGCAACATGGATAGGTTTTAGGAAGTACAGCAAGTTTATTTTTTAAAATCATTTCCCTAAAATGCAACCTTTCAGACATTTTGGGTTTGGCTGCCTCTGCCTGCCTGTTTGGGGTTCCCAGCCTCCTCTGCCTGTCTGGTCTCTTCTTGACCAGTTCCACAGTTGAATTGTCCAAGACAAAGGCCTCTGCCTGCCTGTTTTGGGGTTCCCTGCCTCCTCTGCCTGTCTGGTTATTTTGGGTTTGTCTGCCTGGTCTGTTCTTGCCAAAATCAGTGGCAGAGTTTTGAAATAAAAAGGCACACTTGTGCCTAGAATTTATTTAAGCCACACATCTGAAGTAGCCTTATTTTGTTGGGAAAACCCCCCATTGATTTTAATAGGGACTCATGGAGTCAGCTTTGGGAGTGACTCATGACTCGTGACTCGTGAGTCACCATTTTGGACCAAGGACTCGGACTCAAGACTCGGGTCCAAAGACTCGTGACTCGACTCGTGACTCGACTCGTGACCAAGGACTCTTCAACATCCCTGCGCTAAATTGCAAAAAGCAGAATGCACAATAGATGGTGGCAGAGGTGCTAAGTGCTCTGTGTATCTGTGCACAGACCTAGAGGATATCACACCTCCCAGCAGCTCCTTGCTACTAGTTACAAGATTAACACCAGAGCCACACAGCAAGCCTCTCATTAGCACAACCTCCGTGCCTTCTTTTCCTTTTCCAGCTATGTCCACAGCAAGGTCTCAGTGCACCAGCCGTCAATTGTGCAGTAGGATGATTTCAGACACACTGGGGGAAGCTTACATCCCAGCTCACCATCTAGGCAGGATCAGGGTTTATAATACAGACATAAACTGACAGCAGCTTTGGGCTCTGTGGGGATCGCTCTTGTTTTTGTAGCTGCTCTGCAGTTGTACTACAATTTGGTTTTTGTCTCATTCCCAACAGAAGGTAAAACATCATCCAGTGGCTGACATTTCTATTTCAGAGATCCACCAACCAACCTTTTTGAGAAGCATCCCTCAAAAGGTTCGGGTTCTCTGTGAATTCCCTGAGCTTCTTTATAAGGATAGCATTCCTTTGGCAAGCTCAACCCTGGTCACTCTTGTCTCATGTGCATTGTCACCACCCAAGCCCCTTCATATATTTTCAGGAAGGTTGAGTGTGTGATTTGCAGGAGGGTGAGGTTGCTACAGCTCCAACCTCTTCTCACCTGTGTAGAAGCCTTGGGCTCCCTCACCATGTTGGGGCTTGTACCTGGTTGTTCATGTCTTCTCCAAAGATCCCAGTCCAGGCACATGTCATTTCAGATTTCAGTGGAGTGGTCTCAAAGGTGTTTGTGTGCATGCCTGTGTCTTAATGGCAGTACCAGAAAAATTGCATGTGGCACAGAAGGGGCAACATGCACTTTTGGAGGTTGGGAAAGGCAGCTTTGTTCCACACGTTAGCTTTTTGAAAGGGAAATAATGGTATATTTCACATTAATGTTCCCATGTTATTTTTAAAAGTATAATATGTTATTTTTTCTTAAGTAAGTCGTATTGATTTGGATAGAGTAAACGTTCAAGTAAGCATGCTTAGAATTATTATTCAGGTAAGCATGCTTAGAGCCTTATGCTAATTTCCAGTTAATGATCCAGTTATTATTTGCATGTGAAAGGTACTTTTCCTTCAAGTAACCTCAAGGATCCAGAAATTGGAGTGGTGGTGGTGATGGTGGTGGTAGTGGGGGAGATGAGCTACTTGTCTGTAAGGAAGGTCTTGCCCCCGCTTGCCCTGCCTCTGGCACAACCTATGTGTCGGTGTGAATTCGCAACAATATTTGAAGGTCCATTCTTTGATATATTCAAGATTAGATTGCACAAAATGCAGAGTATTTTAAGGGCAGTTGTTGTGGCATTCTCCCCCCCCCCTTTTTAAAAATACTTCTTAATAGCTATAGCAATGTTTCAACAGGATAAATGGTATGCAAAGGGATTTGTACCTTCGGCATGTAAGCCCACTAGATGAGCTCAATTAATTGTTTGTAAAAAAAATAGTTATGGAGTGAATTGGCCAGAAATACAGGTGCTCTTCAGGAATAATTACCTGTGATCTGAAACATGGTGTATGTGTGTCTGAGATGTGGTTTGGGATTGGTATAATGGCGGTTGATCTCACAAAGGTGCTGCTGTCTCCTTTAAGCAGGGTAATTGCTACTATTTCCCTATGTATGTGTTGTGTTTTGGTTTTTTTTGGGGGGGGGACACAATGAGAAGGACAGTTCTGGCATTTTCTCTCAAGTGAAAGGTTACAGGTTCCCCAAACACATACCCTGTCTATTCTCTCCCTCTCTCTCTCTCTGGTTGTCAAATTTCCAGTGATACCCCTGCTGTCAGTTCTGGCAAGGCATCAAGGCATTTCAGGAAGAGATGTCAGCAGACAGACTTGCAGACATGTAGGCCATTATTACAAAAGATGAACACATGCACATTGCAATGTTTCTGTGTATTGGATATTTATTTATTTTATTACATTTCATAGATCATAGATTTCATAGATCATAGAGTTGGAAGGAGCCTACAAGGCTATCGAGTCCAACCCCCTGCTCAATGCAGGAAACTAGAGGAGGGGTCTCCCATCCAAGTAATAACCAGGCTTGGCCCTGCTTGGCTTTCCACACTCAGACAAGCTGAGCCAGCATAAGCCACAGGCCTGTACCACCCAATAGCCAAAGCAGTCTGGGCAGTTCACAACAATTAAAACAATAAAATACAACGTAAGATACACTATAAAAGTTTAAAACTACAGTATAAAATAGAAGTAAAAACCAAAGTAAAACCTAGCAGCAATGCTTAGATTTAAAATAAGTAACAGATTTAAAGGAGCAGAAACTGAAAGACGAAAATGCCTGGGACAATAGGAAGATCTTCACCTGATGGCTGGAAAGAGCACAACGTAGGCGCCAGGTGAGCCTCTCTGGGAAGCTCATTCCATAACCAGGGTGCCACAACAGAAAAGGCCCTGTGTATTAGATATGAGACATGCATTTTGAATTGTATGTGTGTGTTTTGCTTCTTCTTTAGGTACCCTTATTCTTAAAATAAAAAAATGAAAACATGGCCATGTGACAGCAATTCTATGTGTTTTGACTGGTGGCTATTGCTATGCATTTATTGCATAAATGTTAGTAGTTTATCAAATGTAATGGAAACTGAAAGGTGATTTGAAGGGGAAAAATTGAGCTTTTAGACTGCAACTTTTTCCTTTAGAAATTACACACAGCATGAAAATGCTGCAGTATGGTCTGCACTTTTTTGTGCCTGCTTCTCTTGATTGCATTGTTTGCTTTTTCTGGTTTGAATTAATTAATATGATTTTATTTATTTATTTCTTCTTCATAGAATGCCTGTTGCATTTAATGAAAGTGTGCACAGGCTGAATTCTGTGCTCACAGCAAGAATAAACAGGTGATGCAAAGGATGCTTTCTCCGGGGTATGGGTGAAGAAGTTTTCCCAAGACACATAATAGCAGTGCTAATGTTCTGACTGCATTATTTGAATTCCATTTTTGGGGTCATGATGTTCAGCCAGCAGTTGCTTTTGTCCCAGTACTGCTCCAGCCCTTTCTTCTGTAGGCCTTCATGGCCTATTTTCTCACAGCTCAGATGAATGGCCTGCCGTTGGTGCAGAATCCTGGCAATGGCATAGTAACCTTCTTCCTGTCCTTCTTCTGTGCAGTCGGAGCGCACCGATCTGCCTGTCATCTTGCAGACAAGGTATTTCACAGCAGGAGAGTCTCTTTTATATTAAAACAGTGCAAGTTAGAATGTGTTTATGTATAACTCCCAGCAGTGCAACTTTAGGTTGTTTAGACAGAAAAGAAATCCAATATATTTGAGGCCCTCAGGAGGAGCAAAGGGTATTAACTAGCAGCGTGCACCAATCTCTGGCTCAGTTTGGACCCCACTTTGAGGCCTTGGAGAATGGTACACTTCTGCTCAGACTGATTTGGAGTTGGCCTGCTTTGGCTTGGTAGCGAACCTGAGCTGAGGCATGGAATAGCAAGGCTAAATGCTTCTCACTGACTATTGTGCTTCTCACTGGAATTTAAAACATGGCTATAAGCTTTCCCCCTTCTTGGTCAGAACTGGATGATACTTGCAGGCATAGTAGTCTCTTAGGAGGGGATTATGCCTGCTCCATCTCAGGAAAAAAAGTGCAATGTTTTTTATGTGCTCTGTGTGTGTGTGTGTGTGTGTGTGTGTGTACGTGTACACAGTATATCTATCTATCTATATCTATCTATCTATCTATCTATCTCCATTAACTTTTTTATTAGCAGAATTGGATGAAAATGGCAGGGATTCAGGGATAGTTGCCCCTCCTGAGGGGATCAAGCCTGCAAAATTTCAGAACAGTAGCAGCCTTGATATTTTGAGGATTTCCAAAAGATGATGATGTGCTTATCCCCTTATGTTCCTTGTGGGCTGTTGTTCTGAAAATTACAGGCAGGCTAGAGGTATCTCTAAGTAAGAAACTCACAAAATCTCAGAAGGATTGGTGCAGCACTTCATGTGGAACTGGGAGTTCTCCAACTGGGGCTGGGGAGTTATTAGTTTCTCCTTCCCTCCCCCCAATGTTTTCTTTTGTCATGAAAATGGCACATGTCTTGGAGGAGATCCCCAGGCAAGGAACCTGAAATCTTTCAGAAGGATAGGTGCAGGGGCTAGGGAGTTATGTTACTTGAAGATGAATTTAAGGCCTTTTCACAGTGAAGTGTGGTGGTATTGGAAGAATGGCAATTTTAGTCTCATCCTTGCCCTCCCCCAAAGCAAAGTGATTGGAGCCCCTGGTAAAATGTGCGCTAGGATTAGAAGGTGGACCTGTCAGTCACTCAACCACACCCCCTCCCTCCCCCACCCCCTGCCAGCATTTAGAGAAACAAACCCAGAAGATGCTATTTGGAGACAAAGTCTCTGGGTGCATATTGTATCCAAAAATGAATTAGTAATGAAGCCTCATTCTGGAGCAGCTGTTCGTCTCAGTGGGAAATCCATTTTACTTTGGGAGCCAACAGAAACAGACTGAAGTGGCCTCATTCTGCTCGGGCTTCACCTGAATCTGATGTACATCCCTTAACCTTGGCTGCCTTATACTAAGTTAAACAAACTGCTTAGCTACCATGCTGGCTGGAATGATGGGAGTTATAGTCCAACACATTTGGAAGGCACCGTGTGGGGAAGGCTGGCCTAGGTGGATAAAAAAGTCAGTGAATTTGCCCAGCATAAAAAAAGATAACAGCATTTACTATGCACCAGGTGAGCCTCCCTGAGAAGAGAGTTCCCTAAATCAGGGGTGGGCAGAAAGCGGATCTCCTGATGTTTGGGACTTCAACCCCCAGAAGTCACTGCCAGCATGACCAATGGTCAGGAATGCTGGAGTTGAAGTCCAAAACATCTGGAAATCTACTTTCTGCCCACCCCTGACCGAGGTGGAGCAGCACCATCAAGAAGGCATGTCCCAGTTGCCACCTGGTTCACCTCAAACAGTAGGGGCACATGTATACAGGCCTGTGGCGTACGCTGGCTCAGCTTGTCTGAGCGTGGAAAGCTAAGCAGGGTGAAGCCTGGTTATTACTTGGATGGGAGACCCCTCCTCTAGTTTCCTGCATTGAGCAGGGGGTTGGACTCGATGGCCTTGTAGGCTCCTTCCAACAACTCTATGATCTATGAAATCTATGAGAAAGAGAGCCTCCAAAGATGACCTCAGTGCACAGGCAAGTATTGATGTGTATATCCTTCCTAAATCGTGTTACAACCCCCCTGCCAAGCCATTTCCAGTTGTGCAAGTCTACTGCTGCATTAAAAAAATAAGAATCTGACAACCCTGTTCCAGTGTTCCTGTGTCAGGAGAATTTCCAGACTTCAATAGTGCAAAGCATAAGTTCTGTCAAGCATATCCAGTCTTGCGATTCTCAACATTGTTCATGTTCAAACACTGATTCTAGCCCTGCTTGTGATGGGTAATTTCATTAGATACTAAAAGCTGTAGAAAGATTGCTGAAAGGGAAAAATATATCAAAGGCAAACAAGAAGGAAAAAAGAAGTCTCCAAAGGACAGAATGTGTGCTGGGAAGAAATCAGTGACAAAATAGATTCCCAAAGCAATCGATTTTCCTTGCAAGATTCTTCAATCACACGTCCCCACCAAATAAGGGCACGTTGATTTTTTCAAGCAGTCTAGCAAGAAGGGACTCATGGTTGAATCTAGGATCTGAACATCACTGTAATAACAACACATTACAGGCTCATATGTTCAACAATAGCTAGTTATATAAAGGAAGTGCTAGTTATATAAATTACAACACTGAAATCGGATTTAAGGTGTTTAATAGCTTGATACTTTTCTCTTGCCTTCCTTAACTAATGGCAACTGAAAGGCAGAGCCATTGAAAAGCAACCTTGCTATTTCAGAGTCACCTCCCCCCCCTTTTTTGTAAAATGAATATCCACCCTTTAGAGGGTTACCATCTAATGGCTACTTTAAAATGTCAAAGTCTACCAAAATGGAACATCTCTCTGTGGGTGAGGAAGGAAGGTGAATCAACTGAGGCATTAATCACAGGGGGTCTATGGCAACCCTTCAAGCTTGGAAAAGAAAATATTCAATAGTAAAAGGGCATAAACTATCCCATATAATAATAGAGAACTTATTCTCTGAATGCCAAGCCTTATATAAGCAAAACAGCACCATCTACACAGAAGAGAAAGGTATCAGTAGTCTTGGAGGAAACCCAAGGTTTGCAGAAGTAGATTTTTGAAAGAAAAAGGACTAACTTGAGGCTTAACCCTAACCCTAATGCAGATGTGAAATCCCCATGCATTCAGACAAATGCAAAAAGGCATCACTGAGGGTGTTCTTAATTCCCACTCAGTCTGCCCAGCCTAGGCTAGGTCCTGGCCCCGGGACATGCACAGGGAATCAGGTTTTCCTAACCCTAACCCTAGCCTGAACACCACTATGTACCGTAACAGACTGATGGACACTGAAAGACCTCAAACATAGATAAGGAATTAAGTGAATGTATTAGTTTAAGCTAGTGTAGATCTATAGCTGTATTAGTCAGAAAATCTTCAATTTTGGTGGCGAATTTGTAACGCGTTTTCGCAGCAGGTTGTAAACAATATTGTTTTTAGTAGTATGATTTATTTATAATAAAAATCTATTCCTATAAATCTATTCCTAATGTGGATGTGAATTCTCCATATATTCAGCCAGCATGCACAAAAGCATCACTGAGGGTGTTCTTGCTTCCCAATTGCTTAGTCTCCTCAGCCTAGGCTATCTTCCGGCTCCAGAACATGCACAGGGAACCAGGTATTCCTTTTTTTTAAAAATTTTTCAAACAATACATAAAATAACTAAATAACACACATACAACTTATATAGTGCTCCCGTCACCACGGGACCATATAATACATTCTATCTCTATGATCTATAATTATTCATTATTCCAAAAATACAACATATCTTGACACGGCATACTCCCCTTCCCCTTGTTTAACACAAAATCCAAAAATAAACCCCAAATATCCTTAAAGTTATTTTTCTTTAATTGTCCCCTTTTGCATTTGATATTACAAGTTAACATATCATTTAAAGCCATACCACACACTTCTTTATACCAGTCGGTGATAGAGAAAACTTGCTGAATTTTTTTCCATTTTCTCGCTATCATTAATCTACCTGCCGATAACAAATTTACAATTAATTCTTTAACATTTTGAGGACCGGCCACCTTTTCAGTTATTGATAACAATGCTAATTTAGGACAAACTTCTAAATCAACACCAACAATTTCTGATATTTCTTCAAAAATCATTTTCAAAAAATCCATTACATTTTTACAACTCCACCACATATGAGCATACGTACCCAGCTCCTGACAGCCTCCCCAACACATTGGAGAACATTTATTATCTATTTTGTTTATTCTCACCGGAGTCAGGTACCATCTCCAAATTAACTTATAGAAATTCTCTTTATCCTTATTGACATATTTTTCAATATTCGCCTATCCCAAATCTTATTCCACTCTTCCTTTGCTATTTCCTCTTCAGACTCTGTATCCCAAACTATCTTAAGATTTTCCACTTGCTCTTCTGATTTCTGCATCATTTTATATACAGTAATACCTTGGATTGCAAGTAACTTGGTTTGAGAGCGTTTTGCAAGACAAGCAAATTTTTAAATATTTATTTAATTTTTTTTTACTTGATATACAAGCGACGTTTTGCAATACAAGTACTGTAGTACGGCTTAAATTAAAAATCTCTGTACAAATTTTTTTGGGGGAATTTCGTTTTGATATAAGAGTGTTTTGGATTACAAGCACGTTTCCGGAATGAATTATGCTCTCAATCCAAGGCATGACTGTATCATCTTTGTGATACCTCTAGCTGATACATTTCCTTCTATAAGTTCTCTAGACATAACCAGCTGCTCAAATGTGGTGAATTCTCTTTCATGCTCCTGCCTCCTCTTCCATTTCTTCCCTGAGCCAGGTATTCCTAACTAGGGATGTCCACGTACCTGCCCCCCCGCCCCACCTCTCTGCGGTGTGGCCCCCGCCACTCGATTCTCAGCGGCGCGGAGCGATTCTCCACGCTGCTCGAGCCAGCTGCACCGGGACCCTGCGCTGGTGTGCCGGGACCCTGCACCGGTGTGCCGGGACCCTGCGCCAGTGTGCCGGGACCCCGTGCTGTGTATTTTCCGTAGAAACCAGGGCAACAGGGCTTAACAGCCCTGTTGCCCTGGTTTCTATGGAAAATATGCAGCGTGGGGTCCCAGCGCGCTGGTGCAGGGTCCCGGCGCGTCACTTCTGGCTGGCCTCAGGGTTGTTAAGCCCTGTTGCCCTGGTTTCTACGGAAATTACACAGCGTGGGGTCCCAGCGCGCCAGCGTAGGGTCCCGGCACGGCCGGCTCGACGCAGAGCGGCGAGGGAGGCCCGGGACCCGGTAAGGCCCGCACACCTCAGGCGGGCGTAAGCGGGGCTGATTTCGGCCCGCTACACCCGCTCGAGGCAAGCGGGTACATCCCTATGAATCCTAACCCTAACCTGAGACTTAACATCCGCATTGGGGTTTTGGTTAAGCCCAGGTTAGGGTTAGGGTTAAGAAAACCTGGGTCCCTGTGCATGTCCTGGGGCCAGGAACTAGCCTAGGCTGGGCAGACTAAGCGAGTGGGAATGAAGAACACTCTCAGTGATGACGTTTCGCATGCTGTATAAATGCATGGGATTTCACATCCGCATTAGGATTACGATAAAGCCTGAGGCTAGGGTCAGGGTTAGGAAAACCTGGGTCCCTGTGCATCTCCCAGGGCCAGGACCTAGCCTAGGCTGGGCAGACTAAGCGAGTGGGAAAGAAGAACACCCTCAGTGATGCCATTGTGCAGGCTTGCTAAATGTATGGGGATTTCACATCCGCATTTGGGTTTTGCTTAAGCCTCAGGTTAGGGTTAGGGTTAGGGTTAGGAAAACCTGGGTCCCTGTGCATCTCCCGGTGCAAGAAACTAGCCTAGCCTGGGGAGACTAAGCGAATGGGCAACAAGAACACCCTCAGTTATTCCTTTTCGCATGCTGTCTGAATGCATGGGGATTTGACATCCACATAAGTGTTAGGGTTAAGTCTCAGCTTACTGTTAGAGTTTGGAAAACCTGATTCCCTGTGCATGTCCCAGGGCCAGAACCTAGCCTAGGCTGGGCAGACTAAGCGAGTGGGAAAGAAGAACACCCTCAGTGATGCCTCAGTGGTGCTTTTACCACCAGGTTTATAATGTTGTGCCTCCAGTAGGTCAGACAGAGACCAGCTGGGCCAGAGTGTGTTTGGGGTGGGGTCAGGCTGTGCAGCCTGACCCAGCTGGGCAGCCTTACCAATCAGCGCCTGCTCAAAAGGCAGGTCCCAAACACACTCGGATGCTGGAAGCAATTGTTTGTTAACACAGCTACAGCTGGACGCTCCTGACATTCCTTGACCACGACTTTTCCTGATCCCAAACTGGTTTACGTTTGCTCTGTTTTGGACTGATATATTTTGGCTTCGACACTCAGACTGTGATAACGACTACGGCTTATCTTGGAACTGGACGGATTTACGACATATAAGGTGAAAGCAGCAAAACCTTGGATTTCTCATGCAGACCAGGCTTGTATCTGTTTGAGGTGTCAAGAACAGGCTATCCGAACAGGGGTCCCTCAAATAGAGACCATCAAACACGTTATAAAAATTTGCTTAGAAACCTGGAATAAGGCCTCCAAAATGTTAGAATGGCCAGAATTGACTCACCAAAGCTGGGAAACTATAGCATCAGGGTGTGAACATGAAGGGGTAATTAAAGGTCCAAGGAAAAAAACCACGAGAAAAAGAAATAGTAGACAAATGAACCGTAAAGCATGTTCGAGGGTCAGGGACTTCTAGGTCGTCCCATGGTCAACTGTCCAGTTAGTAAACCTTTTTGTATTTCTGGCTTTGGTTTTCCAAAGAAATAAAGAACTTAAAACTCAGAAACTATCTAACGTAGAGGGCTCTGCTACATAGGTATGTGCAAAATAGAATCAAAGCAATCAGTCAGTATGAGAAAGAAAGACTGCCTCGGATAAAGTGGAAGAAACTCTGGCCATGGATAGAGGAATCTACACCACCAATTATGTGACAGACTGATGAACACTGAAAGACCACAAACGTAGATAAGGAATTAAGTTAATGTATTAGTTTAAGTTAGTGTAGATCTATAGCTGTAGTAGTCAGAAAATCTTGAATTTTGATGGCAAATTTGTAACACGTTTTCGTGGCGGGTTGTAAATAATATTCTTTTAGTAGTATGATTTATCTATAATAAAAATTTATTCCTAAAAATATATATAAATCTATTCCTAACACACTGGTAGAATCCTATGCAATCAGACAGTGTTCGACAAGGCATCCCTAAGGGAGATGTCGTTTGCCACTCACTTAGTCTACCCAGCCTAGTCTAGGTCCTGGCCCCAGAACATGCACAGGGAACCTGGCTTTACCCTAACACTAACATGAAGGTAGAATCCCACACATTTAAGCAGCATACGAAAAGGCATCCCTGAGTTAGTTATTGTTTCCCATTCCATTAGTCTGCCCAGCCTTGGTTAGTTCCAGGTCCCAGGACATGCACAGGGACCCAGGTTTTCCTAACCCTAACCCTAACCTGAGCCTTAGCCCCAACAATTATGTGGATGTCAAATCCCCATGCATTCATACAGCATGCGAAAAGGCATCAATAAGCGTGTTCTTTCCCACTCGCTTAGTCTGCCCAGCGTAGGCTAGTTTCTCACCCTGGGACATGCACAATGACCCAGGTTTTCCTAACCCTAACCAGTCAGTTCAACACAGCCTCTTCCTTAAGCAAGAACTTTATTCAGCAAATATAAACATGCACTAAACAGATTGTACCAAGGTGCTTATGTTCTTAGAAGTACAGGTTCAGTTGAATGTAGTTGCATAATTAAAATCCACGGATAGAGGCCGGTAAAAAACTATTGTCTTCCCAGAGTTACAGGGCTTACTTCCTCTTAAAGGCCCTGTAACTCTGAAAGGCAGATTGTGAATCTGACACATAAAAATCTACTAACTAACTTCTGTGGAGGCAGCACACTAACCCTAACCTGTGTCTCTCTCTCCTACTTCAGCCAGAACATCAAACACAGCTCACGGGTTTCTTTGTAGAGTTTTATTAAGCAAAAGCAGGGCAACTCAGATGGTTGCCGAAAAGTGTTACACAAAAGTAAAGAAAGTGATTCAAGACCCTTTATCCCCTCAATGGGAGGTCAGGAATGTTAAACAGTTGATCCTGCACTGAGGTGTTTCGTGCTTCCTCACCCTCAAACTAGAGAACCGACTCAGCCCCTAAGGCGGGTCAAAAGTCTTTGTCAGCCAACCGAGCTGATCGACGAAGAGACGTCAGCTGTTCTTGCCTACGTAATTTATGCCGCTCTCGAGCATCAGTTACAGAGGCTGGTTTCCCCCCCTTCCCCTGCCTCTGCCTCCCCTGTTCCCGGAGATTCTTCTCCTCCCCTTCCACAGCCTCTAGCTCTAACCTTGATGGCGCAGCTGGGTCCTGGTTAGCTTCACAGAGAGGCATCTCTGCGGCCTCCTCTTCCCCCTCCCCCTCCCCATCTGTTCCAGAGTCCATTCCCATGGAATCTGAGCAGTGCTGCTTTGGAGTTAAGGAATCAGAACTGGAGGGGCTAGGAGAGCTAGCCCCGACACTAGCCTAGCCTGGGCAGACTAAGTGAGTGGGGAACAAGAGCGCCGTCAGTCATGTATTTTCGCACGCTCTCGGAATGTATGGGGATTTCATATCCGCATTAGGAGAAACCAGTTGTCTTCTGCTTTGATGCAGATTGTGATAGGAAATATTTATTTATTTTGACTTAAATGCTTACGTATATTTTAGAACACTAAAATGTAAGTTGCCTTTTCATCAGAATGATCCACAGCAAGGCAGCTTACATTTAATTAAAAAGTAAAAATACAATTAAACCTGGCCCCAAACTGAGCAATAGCAAAAAAAATTAATAACAGTAACACTAGTCTTTAAAATAAGAGCAATGAAAAGTCAAAATTTAAACTGCAGCTGACAATAGGGAAAAATGGAAATTATAATCACCTTTCATTTAACATCCCACCAGATTGTGAGTTTCCCCTCTCCTAATAGTGACCGCCATCACTGTGGATTGGAGCTTAGGAAAGTCATTATGTGATGGTTCAGACATCTAGGCTAGAGAAAAAAAGACTAAGGTGGAACATAATAGTTCTTTAAAATACAACAAGTGAGAACTGTTGACCTGGGGACTGAGAGAAGGCCATTAACTAAGCAAATGGAAGAACAGCACATTTAGTCTGAGTACAAAAATACCCACCTTAATTGTAACAATGCTTAGCCAAATGAATAAGTTGCCTAGGGAACTTAAGATACCTTTCTCAGGAGGTTTTGAAGAGGAAGCTGGATGAAAGTTTCTCAGGATTATATTGCTTAGGGAATCTGCCCCTATGGCTTGTATCTTCACAGAAGCTTGGATATCTTTTGAAGACTCTCTGTTCTCCTGCAATCATGTTGCTCTGCTCTTAACGTCAAGGCTTAGGCAATGTGGTTAGCCAAGGGCATGTAGAAGAGATGTGTGGTATCTACAAGTGCAGTTAATTAGACTAACATTTGCTGTAAGTGTTCAGTTTTCTGTAAAGCTATCTAAAGGTTATGTTGTACTCACAGATAAGCCTGCCACTGGGGGATTCTGCAGCCTCTTCAAATGGGAGCTGGCTATTTATAGGAGTGGTAACAAGATGTGGAACAGTTTTAGCCTCTCATATGAAATCCATTCTTAATCAAAATAAAGCACAGACTTTTATTTTGTTTTAGAGAAACAACATCTTTTTCAAAGACATAACAAACAAACAAACAAACAAACAAAAGCCATTGCAGATGCAACCCATCACCTTGACCACCCAGTGGAACCTTCTTAGGTTATAAAATTGCCTCTGATTTGATCTTATTGCAGACTATTTTGTCAGAAGCATTTTAATTCAGTCTCTACTGATGTTCTGGTGATACTCCATGCTGATGATTACTTTTGTTCAGCTGGATCATGAATATGGTTCAAAATGAAATCGAGTAATGTTTTATTTTTAGTAATATATTATACATCAGCAGGGCTTAATGATAGAACTGGAGCACGGGAAGCTTTGAGTATCTCACTAGCTTTGAGAATCAAAGAGAATGGGAATGGGACTGATGGAAAGTTTTAGGGCACAGTGAGACAACTTCCTGAAGTCATTAGAGAAAGATTGTGGGGTTGTCCCAGACATGCTGAGGCCCTCAGGATAGATTGATCTGACACCACTCAGGGAAAGCAGTATGTGGAGACTAGGGTGGCTGTGTGCTTGTTTTACAGAGGACAGTTCTCTGTTTCAAGGCTTTCTCTGTTCGATGAGCTCTCTGATCCACACTTAGATTTATTGATTCATTTATTATTAAAATTCTATGCTGCCCTTTAGCTGAATCTCTCTGGGTTGTTCACAAAATACATTTAATGATAAAGAGACTGCTTAATGATCAGAAGGGAGATCCGGGGCCTTGAAGTTGCCCATCAACAGTTAGCACTTGGATAGCAGACTGAGCAAGTCACACAGGTCACCTGGTCACAGTATTCCCAACTCTGGTGAGATGCACTGTATTTCTATTTAAATTATATACGGTAGTAATTATTTCTAAATCTGAATCAACACATATAAGTTAGCACATGCCAATGTTATGCATACCTACGTCCTCGTTTTTGGTGATGCATTTCTTTCTCCTGAGTGATGCATAAGTGATCACCCTGCTGGAGACTATTCTGCCACAGGAAGCAATGACTAGAATTTGCTGGAGCTCTACATGATTGAGAGGGAAAGCGCAAGTGACAGTGGCTAGGGATACCCAAGTCACCAGGCAGGTGATGCCACTGGAGCTTTTCTTCTCTGTGGCTCTGGAAACACCTGTAAAGAGAACTCAGCCCTGGCCTGTGGGCTTGACCGGCTACATAAAAAAAGCAGGCAGGGAGGTAAATTGCATTGTGTTGGCTGTGTGGCTCAAATCAGAGCCTGTTCTGTAACCGAGGCGAACCAGAAAGGGAGAAGTTACATTGAATAGGGATTTGCCAGGCAGATACCTGGGCTGCAATGATGTTGTTGTACCATGTTGGTACAGGAGACCAATTGGTCTGTCCTACAGAGCTTGTGACATTTAAGAAGCTTTCCAGAATTGGACCAAAAACATATCAAATTCTGATGACTCCCTAGTTCAATTTAGGCCTGTTAATGTGAAATTTGGTGGCATCTCAAGCAATAACTAGAATCTTGGATATGTCTCAGAATCTCACAGGTACCTAGTGCAATTATGCATTTGTTTGTGTCTACTTATACCAGAAATGGGCTGCCACTAGGGGTGTTCACGTACCTGGTGGGCCCCCACCCTGCCTCGCCTTGCCTCTCTGTGGCACACCCCCCCCGCCGCTCGATTCTCAGCGGCACGGAGCGATTCTCCTGTTTTAAGCCCTGTTGCCCTGGTTTCTACGGAAAAGACACAGCGTGGGGTTCCGTCGTGCCGTTGCAAGGTCCCGTCTCGTCACTTCTGGCCAGCTGGAAGTGACGCGACGGGACCATCGTGGCCGGCGTGGGCAGCTCACCGCGGAGAGGCGAGTGGGGACCGGGACCTGGTAAGGCCCGCTTGCCTTGGGCGGGCATGAGCGGGGCCGATTTCAGCCCGCTCCGCCCGCTCGAGGCGAGCGGTTACATCCCTAGCTGCCACATTTGGAAGTTTCTAAACACTTTCCAAGGGGAGCCGTATGTAAAGGAGTAGGTAAGGTGATAAAGGCATGAATGATAGTTGCTAGTAGTTCCTTATTCTCCGGGAATGATTTCAGTCTCTAACTTCTCTATATGATAGCTTCCTTGACAGAAGAGGTGCCTGTGCATTCAGAAATATTGTCTAATCCAGGAGTATACCCACATTGAATACCCAATCCTCCAAGAATCTCAGCCAAGTACCATCAGTTCCATCTTTTCTGGATTCAATTTTAGCTTGTTAATCCTTATCCACTCAGCCACATCCACTAGACATTTTTTTCAGAACTGAGGCTGCTGCTCTTTGATCAGACTAGAATGAAAAACTACTTCCTGCTGACACCTCAGAAATACATCAATTTTTATAAAAAGCATTTCGATGTTAGCAGGTGGTGTTTGCAAACAGTTCCCCCCCCCCCAAGTGCCATAAAAGCAAATGGGAGATGACCTTCTAATTTAAAATAGGATCCTTTGTGTATTACATATAGTAGCTGATATTCTTTTGAATATTGGTGGCATGGAGAAGTAAATACATTGTGGATGCAGTAAACCCAAGCTGACTCTAGGAGAAGCATCCATCTTTGGAGTAGGAAAAAATAAAATTTTATGGTATGACTGTAACATTAAATGTATTAGATGGATTTTCAGGATTGTTTGTATTGACTGAAAAATAAAAATGGACTACATATGTCAGCATTTAGGGGATGGTATGTAAATGTTTTGTTGCCTGCCTTGTCATTGGAAGTACAGTGCTTTAGGTAGTTTAGTAGTATTATACATGTTGGACCCTTCGTATATCATACTGACACTTTTTGATGGGTGATGATAGCAGTATATTGGCTATTTCCTTTTCCTTCCCCATCCCCTTTTCCTTGTGTGCAGTGTCTTTTTCGATTGTAAGCCTGCAGGCAGGGAATGTCTTTTACTGATTGATTGTAAGCCTCTCAGAGAGCCTTTTGGGGGTGCTGAGGAGCAGCATAAAAATACTTTAAATAAATAAATAAATATTGTCACTCTGTACATCAAAGAGAACACAATGTCAGACAAACTCAAAATCTCAAAATGGGCAAACTCCTCCACAGAAGTATTCTGGGTGACAATAAGCAGGCCCCAAAGTAATTTAGTACGGGGGACATGCTATCACACACACCCTGCTCCCTGGATAAAATATTCAGGGTGATCTTGAGATAGAGAATTAAATTAGGGAGGCATGCTAGCCCCATGCTGACTAGGGCAAGATGGGAGTTGTAGTCCAACACATCTGGAGGGCACCAGGTTGGAGAAGGCTGGTGTACATCAAATTAGCTCTTTGGATTCCACCCTAAATTAGCACCTATTTACATGAATTATCATTTGCAAACGAAGGTCATAATTTCACCTTGGCCAAGTGGAACACATGATCCTGTTGGATAATCCATTAAAAATGGGTTACGAAGCTCTAAGGCAGTGTTCTCTAACCTTGGGTCCCCAGATGTTTTTGGCCTACAACTCGAAGCATGCCCCAGCCAGCTATGCTGGCTGGGGCATGCTGGGAGTTGTAGGCCAAAAACAACTGGGGACCCAAGGTTGGAGAACACCGCTCTAAGGTTTCAAGGGTGGGGGTGTTAGAAATAAGCACAGTGCCCTGTTAAAATTGCAGGCTATAAGGAAAACTGTTAATATCTGCAGACAGAGCTGAGAGTTTTTAAAAAGATGGGGAAAAAATGTCTGAGAGAGAAAGGAGTAGAGTGGTGACTATGAATGATTAAAAATACACACAAAGAGAGAGAGAGAGAGAGAGAGAGGAGGGAGAGAGAGAGAGAATATGAATGTTCTCTTCATGTGAACAGTAGTGTTTTGTTGTTTTGAGTGAAGGGAATTAAAAGATCTGGTTTTGGAGATGATGGAGCATTTTTAATGCAGAGTATTTTGAAATGATTAAGGTGTAAGTAATCTGATCCACTTAAAATGGATTAGGTATCCCTTAACACCCTATAACTACCCTGCTGACAGTTACTGATAGCAGCCACTACAGAATAATAATAATAATAATAATAATAATAATAATAATAATAATAATAATAATAATAATACAAACGTTCTGTAGAGAGCATGGGGAAGGCAACATGAGTTGTTTTTACAGGGCCTTGTTTATGCCCAATTCAAAATATGAAAATGCTGCTCTATGCCCCATGGTGGACCCCATAGCTTCCTGGATCTATGGCCTTGCCTTCCATCCCTTTCTTCATGTTGGGCATCATTCTTCCCTAAAAAAATATTGGACTACCTATTTTCTTAGCCTTTGAGTGAACCTCAGGATATAATTTTTCAGGGTGCTTCCAGACAAGGCTTTCATTGTGCAATTGCCCTGCCACAAATATGGAATTTTATGGGTGGTGGTGGTGTCCAAACGATGTAGTTTTTCCATTTGTAACCCTCCCATGTTTTCCCACTGCTTCTTCCATCTTTTCTCTTAACACACACAAAAAATCTGTTAAGGAGGGAAAGACAGAATAGCTGTACAATACCTCCTGATTGGTAGAACTAGTAGGAGCCCTCCGTTTAGAAGCACTCAGTCCTCACTAATGGGATATGGTTAAATCAAATAATACATTGTTATCCTATAAAATTCAAGGGAGGTTCAGGGCGTAGCAACAAGGGAGTGGGCCTTCTTGGTGGTGGCCCCATTTGTGGAACGCTCTCTCTACTGAGGTCCACCCAGTAATAACAATGTCATCCTTTTGGCATGACATTAAGATGTTCCTCTACTCCCAGGTGTTTGACAACATATGATACCATTTTTATCCGGTCCCAGGAGGTTTATTGTTGAGTGTTTTAAATGGTTTTATATGTAAATGGTTTTTATACAGTATTTTAAAGGTTTTAATCTTTTGTAAACCAGCCAGAGAGCTTTGGCTATTGGGTGGTATAGGATGATGATGATGATGATGATGATGATGATGATGATGATGATGATGTGATTGCCACTGGCATAAATGGCTTTTAAAATTGATTAAGCTACACAAGAATTACACAAGAGGATAGACCTATCATTGTCAAGAAGCTCTATCTTCAAAGAGCATATACTTTAGATTACCAAATGCTGGGGGCTTGCAATATATCACCATCAGGCTCTGGTCGACAGTTTTTCTGTTGCCTTTAGTTCAACATTGTCAGAAGACAAGATGCTGAAGTAGGTGGTTAAGAATTGCCAGCAAACTTGGCAATTTAATAAATGTGACATTTCAAGGTAAACTTGAAAATTCCTGCTCAGGCAAAACATCCAACGAATCTTGAGGAGGGGGGACATGTTTCAATAAGATGAGTGAATTTTCTTAGTGGAAGCGGATTTATACATTCCTAAATTGCCATTGACTTTAATCTACAGGAAAACATCCATGGGATTTGGAGAAAAGCAAAAAACAAAACAAAAACAACAACCACGTTTCATTTGAAATGTATTGACCTAACCAAGAATACCTGCATCAAATGACATCACATGCAAAGTGTGGACCAGGGCCAGGCAACCTGGTGCCCTGCAAATCAACCCCAGCCAGCATGGCCAATGGTCAGGGATTATGGGAGTTATAGTCCAAAAAAAGTCAAGTAAGTACATCAGGTTGCCTACCACAGGGAGCTCCCCAGTTGTACACTGAAAAACTTCTCTTTGGTCCATGTTCAAACAAGTAGGCTGGAAGTTCAACTATACAAGGATGGCTGAAATTTCTTTCTCTCTTTGTATGTGTGTGCATATATATATATATATATATATATATATAGAGAGAGAGAGAGAGAGAGAGAGAGAGGTCTGTCACCCAAAATAATACTTTTGTTTTGTCATTAAGGAGCACTCAGTCTGTCCTATATGGCACAAGGTTTATTTATTATTTACTTTATTGATCTAATTTGTGTCCTATTTTGCTTTCTTTTTCAAGAAGCCCACAGCAGCCCTGTTGCTAGAAGATGAAAGGTAGAGGTTGATTGTGCTCATTGTTCATTTCCGTCTTTGTTCTATGCGGCATTTATGAAACATTTCCTTAACTTACAAATAGTAGGTAACAAAGCATGCCATGCACCTTCCTTTAGCTTTTATCCAGCAATGCTTTTGCTGAATGTACAGTTCAAATGGGGATTAGAGAGAAAAGCACAGTATGAAAAGGGATTTTCTCTTAACTAATGCAGTGTCGTCAAAAAGTCATTCCATGGGGTTCATTATTGCTGATATTTTTCAGCCTTCACACATTGTGCTGCAGCAGTAAACACTTCCTTCATGCACCTGACCTTTCAAACACTCATTAAATTTAATAAGGCAAGAATGATAAAAGGGAACTTGCCAAGCCAAACTCATTCAGATTTTTATTTGGCCGAAACACATATTGCAACCAAGGGAGACAGTAGGGGATTTTTTAAAAAAATCACCCTGCACTTTCCCCATGAACCTGATAATTCCCGGATCTCCCGTGAAGTGACTATTGCCGGTTGTGATTTGCTTTGGGCTTCCTCCTCCCAACACACCGTTACATTTTCAACTCTTTGGCATTATTCTTTCAAAGGTTTTATCATTCTTTCAATATTATTTCGTTGTAGCTGGCTGAGAGGTGGTCAGACATTTTGCTGCCTGAGGCAAAGAATACCCTTTCCCATTTCATGCGCAAAACCCGACTGCACCGGCAGTTGAATTTTTCTTCAATGCTGGTGAAGGGACAGCACCGTCCATGGCACCTAAAGGCACCAGACTAGTTTTTGGAGCACAGGGCCGGCCACATGACCCACAGCAGTCTCCTCCTAACACCTTGCTGCTGCCACCTCCCAGCATCTGCCACCTGTGGTGACCATCTCTGCCTAATGGTAGGGCCGACCCTACTGTTTTAAATCACTGCAGCACCCTGAAGGCATCGTCCCTCTTGTCAGCGTGCACCAGCCAGATGCAGATGGGCAAAAGGAACAAAAATAAGTCCCATTGCAACAATACAAAAAGCCTTGAGTATGCCTGAACCACATATGCTTGACACATATGCTTCTCTGATATTGGCTACTTTCTGTTAAGGAACTGTGTCAATACTATACTGGAAATCCTGTAAGCAGCAATCTTGTGATGGTTGTGTTTGGCATAGTACCTAGTACACTCATATAGAGTGTCTAGTACTAAAGCAACATTCCCCAACCTGTGCCCTCCAGGTGTGTTGGACTACAACTCCCATCATCTCCTGCCAGCATGGCCAATTGTAGTCCAACACATCTGGAGGGCACGAGGTTGTGGAGAAGCTTTACTAAAGGCTCATTTAAACACGCGGAAATAGCAGGTGATACACTCTCCTTTATGGACTGTGGCACTCAGAGTTCAGGTGAGGTATTGCATATTTGAGCAGTCCCCATGTGATAAAATCCCTGCATAGGAAAAGGCTAGACTAAAACCCTTCTCCCTGACACACTAGCTTTCCATGTGGAGAGAGGATCCTCCCCTCCCCATGGGAAGAACATGCAATTTTCCATCTATAACCAGTAAGGGCTTTATCATAAGCTATTCCAGCACAACTGAATCATCTCTTAGCAAATGTAGTAGCAATAGGAAATACCACTGAATCCGATTCTGTTTAATGATGTGCTGGTCATGCATTTGCGTTTCCTTCCGGTTTGAAGCAGCCAGAGGATTAGGAGTGTGAAATTCATCTCTGGTTTAGTCATGTATGTTATGTCCCTTAAGCAAAATACCGGTAGCATATGCTACACATTTAAAAATATCTAAGCAATGCACTCTGTATTTAAAAGATTATTTCTCATGACACTTGGAGAATATATATATATATATATATATATATATGGCTCCTCAGCTGGTGTGAACTGTTGCAGTTTGTTTTTAACTCAGTAAGAGCAATGACAGACACAGGGACTAGATGTGGTTTGGCTTTTGCAAGGGAACACTCTGGGCAGTGCTATGCATTCCCAGTTTGGTGTTGAAATCAGAGGCCTTTTGGCTGGATCATCACTCAAAGTGTGCCCTGTTTCTATTTTAGCCATTGTACTATATCCTCATAAATGAAATTTCAGCAACAATTGCAGCTGGAGATAGAGGATAATTCTCTTCCTATACACCAACATTCCCCAGCCTGGTGTCCTCCAGATGTTTTGGAGTATAACTCTCCTCATCATTGATCATGCTGTCTGGGGCTGATGGGAGTTGAAGTCCAAAATATCTGGAGGGTACTTAGTTGGGAAGACTGCCACAGAGAGAGAGAGAGAGAGAGAGAGAGAGAGAGAGAGAGAGTCAATTGCTAGATTAATCATTACCCATGGTGGGTACACTCATTTCATTTGCCCTACTATCATCTCAGGTTTTGAAGTACTGCAAAAGCTTGATAAACTTTTTTTTCACCAGAGATGATAGTGGGACAAAAAATGAGGACGCTCCAGACAAGATGTCTATAATACCACTAGCATCTCTCTGGGCAAGTAAATACACATTGGCTTGGATCCTATGTTAAGTTAATTTAAGACACAATCCTATGCATGTTTAGACAGAAAAAAAGTCCTACAACTCCCAGCCAGTTACCATGATTCTTTGTGGGTACCAGTGACAATTAAGGGTGCAATCCTATGCACGTTTAGACAGAAAAAAAAAAAAGTCCTACAACTTTCAGCATGCTGGAAGTTGTAGGACTTTATCATGTCTAAATGTGTTATAGGATTGTACCCTAAATAGATACTAAAAATACATTGTAGTTAAAAAGAAAGGGGGATCCTCTGGAGAAAAAAAATAATAATATTGCCTGTCTTTAGGTGTGCGATATCCCATAGGCCATCCTTTGGTTGGGAGGGGGACAGGAGAGGAAGAGAACAGGCTGTCCCTGGTGAGGTCTGCAACATACAGAAGAAATCTTGCTAGGTTAATTCTTCTGCAAATCATGTATAGCTGCAAAATTAAGCACATTGCACAGAGGCAGTGTGATTAAAAGTGGGGGATTGAAGGCAAAAATGCTGATTTGTTTTTATGAATCAAATACATTCATTTTATCACTTCCATTTTTATTTTTTCAAAAAATACAAATACTTTGCCATTAAACTGAAAATAAATGATCCTTATGTTAGAATACCCTGTTGCTGCATCCAAAGCCTTTGCTTTTTTTCTTTAGTCATTAATATTGTATGAAAAATGCAAATCACTGAACTACAAAAAGTTATAGCATTAGTTATTGAGGCAACAGATTTTCGTTTATATGGAGAGCGCAGTGGAGTGAAGCCCAAACCTTCCATTAATTCTCCAGTGTCGTCTGTTGCGTTTCACACTAGCAGATTCTTTTTTAGCAATTGCCACGTAACCAATGTGCTAAAAAACGGACGGGCGGGGCGGGGGGGGGGGAGCCGCTTCAGGCAGGTGAATTGCCACTTTGGCGTTTTGCCTTCCCAACCTCATCTCCTCCCTTTCAATCATGCTTAGGAAAAAAGATAGTGAGGAAAGATAAGAGGAAACTCACACAGTTTCTAAAATAGACTTTGAAAAGTGATATGCTTTCTTGTTTTATTTTTTAAGGGTGGATTTCCCCCCCTATTTGATAAGCATCTGATCTGAGTTCTTAGCTGCCTAGTATAAAAGTGAGCCTATAACTCTAGCTTTAGATGGAATGCTGGTTGTGAAATGCATGAGGGAGGCATATGGGGAAACAGGTCATGGGGGATGTGTTCTCTCTTTATATACAAATGATGGAAAATAAATACTTATCAAATAATGATGGGGTTTTCAACTGTGTTAATCCATAGGAATATCTATAGCA
The DNA here is from genome assembly GCA_021292165.1 of Shinisaurus crocodilurus. Lineage (NCBI taxonomy): Eukaryota > Metazoa > Chordata > Lepidosauria > Squamata > Shinisauridae > Shinisaurus > Shinisaurus crocodilurus. Next base: position 60,265,016 of record CM037880.1, on the reverse strand, counting down.
ACGTTCTCCAACCTGGGGTCGCGACCCCCAGGGGGGTCGCGACGTGTTTCCTGGGGGTCGCCAGCCAGGGTGGAAGCGAGTAGCATTCCTGTGCCCCTTTGCTGTTGGCTGGAACGACTATACTGGAAGGAGGGGGGAGGGAGGGGTGGGTATTTTGCTACAGAAGGAGAGAGCGCGCGCACACCCACACGTGGTGCTTTGTGGGTAACAGGCATGCGAGCCTTGAGAAGGAGCCGCTGCCTGCAGACAGTTGCCTCCAACACGCTGCTGCTGCTGCTGCTGCTGCTGCTGCTGCTGCAGATCTCTGCTCTGCAAGAACGAGTTGGAGGAGGCTGGGCGGATTGAGCTGAAGGGGAGGTGGTCGTGGCAGCGTCCAGGGGCGAGGGGAGGCTAAATGGGGCGCAGAAACCACACCAAATCAGAAGCCTCCCTGGTTTCTCCCCCTCTGCTTCGCTTCTCTCTCTCTCTCTCTCTCTCTCTCTCTCTCTCTCCCCGTGTGCCGGTCTCTTCTTCTGTTTTTGTTGTCCCCAGGCTTGCTTTCTCTTCCTGTCTTTCTTTCCCCCTTCTCTCTCTCTCTCTCTCTCTCTCTCTCTCCCCCTCCTCCTTTTCTTTCCCCGCTGCGGCTCCCTCCTTTTTTTCGCCGTGCTCCTGCTGCTGCTCTGCCGCTTGCCCGTGCCTTATGCTGCTCCTGTTTCTAAGCTGCTTTCGCGTACAGCACATGGGGCGATAAGGGGAGGAGAAGAGGGGGGGTTAGGGAGGGAGGTGGCAGCCGCAGCAGCGCTGGAGGAGGTGGGTGGGGGGAGGGAGGGAGGGAGGCAGAAAGAGAGAGGGGGGTAACCAGAGTGAACTCTCCCGAAGCTGAGGAGCCCCCCCACTAGCCAGGGAGAATGATAAAAGGGGTGGGGGTGGGGGAGGAGGAGGAAGGGGGGCTGGGGGAGCAAAAAAATTAATAAATTTTTATTTAATAATAAATATCAGAAGCAAAAAATAAACCAGAATTTTGCATGCACGCAAAAGTAGAAATTGGAGAGTGTGGGGGGAAGAGGAGCTTGCAGGAGAGGAGATGGAGTGTGGGGGGGAGAGATAAATTTTGCACATACACACAAAAAAGAAGGTAAAGGGGGAGGGGAGCAAAAGGGAGAGAGAGAGAGAGAGAGAGAGACTGTGTGAATGAATTTCATTTCACTTGCTTCTGTGGCTGTTGCAGAACTATTTTTAGCTGTCCCCAGCAGAACAGAGAGCCAGGGTGGCGTAATTGTGAGAGTGTTGGACTGGGACTCAGGAGATCCGGGTTCTAGTCCCCGTTTGGCCATAAAACTCACTGGGTTACTTTGAGCCAGTCACTGACTCTCAGCCTAACCTACCTCACAGGGTTGTTGTGAGGATAACATGGAGAGGAGGAGGATTATGTAAGCCGCCTTGGGTTCCTTGCAGGAAGAAAGGCGGGGTATAAATAAAGTAAAATAAATAAATAAAGTGTATTCTCCTTTCTGATACAAAGCTGGCTAGTCAAATGATAAATCCGCTCACTCACCTGCTCCCTGTTGGGCCCTATTTCCACCAACATCCAGAGAGAGGAAGGGCAGGTGAGCAAGTACAACAATAGAAATACAAAAAGAATTGTATTTTTTTCATGTTTTTTCTTTACCCCATCAAAATGCAAATTTATGCAAATTTATGCAAATGTGGTAGGGGGTCCCCGGTTACTTTGCCATTACAAAAGGGGGTCGAGACTCGAAAAAGGTTGGGGACCACTGATCTATAGGCTTATCTAGAGCTGTGTGCAAGCAGCTTCTTGAAATTCTTCACCCTATTTGTGGGCAAAGAAATGGAAGAGGGCTTTCTCACTGAATTCTTCCAGGGGGGAGGAGAAAATATTCTGAGAAAATCCTGCAAAGTGGCCTTCTTTTTCTTGACGGGGAGTGGCTGGGAGAAAAATCAGTAATTTTCTTAGAAAAATATTTTCTGAGAAATTTAATCTCCACTCTAGTTTATTCAGTGAGAGTTTGCTAGGTAGCTCCCCCACCATCTTGAATTTTTTGCCTCCTGTCCGACAATTCCCATATTTTCTCTTCTGTTTATAGTGAACAATGACTGCTATTATGGCTCAGCTGCCCAGTAACATGGGATTGGGTCAATGATATCACTTTGCTATCCTAGCTAAGAAAGTATAGAAACTTCCAAGGATGTTATTATACATATAAAATCTAGTTCCCTGTCTTCCATGGTTCATACTGGACTTCTGGTGCTATGAATTCTCCTGTTCTCTACAAGCTACTTGCACAATGCCGGCCCGTATTACCTTTCCCAATAAGCCAGAGTGCCACAATGCACACAACTGCAAAAAATTCACGTGTGAATATATAGAAAAAACAATGATAGTAAACCCAATACAATGATTAGACTGACATACTAAGTATAATCCGGTGCTGATGATAAGAAAGCATATTATAGCAAACAGCATGTCAGATAGTGAGTAACAGGTAACAAAATATAATAATGACACCTGAATACAAGCGGCAGCAACAACTTATTTAATGTGATATTAATATAATGAGTAACAGGAGCCAATTCACAAATGGTCATTAACAAACAAAATACAAACAAGTATTGGGCAGAGAGAAAAAAGCTGCCATCAACAGATAGAGTATAATGTAGTGACAGATTACTATAATAACAGTAACAGAGTACCACAAGCTGTGGGACACTGGAAGCACAACTGAATATAATATGGTGTATGATAAGTAACAAATGCCAAAACAAAATTAACAATAACAAACAAGTGCAGGCGAGTATGAAGCAGTGTAGAAAACTGCTATAAATATAAACAGACTGAGTATGAAGTAATCTTTATTTTTATCTTCCCTAAGAGATATTTTGATCTTTTCTATTTATGTTTTTAAGATAGTGAATAAAATAAAAAAGTGGAAAAATTAAAGTAAGTTCCACGGATTTCATTGGGAAATACTCCCAGGTAAAGGTGTATAGAATTGTAGCCTTGTTCACTAATGTTTCTGTTGGCCAGTCTTTCAAGAGTATGGCCTTCAATGGCAGAATTATTGCATGCTAGTCCTATATTTCACAAATGGAGATGATGAAATCTTTAGCACAAAATGTTTTATTACCATTTTGGCCATGAATTATGGCTGAATTGTGTTTTTACAGGTGCAGGATGAAGAGCAGGTAAAATGTATTTAGTAGATACTTCTGAAGAACAAAAACACAACCTCAGTGAACATCTATTTACACAGTTCCACTCATCTTCAAACCATGCTACTTGTTCTGCTGCTGCTTGTAGCGGACGGGACCCCTCACTCCAAAGCCACACCCTCAATGGGTACTTCGCTCTCACCAAGTGCCACCTTGTATTGGTCACTTCAGACTTTAAACTGTCTTTTAAAGTTGTGTTAGCCGATTATGTGTCTTAGGTCTTATATGTAGCTGTTCACCCACATTTGTTTGTCTTAAGAGCAGTTTGTTTTATTTGATTACTTGAAGCAGGGTGCCCCTCCGTTAATTCACTTCTTACTTTCCTGTCACCAGTCAGACTCTGGAGAATTAGAACTTTGAATAAAAAGGTTGATTTATTGTTCTAACAAAGTCTCTAAACTGATATTCAACTCAGGAACAGATAACTTGGAATTTTCAGCAGTTACATTCAAACTTGTTCTTTGCTTAGATTCAGGTTAAAGGCAGGCAGATGTTATACAGTGCTCTTTGTATCAATTTGGCTTGGTTACTTGAAAGTTACAGTATCAGACCAGGGAACTTAACTGTCCCTCACACTAGTCCAGAGTTTCTCCTTCTTCCTCAGACAGCAGGTCCTTCACGCCCTAAGTGGAGACTCCTGTGAATTGTTCTACACTAACACCTTCACGTTTGCTTTCTCACAACTTAGTACTAGATTTTCTGTCTGAACTCTTCTCTTCAGTACCACCTTTCCCTACCTACTCTACTAACCTTCCACTCCCACTCTCACTCCAACCCAGTCTCTTCCCCAACTAACAACCAGTCTTCAGGCCTGTGGCTTACGTTGGCTCAGCTTGTCTGAGCGTGGAAAGCTAAGCAGGGTCAGGCCTGGTTATTACTTGGATGGGAGACCCCTCCTCTAGTTTCCTGCATTGAGCAGGGGGTTGGACTCGATAGCCTTGTAGGCTCCTCCAACTCTATGATCTATCTATGAAACAACTCCCTTAACTATCAACTCCCTGGGGTTCTATGCTCTCGGCCTCAGCCAATCAGAGCCTCTGGAATGTTCAGCTTGGCCCCTCCCTGGGCTTCTGCCTGTCACTCCTCCACACTGCTCTCTTCCTTTCTGTGGATAGCATTGCCCTGGAACTTCTCACTGCTCAGAAAATATGATTCCATCAGGCTGCAGAGAGAGTAGAGAAGCAGGGCTATTTTATTGCCTCTGCTGAGAGACCATCTTCCTTTGGCCCACCCTCAGCAGTCACCTAGTGGCTGCTATTCCATCAAGCTACCTGAACTAATTCTATCCCAGCTGGTTGTTATAAGAATTGTAACTTTCACCGGTGCCTGAGCTTGCTTGCTTTCCTCTTCCCTCCCCATCCCTGTTTCCTTGTGTCTTTTAGACTGTAAAAGATTGAGGGCATGGACTTCCTTACTTTGTAAGCTACTCTGGGGGCCCTTTTGGCTAAAGTGCAGTGCAGAAATACTTTTAAACAAATGATAAAAGATGTGTTTCCAGGACTGGCAGGTGTACCAGTCATATTTGGGCAGGGCTGTTGCCCCCACACCTGAAAGAAACAGTTAGGCAGCTGGGTCTAGTAGCCACCGTTCAAATTTTCTACAATACCCTGACATAGCGTTGCTGTGGGATACTGAGCAATTAAAATAATGGGCTGGCTCAGCTGCTTGATGCTAAGGTAAGCCTGCCAGGGCCCACCAATGGAGGAGAGGACCCTCTAAAGGCCACTCTACTGGGGGGGGGGGGTGGAGCTTAAACCTGAAGCCAATCTTATGCATTCCATTTGTTTCATTGAAATAATGGTGAATTTAAAATAAAAGTAGGCCAAACTTATCACGCAGTTGTGGGGTCCACGGCAGAAAACTTAATGCAGAAAGAATTCCTTGAAAGTTTTTTAAAAACAACAACAACCAACCACTGACTTATATTAACCACTTCTGTTGTCATGTTTAAAAGGGTCTTCTCCACTGACAGATATTTGAATTTAAGAAGGCAGTTGATATTTCATCTTTTAGATGAGTAGCTTGTTGCAATCTGACCAGCCATATGTTTAACTGGAACCAGTGCTTAAAATATGGTAGGATAAGGCCACATCCCGAGTCCCTCCAATTTTAGCCAAATCATGCCTACCATAGCCTTCCAAAAGAGGAGCTAAAGTATTTGTTTAGTTTAAACTTTAAACTAAAGGGAAGTAGGGGCCTGGGCATCTTTTTGTCCTCCTCTAATTCAAACACTGATGTTCCATTCCTGCCACCCCTGCTATGAAAGTCAGCTCCCAAGTTTATCAGGAATAGCTCTGTAGTTCAAGGACCAGGAAGAAGAGTTAGCGCATATAAGCTGTCCAACAGAGAGCACTGTAAGAAAAGTGTTGCTTCAGTAAGGACTAGGCTCCAGTTGAGCAGCTTTATTTGGGAATGCTGATGCCCCACCCCTTCCAGCTTGTCAGTAGGGTCCTCATCCAGAGCATGCTTCCTCCCAGGGCCGGATTAAGAACATTATGGGCCTGGTGCTGAGGATTTTGGTGAGCCTTTTTATGGAAATAAATAAAATGAAGACGCAATTTTATATTAAAACAAATTAAATATTTTAATTACCATTAAAGTGCCAAAACAGAAACATATTGAAAATATTCTTTTTTTGTAAACAATAAGCTTGTTAACTCAATAAAACCGTTATAAATAGAACATTCACAACAACCATTTTTAAATAAACCTAAACCATATAAACAATTTAAATATAAGTGTATGATGTTTGGCTCATAAAAATTTGTTCCTTAAAGTATTATTATTATTATTATTATTATTATTATTATTATTATTATTAAAGCATCATAATCAATACAGCCTGTGTTGTGATTATGGTGCAGAGAGTAACTCTTGAAATAAATAGCAACCACTAGTTTTAAACACACAAACAGGTTATTCACTGAACTCTAACCTGCATTTAAACTAAATGAATCAAGCTGGTAGATTAAAATAAAATTACACATTAACTTTTCTTCCTTTTTTACTTGCAAATTCCTCAATTTGGAAGGCAGGAGGAGCGGCGGGCACTGCAAACACTGCAGGTCCGGGAGCCTTTTGCAGCAGCTTGCACCGAGAAGCCCCTCCGGGAAGCGGTTCGTCTCCCACCCCCCAACCTTGCTCCTGCTCTCACCCAAGTGCTGCACCCGGAATCCCTGCCGCGCTTCAGCTCTTCGCCAGGGAAAACTCGCAAGGAGGCCAATTTCCAAGCGCACCCTCTATGGACCATAGAGATAGGAAAGGGGGTTTGACTGAAACACACACAGCCTAGACTTCCGGCTCCCTTTGAGCATCAGGCAGCCGCCTAGCGCAGAGCGAGAGGAGCTGCTCTACAGCCATAGATGCCCTGGTCCCATCTCTTTGCTCGGGGCGCTCTCCAAAGAGGCCGTGTTCGCTGAGGAACCGGAAGTGTCGCTGCGGTTTCAAGGGTGCCAAGAATTGGGCTTTGCAGGTTTGCAGACGGACAGTAGCTGAGACTCAAGGGCAAGTGCGGCAGCGGCAGCGGCAGCAGGCAGCGGCGCGGCTCGGGCGAGTGGCGCTGCCGGGCCTGTGGGCCTATTTTGTGGTAGGGGCCTGGAGCTGCAGTTCCAATAGCCCCTATCTTAATCCGGCCCTGCCTCCTCCTCACAGGTAGGGCTCAAAGATAGCTGTTGTGCTGCCAGATGAGCACTGCGTCTCCAGCTCTGAGCATCTGTCCAGACCCGCTGCTGCCTTTGCTCATGGGGTCCTGAGGGTGAACCTGGTAGGCCTGAAGCAGGGCAATGGGACAAGTCCAGGTGTTTAGGTTCCTTCAATGCCACAGCCTTCTCGAGTGGGACATTGCTTCTGGTGGTGGTCTTGGAAAGGCTATTAGCATTCTTTGGCTTCTCCTGACATCTCATTTAAATGTCTTAATCACTCCTTTAACACATGTTTGCATCTCCACTTTGTTGGGTTTTGCATAGGCAGAATGAGATTACCTACCTGACATCGGGATTATCACCTGACCTGGTGGGTGTTACTTGAGTTCAAGTACAGAAGGCCTTTGGTCACGAGACATGGTCTCGAGGTGATATGACTCGGCAGCCTTGAACAGATTTGGGGTAAACATGTTGATGAATAGGTTGTGCAACTGGGGTGAGTAATATCTATTTATAGGTGCAGGGTCTGGGGTATATAAAGCTAGCACACTTGATGATAGCTTTTTTCCCACTTGCTTGCTCTCTCTTCCACTTGCTGGCTTGCTCGTCTCGACTCGACATGTCTCTTGGACTTCACTTCATCTAGCCTTACCACTGGGGTATAGGTTTTGAGTCTGCAATGATGTAGTGAGTAGAGATGCATTGATTGCCTTAATCCCATGTAATTGGGTCTTACAAATAAACTCTTTAATCTTTATTAACTGCTGTTATCTCCTCCTTCCGCCTGCGTGACTGGGACTGAGGGTCATTGGCTAGGGGAGCTTTTGAACCCGGGTCAGTCCAGCTCTCACACACTTATGGTTTAGAAACTCTATTTAGTGTTTTCAAAAATGCTCAAAATATCCAGAATATTTAGATATTTCCATTTACTCTGCCAATGCAGGTGTTTGCGTGACTATATATATACACACACACACACATGCTATTGCAAGCATGCTAAGTTGCTAAGAAATGTTCCAAGACACTTGTAATTAAAAGAATTTACGTTGGATGTTAAAGCTGCTGGAAATCAAAATCAGTGTTATAATACTCCTTTTTTTTCTTAATTAGAAAGCAATTTACCCCCCAAATGGTTTTTCCTATATGCTTCCTTGTAATAATGAAACATTAAGGATTTTGTGTGTGTGTGTGTGTGTGTGTGTGTGTGTGTGTGTGGCAGAAGTAATTACAGCAGTTACTAGTATGTAAAATACCACTCTTTGAACATCATAAATCAATTTGTGATTTAAGATTGCTTCCACACTTGGGCCCTGCTAGTGATGCTGAGGCATTGCTCTTCCACAAGCAGCTAGAAGCAGAATTAAAAGGGTGGTTTCCCATGGCATTTAATCCTACAATTCATCTCAACAAAGGTCCTGTTTCTCCCACTTACTGGTCTTTTAATTAGCTGTTTCCTTTCAAGCATGGCCAATCCAATTATAAATTTGCCACTGCAAGACCTTTTGCCTGGGGTCTGCTAAGAGTTGCTTGCTTCAACCTTGGCTTCCATCCTGACCACATAAAATCTGACAACAGTTTGGCAATTTAGCCAGAGTTGGAATAGATAAATGGTGGAATTGTTTGAAATAAGAAAGGGAGACTAGGCAAGATATTCATTCTTATTATAGCTATTCTAGCTGGCCATGATGACTTATCCTTATGCCATTTTTGAGTATCCAAGTGAATTTGTCTGTACAATGGCTGATAGTTGAGTTTATATAGTTCATGTAGTGAGGGAGAGATATGAACTTCCAAATGTCGCCAAGGCTTAGTAACCCACACAAAGGGGAATTTATTTTCTAGATTGGCTTGTGTAACTGCAGATAGAGTGACATTAATCATCTCTGATTTCTGATAGTTTGCTTTGTAACTAGAGGTTTGCCCAAAATCATCAAGCAGTGAGATTATTTCTGGTAGTGCTGATTTGGATTTATATAGGGGTCATATCATCCACAAACAAGCCCATTTTATGTTCTGTATGACCACATGTATGCCTTGGATATGCCGATTAGCATGGAAAGCAACGGTAAAAGGTTAAACAGCTAGGGCATATAGATTCATAGATCATAGAGTTGGAAGGGGCCTACAAGGCCATCGAGTCCAACCCCCTGCTCAATGCAGGAAACTAGAGGAGGGGTCTCCCATCCAAGTAATAACCAGGCCTGACCCAGCTTAGCTTTCCATGCTCAGACAAGCTCAGCCAGTATGAGCCACAGGCCTGTATATAGTAAATGAAGCAATGGGCAAACTTGCCTTGTGCCCCTCTGTAGCTGAAAAATCCTTGAATTGTGATTATTAACAGAGACAATTGCTTGAGAACTTTGATAACTGGATGTGATAGCCTTTAAAAAAATATTGGGGCAAAACCCATCTTCAACAGTAGGTATTTAAGATAAGGCCATTCAACATGCTCAAAGGCTTTTTCCACATCAAGGGACAAAATCGCCATGGAATTTTGTCCATCTTTGCTTTATGTAGAAGATCTATGGTATGCTGCACATTCTCTGCTGAATGCCTGCATGGAATGCCTGCTTTCTGGATGTGTTGGGTTTCCAATAAATTCAATTTGTGCCATACTGCTGTCAATTTTGTATATATTTTATTTGAACTGGTTCTCACTTTTGTTCCAAGTCCTGCCATTCAGCTGAAAGTTCTGAGTACATCTGAATCCTCACTTTCTTTATTTTCAAGGCAGCTGATAAGAACCACCCTCCAGCCACAGCCTTGAATGCATCCCAAACTTCTAGTGGGGAGGTTTCATGATGAGAATTCTCAGAAAAGTATTGGGAGATTTCTTTACTCAATTGATAAATTAAAAATGGATTCTGAAGAAGTGTATTCAGTCTCCATACGGGACTGTGTATGATCTACTGGGTGTGGAGAGTGCAAGGTAGCTGAGATCCATACATGGTCAGACCAGGTAATTGTACTAAGTAATAAATGATGTTTTGTGCAATTTTAGTAAAATGAAAGGGAAATGAGACAGAATGTACCTGGGAAGGAACTAAACTGAATCTAACACAGAATAGGACACTGACTGACCCATCCTTCCCTAACTGGGAGAGGACGACGGGTACAAGGAGGCCCGTTGCTTTCCATTTAAATGACCAGGGTACGGGGAATGCTATCAATTTTATGACAAGTTGGGCCAGCTAACCTCTGGAAGACCAAATCAAAGTGACCCGATAGCTAGCGCTGGGCCAAAACAGAATGAAATTTATAGGGAAATGAATGCACCTAGGGAGAGACAAATGCAGTTACTAGGGGGACACTTGCTCACATACTCAAGTGAGGATCTTGAATTGTGTGATCACAAAGAATTAGGCCAGCAGATGTGGCCAAGGCATGCAATTTGGCTTATTTAAAGATGTTGAATCGTGTGTAATCCCTTTACTCGGACTGTTAGCCTCACTTGAGTACTGCGTCCAGTTCTGGGCACCACACTTTCAGAAGGATGTAGACAAACTGGAGAGGGTTCAGAGGAGGGCAACAAAGATGATAAAGGGACTGGAAACAAGGCCCTATGAGGAGAGACTGAAAGAACTGGGCATGTTTAGCCTTCAGAAGAGGAGACTGAGGGGAGATATGATCGCACTCTTCCAGTATTTGAAGGGATGTCACACAGAGGAGGGCAAAGATCTCTTCTCGATCATCCCAGTTTGCAGGACACGGAATAATGGGCTCAAGTTACAGGAACCTAGATTCCACTTAAACATCAGGAAAAATTTCCTGACTGTCAGAGCAATAAGACAATGGAATCAACTACCTAGGGAGGTTGTGGGCTCTCCCACTCTGGAGGCATTCAAGGTGCAGCTGGACAGCCATCTGTCAGGGATGCTTTGACCTAGATTCCTGCATTGAGCAGGGGGTTGGACTCGATGGCCTTGTAGGCCCCTTCCAACTCTACTTTTCTATGATTCTATACACATGTTGAGTGGTATCTCTCAGATAGGTTCAAGTGACTACCTCCCAGATTGGCCTGTCAGTTGTCATGACAATGTACAAACAGAGGGCTACTTCTCATGAGACACCTATCATGTGGATGTTGCTTAAAACAACCTGTGTGGTGGCTGTTCCATGTGGTGAACAGTTCGTTTGTGACGTGTGTATCAGCTAGCTACGTGGATAAGCCCTCATCACATGGTTTGTCTTTGTCTCCATGCCATTGCAAAACATTCCCAATGGTGCCTTGCAATTGTGTGGGGACAACCTGTTTGATGGGACTGACCGAGTAGGTTCACAGAAACAGATTGCAGTTCCAAGTGGCCTTCATGTGGTGAACGAGTGAGAAGCAGTCCTAAATCAAAAGGTCTAAGGACTCATCATGAATTGATATGTGATACATCCTTAAGCACATCAGCAGCTGAAAATATTGATCAGACCTGTTGACTTGAACATCTCTGCAAATTTTAACATGCAAAGATATTAAGGAATCTGGTCTATGTGGCCTGCAAATTGTATAGTGAAAAATGGCAGGACTTTATAGGAAGAACTTCCTGATGGTACAAGCTGTTCAACAGCTTGTGAAACAGACTGCCTGGAAGGAGGTGGACCTTCCTTCATTAGAGTTTTTAAAGCAGAGGCTGGATGGTGACCTATCAGGGATGCTGCAGTAGAGGATTTCCTGTATTGGCAGGGAGTTGGACTAGATAAATGACAGTTAAAGACCTATTTGTTTACCTGGGCTTTTTGAAAAAAATAAAAAAATCCCTCTTTTCTTTGCTGCATCATGTGAACTGTTATCTGTTACAGTTCTCCCGTTTGGTTATGTTTTTTGTCAATGTTGTATTATTTTACGATGTTTTATTCTTACCCCACTTTGGTATTATTTTATAATGAAAAGCGGGTAAGAAATTTCTTAAATAACTAATAAATAGGTCAGCATCCCCAACCTGGTGCCCTTCAGATGTTTTGGACTACACATTTATCAGCCCTAAGCAGTATGGCCAGTAGCCAGGGATGATGGGCCTGTAGTCCAAAACATCTGGAAGGCACCAGGTTGGGGAAGGCTGGACTAGATGTCCTTGGAGGCCCTTTACAACTCTATGAATGTATAAGCTTATCCTATTATGCCCTACTTAGAATGTAAGATATTTTCTTCTGTTCAATGCTCAGGGATTCAGGTTCCTGTTTTATCCAGGTATGCAAGGAGTGGATCAAAGACTCCAAATGCTCACTTTAATATTGAACAAAGTTCAGAGGGAAGAAGAGCAGGCCTTGTTCCTATCATTCAGTGTTTGCTTCATTATTTTTACCTAGCTGAGGTGTGTTTGGCCATCTCAGAGTAGAAACTGGTGAACACAACTCTCCTGTAGCATTCCATCTTTGACTGTAAGATTGAGTCACAAATGACCATGTCCTTTTTATTATGAGAACACAGATTCACAGAAATAATGTTCTTCTAATATGACTCCCTGCCTGTAGGGAGGAGCAGGGGAACAAATCAAATCTACCAATCAGTAGATGAAATCTAGATTAACATTGCAGGTGATTATCCTTGGTTTCTGCTTTGATAAAGCCATGATGTCATATTTTACCATATTTCAGCAAATCGTGATACACAGATAAGTATAATACATGACTCATCAACTGGTGTACATTTCAATTCTGAATGTTAAAAGCTAATTTAATTAGGTAAAGTGGCTTTGTTAAAACCTTTGGCTCATCCCTGCTGTAAAGTCAATGGGTTACATATGCTGTCCCTGGGTGCTGCATCATTCAGTTCTATGTTTGACATTATATAATGTTGTTAGAAAAATTGACATGGTGCATATACAGAGTGTAAGAATGAAGAATACACGTGTATTGAACAAGGCTGTACATAGCAGCATCACCAATATGTAAAGATAAAAAAGTAATAAGCCTTTAGTTTTAAAGTGCATTTATTTATTTATTTATTTATTTATTACATTTATCAATCGCCCATCTGGCCGGTCACCCGGCCACCCTGGGCGATGTACAATTAAAATACAATAAAACACAATAAAATATAATAATTAAAACAATATAAAAAAATTCTCATTAAAAACCTAACCCACCCCATATTCCCGCCTGAACAGCCATGTTTTTAATGCACGGCGGAAGCTCATCACGGAGGGGGCATGGCGAAGGTCACTAGGGAGGGAGTTCCATAATGTGGGGGCCGCCACAGAGAAGGCCCTCTTCCTAGTCCCCACCAGCCTGGCTGCTCTGGCTGATGGGATAAGGAGAAGGCCGTCCGTGGCAGACCTTGTTGAGCGGCCTACTTGATGTTGCTGGAGGCGCTCCTTGAGATTTCATAGATTTCATAGATCATAGAGTTGGAAGGAGCCTACAAGGCTATCGAGTCCAACCCCCTGCTCAATGCAGGAAACTAGAGGAGGGGTCTCCCATCCAAGTAATAACCAGGCCTGACCCTGCTTAGCTTTCCACACTCAGACAAGCTGAGCCAGCGTCTGGGCCGGAGCCGTGTAGGGTTTTAAAGGTCAAAACCAACACCTTGAATTCGGCTCGGCAAGCAACTGGTAGCCAGTGCAACTCTTTAAGCACTGGCGTGATGTGATCACGCCGGCGGCTGCCCTTAATCAGGCGAGCCGCCGCGTTCTGTACCAGCTGAAGCTTCCGGACCGTCTTCAAGGGTAACCCCACGTAGAGCGCATTACAGTAGTCTAGGCGAGAGGAGACCAAGGCATGAACCACTGATGGGAGCAGGTGATTAGGAAGGTAGGGGCGCAGCTGCCGTATCAGATGGAGTTGATACAGCGCCGCCCGGCTCACAGCTGCCACCTGAGCCTCCATGGACAGCTGGGAGTCTAGAATGACCCCAGTCTAGAATACTGGCACTGGCCAGTAGCATGTCTGGCTACTGGCCAGTGCCAAAGTTCTGCCGGTTGGCAGCAGGCCCAGACAGTCAAAAGTACATTTGCTCCTCTGCTTGGATACTTTTATCTATCATTCTGTTCCCTCTCTAAGAAAGCAACCTTGGCACACAATGGTTCTTTCAAGTAAACAAGTAGGGAAAATTCTTTCTACAAGCTGTTTTTCAGACAACAGGCTGGAAGGTGACTTAAGTTCAGACAGAAGACAGGCAGCATGGATTTCTTAAAATCCATTTAATAATATGGCAATTTGTATACATAGTAGGATTTCTGACACTGGGAATTTATTTATTTATTTATTATATGTATACCCCACCTTTTTTCTTGCAAGGAACCCAAGGCGGCTTACATAATCCTCCTCCTCTCCATTTTATCCTCACAACAACCTTGTGAGGTAGGTTAGGCTGAGAGTCAGTGACTGGCCCAAAGTCACCCATTGAGTTTCATGGTCAAGCGGGAACTAGAACCCGGATCTAGTATCTAGATCTAGTAGAATTGTAGGCCAAAGACATTTGGGGACCCAGGTTGGGGAAACACTGTCTTAGACTGAAATATTCACATAAAACATGAAAGGAAGAACTTTAAGTTCAGTGACAGAGCACCTGCTTTGCATACAAAAGGGTCCCAGTTTCACCAAAGCTGGGAGAGACTCCTAATCTGAAACCCTGGAGAACTGCTGTCAGTCAGTGGTTGTGCTGATCTGGCATGATGAGAGTCTGAGTTAAAGCTGCATAAGGGCTCAATCCTATGCATGTTTGGACAGACAAAGGTCCTGCAGTTCCCAGCATACCCTGGCCAGCAAGGGTGGCATTGGGGAGCGGCCCACAAGGGCTGGAACCCTAAAATCTCTGGGAGATCACCCTGCTGTCCATAGGCACTTGTTAAGGTAAAAGTCCAGAGGCCCTGATGAACTCTGTTGCACCCCCGTTGGATGAACTGGCTTTTTGCCCACATACCACCTCCTGTTGCACCTGGCCTTGCTTATCTGCCTTGTTATTCCAGACAAGGAACCTTGAAGGGCCTGCTTTGGTTATGTTGTTCCTTTGTTCTGAATTGTATGCCTGACCATCATATCTGCACCTCGGTTGCTATCTGGCCCCATTTCCTTGTGCCAACTCCAAAAAATACAAGCGAGAGAAGAGTCCCTTTGATTGATAAGAGGTACCAAGAGTAGCAGGCCTGATATCTCGGGTGACCTAAGAGGTCGTGAAAAACATCAGCTTAGCCAAGAAAAAGATAGCCAGGTGGCCTTCTATCTAACTAGAGATTAAGACTTGCCATGTTCAAAGAAATGTATTTGATTGGTTGTTGTCATATTCGGGGAAATGTATCTGATTGGTTGGCATGTTTAAGCGAATGCACTTCATTTGCTGAGAATGAATACACCCATGAGTGTAAAAAGGTATAAGAAGACCTGCATGCCCCACCTTCCTTTGTTCAGCTTTTGATCCTGTTGTGAGCCACAGAGCTGAACCTTTTTGCGCAGAAATAAAACTTTGAAAAACTCACTCCTGGGTGTGCTGCTTCTCTTTCCTTGAGTATTGGATTCTCTGAGGAGAGAACTCAGAGCATATTTGCACAACAATGTGGATCTCCTGTACAGTTCCCTCACTAATATACTGCAATTTCTTGTGACCCCAAGCATGCACTGGGTCTTTGACTCCCATGGAAAGCAGCACAAACTGAAGGGCATGCCGTCGGTGAGGTTTCCTTCTGACATCCACCACTTGAGAGATTCCTTGACTTTTCGAGGTAACCGAAAGCACTTCGACGGCTTGTCTTTTTCTGTGTCGAAGTTGCGTATGAAATAAGATTGAAGTGGTCGCATTCGTAGCCTTGCGTGTCGAACCACCAATATTGTAGAGGCCATGTGGCCTAGAAGACATTGTATGGCGTGAGCTGAACAGATGTTGAGGCAATTCAGTCTCTTTTGATGTGGTAAGTATTTTTTGGACTCTGTTTTGGGGCAGATAAGCCTGGCCGTCGATTGCATGCAGTCTTGCTCCGATGAACTGAATGTCTCTTACAGGTTGAAAAATTGATTTTTTTGAATTCAAGCAAAGTCCCAGTTCGTCTAGAAGACCAAGAGTGTCTGTCAGTGCGTGTCGCAGTGCAGGTTCTGACGGTGCCACTATCAACCAGTCGTCGAGATACGGGAAGATAGTGTTGCCTCTTGCTCGAAGACTGGCGCAGACGGCAGCCATGCATTTCGTGAATACTCTCGGCGCGGTGGAGAGGCCGAACGGTAACACGATGAACTGGTAAGCATTTGCCCGATTATGAACCAGATATATTTTTGGCTGCCTTTGTGGATATCGATGTGGAAGTAGGCATCCTTGAGGTCGATGGATGCAAACCAATCGGTCTTGCGTAGAAGTGGTAAGATCGATTGGAGTGTGACCATGCGAAACCTCTTCGGTGGAATAAAGAGGTTGACCATTCGAAGATCGGTCTGAGTCCCCCATCCTTTTTCTCTACGGCAAAGTACCTGGAGTAGAGGCCCTCTTGCTGATCTTCTATGGGAACTGGTCTTATTTCTCCCTTTTGAAGGAGAGAGGAGACTTCTTCGATCAGCACTAGTGTTGGTTGAGTTGCCTTGACACCAAGGAAAGGAGGGAGGACCCGGAACTCGATCTCGTATCTGTGTCGGATTATATTTAACACCTACCGATCCGTGGTGATGTTGTACCAGGATCGGAGGTGTCGACACAGACGAAAGCTGAAAACAACATTTGGAGCAAGAGAAGAGATGACGGCTGGATGAATACAGGAGTCAAACCCGCTGTCTGTTGTAGTCACCTCCTTTGCGGGAGCCCCAGTACCGCTGCTGGAAAGTCAACTGCTGCAGTGCCTGGGGCTGCTGGTTACGAGGCTGACGTGTTGTACCTCTGAAGGGTTTCGATAGAAGTGGGAGCGAGCCTTGCAGCGGCTGCCTAAACTAATTCTTCGAGCTAGTCGATTTTCCTTCTCCCCCTTCCACAGACCTGACACGCGAACACAATTGAGCTGCAAATCAGCAAGATCTTTTGCTCGAGGCTCGAGAGATAGCTCCCTTCTAACTCTGAATATTATAAACCCTAGCTAGCTCCCCATGTCCTTCAGCAAGAAGTTCTCACACAAAGAAATGTAGTAACAGTGATTGAAATGCAAAACCTAATGCAAAACCTAAGTCAGCAGGTTCACAGCAGGTGCTAAAACACAGGTAAAACCTGTTTAAGAGAAATGCTAATTTGAGAACAACAGCTCTTGCTCGGGTTTGTAATGCAGATGTCTGGGAGAGCACCTTTTTATGCTCGCAAAAATCGTTAAGTATGCTGAGTGAACAGAACAGACCTATCTCAATGCGAAAAAAGCCTTCGAGTTAAATTAGCACATCCCTAGTTGCGAAGACAGGAAAGGTTGCGTTGGGTATGGTGGTTTTCCCCATCGTCTTTGTCTATAGGGTCTCATCATCGGCTGGTGTGACAGACCCATTTTCTTGGCATTCGCTAACGCCTTCTGAACTGCGTCCATCGAATCGTCAGTGGTTGCATGGAACAGACCCTCGTCGTCGAAGGGCAGATCTTCAATTTGCGCTTTCGAATCCATGGACAAATTCATGGATCATAGCCAGGCATGTCTACGCAATGCCACTGAGGCAATCATGGAACGAGCATGGCTGTCCGCTTGATGTCTCGCTGTGTTCATTTGAAGGGCAGCCATGCTCGTTGCTTCTTTTTGAAAAACTCTTGCTAGTTCCCGTTTTTCATCGGGTAAATAGTCACATAAGTCACCAACTTTGTCTGTCAGGAACATCTGGTAGCACGCCATGATAGCCTGATAATTTGCGATTTTTAGTCCCATGGAGCTGGAAGAATATATTCTTCGACCGTAGGAGTCGAGTTTCTTTCCCTCTTTGTCTGACGGGGTCGAGTGCTGTCGTCCTCCATGAGATTGAGAGGATTTCACTATTATAGAATTCGCAGGGGTGCGAGAATAGGAATTTTGCATCCTCCTCTCGCACTCTGTACATGGATTCCAGTTTCTTCGCAGTTGGATGTGCTGATGCTGGGGTTTTCCATGTCTCATGCACCATGTCCGACAAAGCTGGAAGGAAAGGCACCAGTGTTTTCGATGTTTGAGTGTCCTGAAGAATACAGAAAATGGGATCTTTAGTTTTCGGTTCTTTGGTTTTTGTCTCTATGCCCAATGCCGATGTCATTCTAGAAATGTGTTCGGCAAAGGACCCCATGTCCTCAGAGGGAGAGACGGATGCTTTGGAGTCGACTTGAGCATCCGGTGAAGTGGAATGCGTCGATTCCAATATTATAGACTCGGAATCGGTTGTATAGTCCATTTCAGAGGACGATTTGGTTTGGGTACGCTCCACCCTCCCGTCGGCAGTTTGTGCTGGTTGCTCGGTTGTTGGGCATTCTGCAACAGGTATGTGCTCAGTCTCCACCGGTGGTAGTTGGGGTGGAGAAGAGCGATGGCTATAGGTTGGTGACCTAGACCGACGTCGTGGTGAGAGGGTTGGTCGTCCTCGACGTCGAGGTGAGGGACCGTGTCGATGATAGTACCCGGCACGACTAGTGGATCAGTGGCGACGGTCCTCATAGGTGTAGGTGGAATAGTAGGACCTCGAAGCAGAGACCATCGAATACACTGAGCCTTCTCGCGAGACCGGGGATCGAGATTGATAGTGGTGCCTGTCATAGCGGCTCGCAATCGTTGGGCTACGCCTTGGTGACAAGGTCTCTCGACGTCGTGATGAGGTTTCTCGACGTCTCGAAGGTTCTCGAGATCAAGTATGGGATCAAGAGCGTGATCGATCCCCTGCTTGTTGAGGCAGATGATGAGAGACAGATGGCGAATCCACAATTTCGCCATCCGAGACGGATTGGACCATCGGTCTCGTAGCTTGAGGCCGAGGTTCCGTCGATTCCAGGATTGAATCCTTAGATGAGACCATTTCGCACACCAATGGGGACACAGATCTGGCAGTATGTGTCTTTGGGCTAGATGGTCGTGTCGACTCGGCAGCACTAACAGAGGCTTCTGTAGTGATCGGCCGGTCCGCAGTTGGAGTTTTAGCCGCGGAGTGTTTTTCTCCGATCTTGCTTAAGCAGGCTTTTCTCTTTTTTCTTTTTCAGTTGCTCCTTTGTTTTCTTGGCCTTTTTAGGCATTTTTTCGCTAGATAGGCCTCTCTTGTCATGGTGGAGGATGGCTTTGATCCCGAAGTGGGGTGAGATCCTCCTGGCCTTTCCTCAGGAGCCAGGGCACTCGCAGAAAGGGATTTCTCCCACATGAGCACCCTCAACTTCATAGCCCGATGTTTTCTCGCCTGCTTTGTAAAGGCTTGACAATGCGGGCAAGTTTCCATGATATGTGTTTGCCCTAAGCAGAGCAAACACAAAGAATGGCCGTCTGCTGGTGGGATTTTAGTCCCACAGTGGACACATACAAAGCCAGGGCTGCTATCCTTAGATAAACAATGTAAAACTTACTGTGTGCAGAAGCTTACAAGATTTCCTGGCATGCTGACAAAATTTTCTAGATATATGTGCCCATGGATTTTGCTTCTAAGGGCCAAACGTTCAAGTGTCTATGTGTGCTTAACTTGGCTATTTCTGTTTGGGAGAAAAAGCAGCCATCTGGCCCTTATCTGGAATATGCTCCTGATCTGGATAAGGTCCTGTGCTGGGTTTTTTTTGCTGAAATTGCTGCTTACTTGCTATTTTCCACCAAAGATGCTGTTTGAAGTAAGAAAAGAAAAGAAAAAAGAAAAGAGCAGCCAGGAGGGAGTGATTTTTCATCAGAGATCTCTTGTGGGGCCTCAGTCCAGATCAGGACTAACTAACATGTGACTAACATTGCATGTTCTTTGGCCCTAAAAGTTGCCTATCCCCACTCATGATTGGCAGGTAGTTTGCACCACTGAAGCAGGATGATAAGATGACAATCCTGTATACATTTACTTGGAAGTTTAATTGAACTAAGTAGGACTTATTTCTTGAGTGTATAGGATCACTGTATAAAACAATTCCTCTAAAACCTTCCTGGCTTTAAATTTCAAATAACATGAGGATTCGCTGCCTATTAAAAAAATGATTTTTGTTGTTGTAGAAGTGCTGGCCCTGGATGTAATCTGTTCTTGTATCTTCTTATAAATAACAATGACAAACTACTTTATATTAAAACTATGCTGTGAAGATGGGACTTGCAGTGAAGGCCAGGCTGCAGGCTGGGTTCCCCCTTCCCCCCTTTGCTGTTTAATTAGAGGATTTTTACTTCAGTTTTCTGTCTCTCTTTTGGAATGCGTTGGGAGTCTTGGGGCGGTTGGTAACACCTGGGAGATAGCAACTGTCTGCAGAGCTGGGAAGCAAGGTCAGGCGTTAATTGGGATGAAGTCATGAGAAAGTATCCGCAGCTGGGAAAGGGCGGGGGGGGGCCCTCCTTCAGAAGGTAGGAAGATAGGATTGGTGGAGACTGGGCGGGATAATGGGCCCTAGTTTTGGATAAAGGAGCTGGGTGAGAAAGGTGCAGTGTTCTTCCTCTTGGGCTTGGATGCTGTGGAAGTTCCATCTGGGCAGGTATGCCAATCTTACAGGATAGCTAGGAAAAGCTAGGCCTGGTTTGACTTATGTTGTTCTTGCAGACTTTTGGGGTTTGTTTTAATATCCTTTTAGAGTCCCTTTTTATCCCCATTCCCTTTTCCTCACAACCTTCTACCTCACTCCCTTTTCCCTTGCTCTCTTTTAGCCCTTTCTTATAAGGGATTATTTTTACTTGTATTGGACAATTGGAGACCCTACACTGACTAACTTTTTATTTTTGCTTTTTAATAAAGTCTCGATCTTAAATTGACGTGTGTTCTTTTGTTTAAAGGTTGGGCTGCTACACCAGTTTGGTGTAAGGGACCGTTGGTAGGTAGGTGGCAGTCCGGGAAACAGTGGGACTGTGGTGGCCTACCCTGTAGGGCTGGCATAGTCCAGTTCCTTCACATATGCTACTTTGCATGTAAAGTTCTTTATTATTCAAATAAGCCCAGCTCACAAATTCTTTAATCCCATAAAATGTCACTGTTTTCAGGAAGCCCATTTTCCAACAAAGACTTAGGGGGAAACTCTAGGATTTCCCCCATATTTTTAAATGGAGAATGTAACAACAACAACAACAACAACAATAATAATAAATTTATTTTTTACCCGCCTCTCCGTCTAGATCGAGGCGGGAATGTAGGTTAATTTCCCCCATAACTAGACTTTATGACTTTATGTTGTGGTTTTCTCCACTGATTTTTGACATGTACAAAGGGTGATGGTACAAAGGGTGAGCACTTTAAAAACTGCCACCTCATATTTTTGTGGCTTATTTAATCATCTGACATTTTGACAAAGCAATCCATAGTTTCAAGGCACTGTAAAGAAAGCAAACAACAATCTTCAAACCACATGAAGCTATTCTAGAATATTCTTCCAAACACAACTTTAATTCCTATCAACTGGTATAATTATAGTTTAATTATGGTTTGATTATAGTAACTGTTAGTGTAATTTTCACAGGACTTGGATCACTATTGCATGTCTCCCAGTGGCTGGGGGACATTCGATGCTGAAGTTCAAATAAAAGGGAAGCATTGTTTACATATTTCCCTTGGATTAGAAAGGGGAAGATCAGTGAATTTGGATAACAGAGATTCAGGTATGGGGTTCTGGTGTAAATTGCTGACATCATATCCTAATATTCTTCTATTTGCAGGCATCCACTGAAGACCTCCAGGGATGGTGAGTTGTGGTGAGAATAGTTCCTCTTTTAGAGAATAGGTGTGCATTCAAACGACATGAAACATAGGAATATTAAATTATAAACAAAGCAGGATGGCCAGGAACTTCCAGGGAGACAGTGGAACAAAATGGGGTATTCATACAAACTTCCTTGTGCATTCAGTGAACACCTGAGTCTGAGGTATTATGTCAAAGGGAAAATGTTTGGAAATGACACCTTAGGAAGAAATTTGCAAATTTTCGGGAGGACTTGGATTCACATAAACAACTGTCTTAAAATAATAACGGGTTTACCCATTAAGGCAGCCAAAACATAATTTTAAATAAATAAAAATAAAATAGAAGCACCTTAACTCCCTTTACCTGATGTAATTTGGTAGATGTTCTTAAGATTGAATAGATTACAGTTGTTGGGCTATTTGTGCCACCTATTAATTTACTTAATGAAGTATGTAGAAGAAAAATCAAATGTATATTTCAAGACATGCAGGCTTTACGCTTCTGCATTATTGATTTTAAGCTTTGCATGTGAACATGCTCCCAATTGACCACCCAGCTAGTTTCAGGCCCTGCAACCTTGGATATTGGTGAGGATAACCGATGATGGGATTGGGTCACAGATCTTATAGAACTGAGGATTACTAGAACCTCTTGTCTGAGCAAACTACAGGTTCCTACAGTGCACTTGCCCATAATTTTTCTAGTCTCAAACCAAAACATGGAAGGGCTTGTCTTCTTGGCTTCCCAAACAGGACCGGTGCAGGGCAGTTTGGCGCCCTAGACAAAATTATATTTAGCGCCCCCCCTCTCGTGCCAGGGGGGGCCCTCTGGAGCAAAGCAGCCCTGCTTTGCAAACCACCACCCCCGCAGCCGCCGGACCCCCCCCGCCACCCTTCCGCAGCCGCCGGACCCCCCGCCACCTACCTTCCCCCCCTGGCCGCCTCCTCCTCTGAGCCTGCCTCCCCGTCCGCTGTTCCCGTTGCGTCCTTCCGCCCTGTTGCCCTGGTTCCTCCGGCCAAAACAGAGCGCAGGCGGGGCTCCGGCAGCGGCGCGGAGAAGATAGGTGGCGGGGGGGGGGTCCGGCGGCTGCGGGGGGTGGCGGGGGGGGGGTCCGGCGGCTGCAGGGGGTGGCGCAGCATTTCTGCGCCCTCTTCAGCCACGCACCCTAGGCAACTGCCTAGTTTGCCTAGCGGTAGTGCCGGCCCTGTTCCCAAATCCCACATCCTAGTAATCCCTGGTTACCACACACAGGCCTGAGTGCTGTCTGGTTGGTGCCAATGCGTATTGGTTTCTTGGAAGGCCTTTTTGTCTCCAGGTACCTGAGGAGATTGGTTCATAGATACCCCATGCTCTTGAAATCTACCCACTACACTTCCCTTCTGCTAGCCAAGCCTTTGGTGTCTTGCTAACAAAGCTTTTGTGATATACCAGGAAGGCCCCCTTTCCCGGAATACTGAGCATTTTTCAGTTTTATTGTATTGTCTGTTAAACAATTTTATTGTATTGTTAATTAAATTTTAAAATAGCTCAAGGAGTATGATCAAGCTGCTGGCAAAGTGATCAGGCTGACAGTTCGAAGGACTGAAAGATTAAAATGACTGGCCAGTTCACTTCAGTTCAAAGAGGAATGCTGAAATTGGGTTCTCAAATTTCCATTATGACCTTTTTTCTAAATATGCCATTGCCAAGCAACAATGTTCCCAATGAAATAATTACCTTTCCATGCATTATTTTTTTTTTAATGATATTGTTTTTATAGACAGGGCTGGCATTTTAGCTACAAAGAGCTTTGGATGATGCAGCTCTCAGGGGGAGCAGGAAACACCAGCATCTTGTACTTTCTGTTCCCTCACTTTTCCTTCTCATCCAAAATAGAACTTTTACATCTCTGTCCAGCTTCTCATCAGATGCTCAAGCTCCCCTTTTGAGGACAGTGTTTGCATCTCACTGTGGTGGTGTGGCAGGGATACAAGACTCCTATTTTGGATGAGAAGGAGATGTGCAAAGACAGGAAGGCAATTGTGCTTCCTGTTCCCTCAGTTCTCCATCATATTTGAAGGTTTCTCTCTCTAAATGAAGATCTAAGATAGCTTCTTGCAAAGATTAGCACTTTTGCTGCAGTGAAGAGGCTGAAAAGACCAGTACCACAGGGATGTAAGAAAAGGACCAGGCATAACAGGAAAGGGATCTCAACAGGACATAATCTGAGCCAAGGTGAGAAATTGGTGTGTCTGTTAATGTCAGGATCAAGTTGCTAGGGCTCAGCACTAGAATATGTGATGTGATAACAAAGAGTGCATCTGAGCATGTGCAGGGTCCCATTCTCCAGTGACTAATTACAGCCCACTCCTCACACTCACATGGTATTAGGGAGTGGGACTTCCTGGTTAAAGCACATGGGTTCCAGACAGGCTTGGCCCCTGGTATCTGTTAACTCGCAGGGGTGAGCCCTAGTGGTTCTCTCATGGCTGTGGGAATATGTGTGAAATGAAGATAGCTCCATTGGTGTTTAAAAATACTACAGGATCAGGCAAGATTAGGGTGGTGATGTGTTCTACTTTACCGAGGACAGTCCTCTATTTGAAGGGCTGTCCAAGGACAGTCTTCTGTTTGATGGCATCCTCTATTTGAAGGGCTGTCCAGTCCAAGTCCAGCTTAAAGATTAAAAAAAACATAAGAAGGGAGAGCAGGAGCCTTGAAGTTACCCATCCACGGCACCTGGGCAGCAAACTGAGCAAGGTACAAGGTCACCTGGTCACAGTCTTCCCAACTATTGTGAGATGTATTGCATTTCTATTTAAATTATAGTAATTTCCAAACTTGCATATGCTAATTTATATGTATACATGCAATTTTTATGCAAATCTATGCCTACTTTTGTCCTCTCTGTTTTGTGGGGTGATGCGTGGGGCCACACTAGGCAGAATGAGTGAGCAGCAGCAGTGAGAAATTCCCACATCTAGACCTAGATATGGTTCCTGGGCATGATATCTAGACCAGTGTTCTCCAACCTTGGGTCCCCAGATGTTTTTGGCCTACAACTCCCAGTATGCCCCAGCCAGCTATGCTATGCCCCGGGGACCCAAGGTTGGAGAACACTGATCTAGACCTAATGAAAATGCCTGAAGTTCACCCTGGCTTGAGACACTGCAGTATAACCAACTACATATAACCAATGACATATAACTGCAGTTATATGGCCATTGGACATGCTAGCTGGGAATGATGGGTCTTGCAGTCCAACACATCTGGAGGGCACCAGCTTGGGGAAGGCTGCTTTAAGGTATCTCATATATATCCAGCTTTTCCATTTGACATAATCAAAATGGCCAACAATCTCATTCAAAAAGTTTAATAGTAAGCAAGAGAATTGACAATTGATGCGTTTGTAGTAGTATCCCAGTATACTATTTGCTAGGGAACACAAGCGGGAGGATGCTGTTGTGTTCTTGTCCTGCTTGCAGGTTTCCTACAGGCAGCTGGTTGGCCACTGTGTGAACAGAATGCTGTAATAAATGGACCCTTGGTCTGATGATTCAACATGCCTCTTATATTCTTGCCTCCATATCTATCAACCAAGGTGGCCCAGCTTTCCCTGCCTAATGGCAAGTCTGGCCTTGCTTTACTGCATCCATTCCTCTGTCCACAAGTCTTATGGGAAATGCAGTCTTAAGATGGAAGAACATACTACCTTCAGTACATATAATGCCTTCCCATTTGCAAACACCTCTTGGATTTAGAAACACCATCACTCAGAAGTTTATTCCACATATTCTTTTTGATTTGTGCATGTGACAATCTGCCAAAGAGATTTCTCTGTGGAAAAAGAGCGAGGTGTTCCATGAAGGCTGGCTTTCTGCTTTATCCAGTTACTGCATATATAAATGCAGTTTTATTTGAATGCCTGTCAAGAACATCTCCAGCGTGCCTTGTGCTACTATATCCTTCCCCACGCATTCTTTGATTTACAGCTCATTCTGCTGAAATCGTTGTTTGCTCCTGGCTGAGGAAATAAACAGGCAGCTTTATTAACAGCATTAGAGAAAGGCCATTGTTTAATTAAATAAAAGATGGACCCAGGGTAGTGGCCACCAGCTCACTCGTATTGAGCAGAGCATACCATTTCTTTTATTCTTGCTGCAACTATTTGTGTGTTGTTCTTCTGAACCGTCACTGATGCTTTCTCGCTGCTATTCCCAATTTGGCTAGTTTGGGATGGCCAAATCCTACATTAGGCCAGATAATCTCATGCTTTTATGACTCCAGTTGCAAAATGCACACCTTGGTTATTTCATTAGAAAGAAACAATGAACAAGTAAATACATTGTTTGATGTCCTGCTGCATTAAGTTCTGGCTAAGCCTGAAAAATGGCCGCTCTTATGCCTTCCCCTGCTGTTCTTTCTGGCAGCCATGAAGGAACCTGGCCTGGGTTCAGGTTTCTGTTTATTAAATCATAATCAGGATAATGATTCCCTTTTGAAAACCTGTTACAAATTAAAAGCAGAATAGATTTTCTTTGCTCTGCTGTTAAGCTGCAGCTATTGCAGTATTGATAGAGCACAGTGAAAAGAGCACAGCAGTAAATTAGTCCCCTTTGCTATCAAGCTGCCTAACATAGTCTGCTTCTTGTGTAAACAAAGCTTGGAAATAGACCTTCAGTGTAGCTTAAAATCTATCAGCTGCCAATGTCGCCAACCACATGATTTGGAGCAGAAATGTAGAATAAAATGTGGTTTGCTCCAATGTGTTGTGTTGTTTTGGGTCACCAGACAGATGGTGGGCAGTGCTGGACATTTATAGCAGGGGTTGGCAACATGTGGCCTGTGGGCTGCCTGCTTCCCCCCCCACACACACACGCACACTGCAGCCCCTGTTGCCCCGGCCGTACCTATTTCTTCTTTCAAACCAGGTGTGGAGGGAAGAAAAGGTTGCAGCAAACTGCTATGGAGGCTTAGAATAGACAAACTTAGCTTGTTTTCAAACTAAATGTGTCCATTTCATGCCTCCATAGCAGCAAGAGGGGCTTAGAACTAACAAGTTTAGCCCCCCCCTTTTTACTTCCTCCACTCCCCCCCCCCCCCCCGATAATCAATGGCACAATGGGAGTGCAGCCTGCAGTAGGTCTGGTGGGGGAAGGAAATTTGCCCCCCAGACTGCCCAAAGCTGCTCACCTCTGCTTTATAGCATAAGCCAGCCTCTCCCAATCTGGTGCCTCCAGATATTTTGGACTACAACTCCCAAAGTTCCTGCCCATTGGCCATGCTGGCTGGGGCTGGTGGGAATTGAGGTCCAAAACTTCAGGAGGACACCAGTTTGGGGATGGCTGGGGTAAGGCCTAACTCGTTCCACACCTTTCCCCCATGAGCTGACCAGACATGTAGAGTGGAGAGCAGGAACAACCCCACTGATTCCATCCTTGACCTCCAGCTTCAAGGCACAGACAGCTGTATGCATGTATGATCTTCTATGTGATCAGGAACCTCACATGATCAGGACTCCAATTGTGTGTACAGCAGGGATGGGGACTCGGACTCGAGGACTCGACTCGTGAGTCGGACTGAGTCCCCCCTCTGACTCGACTCGGACTCGAGTCCCAATATTTTTAATGGGACTCGAGACTCGACTCGGGACTCGAGACCAAGGACTCGTCAACATCCCTGGGCTGTTGACGAGTCTTCTGGCTGTACCAGAAGGAGCGCGATCACTGGTAAAGAGCACATGGAAGCGAGGCGCGCCACTGCTCGGCCACTATGGACAGCTACCAGGAGCGCAGCCCCAACGATGTGTTGAGATTTATTTGATTGATGTAGTTGTGTGGGGGGTTTGACATTTTGGGTTTGGCTGCCTCTGCCTGCCTGTTTGGGGTTCCCAGCCTCCTCTGCCTGCCTCGTCTCTTCTTGACCTGTTCAGCAGTTGAATTGTCCAAGACAAAGGCCTCTGCCTGCCTGCTTTGGGGTTCCCTGCCTCCTCTGCCTGCCTGGTTATTTTGGGTTTGTGCCTGGTCTGTTCTTGCCAAAATCAGTTGCAGAGTTTTGAAATAAAAAGGCACACTGTGCCTAGAATTTATTTAAGCCACACATCTGAAGTAGCCTTATTTTGTTGGGGGGAAACCCCATTGATTTTAATAGGGACTCGTGGAGTCAGTTTTGGGAGTGACTCAGGACTTGTGACTCGTGAGTCACCATTTTGGACCAAGGACTCGGACTCGGACTTGAGACTCGGGTCCAAAGACTCGTGACTCGACTCGTGACTCGAGACCAAGGACTCTTCAACATCCCTGGTGTACAGAGCCTACATGTATACAGCCTCATTCTTCCCTCCTGCTTAATGTGTTGAGGACGAGGTCAGGGAGGGGGCCAGATAGTGCAATCCAAGTATTCAGTCAATGTCTGGAAAGCAGGTGTGAATGAAAGTTATTTGAATTGCTCTAATACAAGGTATTTTAGCATCAGTCTTCATACTTTTTTGTTTTGTTCCTAAAAGCAAATGTATGGACAGCAACATTTTTCATTGTCTATGTTAGTTTCTACAAGGATGGCAGCATAATAAAATGTTTCCTTTCTATTTGTTCTTTTCCTTTTTCTCTCTTGAGCTCTTTCTTTAGATACGTTTGGAATCTGTTTGTCCAGATCCATAGGTTGCAATGAAGATCAAATTATAATAAGGATAAAAGATAACGACTGTTATCATAAAAACAATTCTTCTTGGTGTTTTTTGTTTGTTTTTAACTAATGGTCATTTTCAGCAAGGAAACATTGCAAGTATTTGGCTCTTAAATACAGCATTGAAACAAGCAATGCAGTAAATCTTCCCCTTACCACTAGTACAGAATCTTAAATTATAAGAGGTTTTTTAATTTCCTGTGGGCTGAACCATGCATATTCATTTATACTGTGTTAACAAAGTGAATAGTTGGGGAGGTAAATTTATAGATATAAGTTGTAGTAAAAACAGGTATCTGAGTAGCTGGGACTACAACAGGAAGGTTGTTGTTGTTGTTGTTGTACCTTTTTTTTTTAAATCAAGCTTTCCTTTCCTGAACCATGCACGCCTGTGGGATCACCACCTGATTGTTCCTCCCACCCGACTGGAATGGTCCGAGCGGGGACGTGTTTGTGGGGAGGGGAAAAAGAGGTGGGACGGGCTCTGTGTGATGTGGCCGCCAGGGCCGGTGCAAGGCAGTTTGGTGCCCTAGGCAAGATCAGATATTTAGTGCGCGTGTGCGCCCCCTTGTTAATCGCCCATCTGGCCGGTCACCCAGCCAGATTTATGCACAGGACTGCCCCGCCCACCCAAAAGGGTCAATTATTATTTATTTATACACAGAAAGGAGTGGGCCGGTGAGAGAAGCTCAACCCCCTCCACCCTCTGTGCTCCCTCGCTTCATGTAGGGGGGCGTGGCTCATGGGTAGAGCCCCCCCTTTGCATGCAGAAGGTCCCAGGTTCAGTGCCCCCCCCCCGCATCTCCAGCAGGGCTCGGAAGGGATCCTGCCTGAAAGCCTGGAGAGCCGCTGCTGCCCATCTGTGTCGACAATGCTGGGCTAGATGGACGGTGGGGTGTGTGTGTCTGACTCAGGGCAAGGCAGCTCCCGGTGCGCCTAAGTGCTTTTCTCCCCCAGAAGCTCTCTGTCCCTGCCCACCTTCTAGTGGTGGGTGGGACCAAAGGCTACAGGTATGCGGCGGCGGTGGTGGTGCTGGCGTTTGGCGGCGCATGCCCAGGGAGCCGGAGAGGAGCCACCGCGTGGGGGAAGCGGCGGCGGCAGATCCCGCCCGGCTGCCGGTGGGGTGGCCACGTTGCCCGGCGTCCCTTGCAAAGGTCCAGCCAGTGCAGGGCCGCCCCGCCTACGAGTCTACTCGGAAGTAAGTGCCGCTGAATTGGAGCGGACTTACTCCGAGTAGACTTGTAGGCCTGGCGGCCCGATGCTGGCTGGACCTTTGCAAGGGACGCCGCCCACGGAACCCTTCCAACGAACGCCTGCGGAGGCAACACAGCGGAGGCGTGATTCCCTCTGCGCCGCCAGCAGCGGCGGTGCTGGCGTTTGGCGGCACGCATCCAGGGAGCCGGAGAGGAGCCGCCGCATGGGGGAAGCGGCGGCGGCGGATCCCACCCGGCTGCCGGTGGGCTGGCTGCATTGCCACAGGAGCGGAGCACCCCCTGCCAGGCGCGGCGGGAGTCCCTCTCTGAGCCAGCCCTCCGCCCACCTGCCCGCCTTGGTCATGCAATCCAGCAGGCAAGCCACTGCCCAGGCAGGCGCCGCATCCGAGCAATACAGCGCTAAAAAAATTCAAACCGTTTCTGCGCCCCCTTTAGCCATGCGCCCTAGGCAGCTGCCTAGTTCGCCTAATGGTAGCAGCGGCCCTGGTGGCCACATGTCTCGTAGGTGCTGGGGGGTCAAGCGTGAGGGCTTATATGTCAGCTCTGCCCCCAGCATAGACCCCTTTCCTTCCAGCTGCAAAGAGGACTGGAGCAAGCCTCGAGCAGTGGTTTGGTATCGGCTGGGAGAGGAGTGCCTGGGCCTCTTTTGCCTATCAGGTATTTGAGGCCTAGCTAGGTGCTGCTGCTTGTCGGGCTCTGTGGCAGCCTTTCCACTGCATAGCCCCCCCTTTTCTTAATTAATGGGGCTGAAGCTCCAGCTTTATTGGGCCTCAGCAAGGAGCCAGACACCGTGGCCCTTCCTCTCCATAGACCCTGGCCTTGCAGGCCTACACAGCCTAGACTTCTGGGCCAACACCATCCTGTCAGTTGGGCCTGTGTGGGCCTACACAGTGTTGTGACATGTAGCACAAACACCAGCTGTGGCACATTGTTTACATATGTAAGGTAAACAAGTCATGTTTAGTCTTCTACTTCCTGCCTGTTTCTCATGGGAAAAGTAGGTGTGAAAGAAATACGAGCTGGTCACATGGTTTGTATGTTCTGGTGACGTACTGACTTGTTAGGTTTCTGTCTGTAGCCATTTTTGGAGAGAGGTGGAATTGCTTTCTTCTTCTTCTCTCTGGTCTTCTGACTAGTGCTTGCTGGACTGATGCAATCATGTAACGTCTTAGCTGAGGTGGAGTGAAGCTCAACTTGCTCCACTGGATTAATGCTTGCTATGCATTGTACTCTGCACATGGACTGTAATTAGGATATGTATTCTCTGTAGGATATACTTGCTATAGTAAATAAACAGGTAGAACAATAACCTGTGGAGTCTACAGAGTTATTTCCTTATTACTGGGATCTGCAAGGAGGAGGCTGAACGGGCTGACATCCGATACGTTGGAATGCTGCGTGGAGTGGGAGAGACAGGTCTGAACTTCTGTGTGTAGATTTATGGGTGTTTGCACACGGGAGCAGGATTTTAAATCTTCCATCTCACACAAGTGAAGCGCTCTGCTTTTCCAGGAGGCTTGCGCGCCTTCAGGGTTGTTCAACACCTTCAGGGTTGTGTGCCCAGAAATTCGGATTCAGCGGGACCAGTTGGACCAGTGCCAGAACCGAACGGAGCCAATTCGGGACCAGGCTGAGGGTCAACGCCGGCAGCAGCAGCGGGACCTGTTTTCCAACAGCTGTGTGTCAACAGCTTCGACTCCGGGATTGCAGTGATTTATGGCAGAGGAGGACATCAAGGCGGAAGAGAAATCTCCTGGGCCTTCGTCCGGTAAGGAGGGGAAGAGTGGGAGGTGTGTATGCTGAGAGCTTGCAGGCTCTGTTCCAAGCCGAAAGCTCAGAAGCGAAGCCGAGAATTCTGGAGGGGAAGGAGGGGGAAATCCCTGTTCCCGGGAAGGCGGCAGCACCAGCTCTAAACCCACAGATAGCGGTAAAACTATCTGGGTCGAACTGTGTATTATGAAACGACCAGATGCAGCATTGTTTAAATCATGCGGGGCTCTGGAATGTTGTAATACAAGAAGCAGTTGCAGTGGGAGACCAAAAAACAGTTTCTGGACACTGTAAAGCAGATCTGGGAGTAGGATCATATTTGCGTGGAAGCTGTACCAGTTGAGCTGACAGGCAACCAGATCGGAATCTGACCATGGAGTATGTGTCAGGCAAGCTTCTCTCTGAGTGGGAGAAACGGAAAGGCAAGAAAAAGAATGCTGGACGTAAATCAGCAGACAGCGCGGCTGACGCAGGGAACAGCCAAGCTGGGAGTAGCAGCAAGCTGGTGGGAGTTACCCAAGCGGCAGCTTTAAAAGTGAGAAAATGCTTTTCTTGCGGGTCGACATCGCATCTTAAAAAGGACTGTAATTTTAAGAGCAAGAAGAAAAAGACCAAAAAGGAAGCTACCAGTGCACCTGAGGAGGCAATTAAAACGGGCAAAAGTTTGATTGCTCGGGTGGGGATTTCCAACAACAACATGTGGGTTTTGGACAGTGGGGCATCACACCACATGGCAAATTCCAGATACATGTTTCAATCTCTGGATGATGGATATACAAATCAATTTGTTGAGCTGGCTGATGGAAAGCGAATCCAGGTGACAGCTGCAGGAACAATTGACTTTGCTACTTTGGCTCAACAAAGGGCACTGCTTGTTCAAGAATTGGATACAAACTTGATAAGTATATCACAATTGGCTAATGATGGATATGAAATATGTTTTTCTGACAGCAACTGTGTAATTTTACATGAAGGGGTGATCTGTGCAAAAGGTGATTTGCAGAATTCTCTGTATGTTATAAATCCATTTGTAACACATGATGAGAGGGTAAAGTATGCAAATTGTAAACCCCATGACAATTGTGTGCATATTTTCCACAAACGTTTTGCGCATGCCAACTACAGGAGCATTGAGAAGATGCCGGGTCTGTGTGAGGGTATGAAAATGAAACCTTGTTCTAAGTATGTGGAATGTGAAGTATGCAGTACAGCAAAGTCACACAGATCTAACATTCAGAAACACAGTGATAGAGTTAGCACAAGAATCTTTGAGCTAGTACACTCTGACGTTGCTGGACCATTTGAAAATAGCTATGGGGGAAACAGGTACTATATGACCATCATTGATGACTTTTCTCATTTTTGTTTTGTTTATCTTCTGCAGCATAAGTCTCAGGTTCAAGAGAGATTTGAATCATTTGTTAAATGGGCTGGGAACAGATATAAACAATATCCAATAGGAGAATTACTCTCAGATGGTGGGGGAGAGTACATGAGTACAAAGTTCAAGAAATTCTTGGAAAGTGAGGGCATTGGGCACAGAGTCACGGCCCAAAACTCACATGGTGTAGCTGACAGTCACAACAGAACACTCCACGAGATGATGAGGGCTCAATTGACTGAATCACAGGTGGGAAACCGTTTCTGGGGGGATGCACTGTCAAATGCAAATTACCTGCTGAACAGGTTACCAAATACCACAATTGGGAAAACTCCATATGAAATGTTTCATGGGAGGAATCCAAAGATAGCACACGTGCGCATTTTTGGGTGTAATGTTTTGTTCATATACAGGCTCAAAACAGAACAAAGCTATCTCCAAGAAGCTTTGAATGTTTTCTGCTGGGGTATGATGCACAAACAAAAGGGTACAGGTTGTGGTCGCCACACCACAACAAGGTAATTCTGAGCACGGATGTGATTTTTCACGAACAAACAAATGACCAGAAACAGCTGGTGGAATTGCCAGTGCATGCAATATCTGAAACACAGCAGGATGCTTCTGGGACAGAACAAGCCACTGGGCAGATATCTGGGGAGCAGGAGGGAGGTGAACAATCTCTTAGGCGTTCAACCCGAGAACGCAAAACACCTGTTAGATATCAGGATAAATTCCAAAGTGGGAAAACTGTTGTACATAAAGCTCTCAAAATAGCTTTAGAACCACAAAGTTTTGAGGAAATTCAAAGCATGGAACCAAAAGTGAAGAATGATTGGTTTGAGGCCATGCAGGATGAAATCAATGCAATGCATGAAAACAACACATGGAGTCTAGTATCTTTGCCTGTGGGGCGCAAAGCCTTCACCTGTAAATGGGTGTACAAGGTGAAGACAAATCACCAGGGGCAGGTGGAGAGATACAGAGCAAGGCTCGTTGCAAGGGGGTTTGCACAAAAACATGGGGTAGATTTTGATTCCGTGTTTGCACCAACAACAAGGTATGCAACTGTAAGATTGTTGTTGAAATTGGCAGCACAAAGAAAAATGATGGCATTTCATTTTGATGTAAAAACTGCTTTTTTATATGGTGAATTACAAGAGGAAATCTACATGCAGCAACCAAAAGGTTTTGTAGAAAATCCCAGTCTTGTATGTCATCTAAACAAGTCCATATATGGGTTGAAGCAGGCAGCTCGATGCTGGAACCAGAAACTAGACAGAGTTTTGATTAGTTTGGGATTCAAACAAAGCAAGGCTGATCACTGTCTGTATACAAATCACACAGAACAGGGAAACTGGGTGTATTTGTTGGTCTTTGTTGATGATATATTACTGGTGACACAATCAGTAAGTCAAAAAGACAAAATTGCACAAGAATTGCAAGCACACTTTGAACTGAAAGATCTAGGTTTGGTACAACACTATCTTGGAATGCAATTATCTCAAGATGAGGAAGGTTCTTTCATGGTTGAACAAAGTGGAAAAATTCAGAAATTGCTGGAAATTCATGGGTTGGAGAATTGTAACCCAGTTACTACTCCAATGACTCTTGAATATCAGAAACACACAGATAACACCGGATTTGAAGATATTGGGAAATATCAGGGTGTTATTGGAAGCCTGCTATATTTGGCAAATGTGAGTAGGCCAGACATCAGCAATGCTGTAAACATACTTAGCAGGAAAACGCAAAATCCTTCTATGTATGATTGGCTAACTGTGAAACGTGTGTTAAGGTATTTAAAAGGTACCATGAATTGCAAACTGAAATTGTCATCACACACAGAGGGAGGTTTTTGTGTGTACACTGATGCTGATTGGGGATCTGCTACAGATAGGAAGTCCACAAGTGGGACTGTGCTCATGTATGACCAAAGTTTAATTGAATGGTATACACGAAAACAATCTTGTGTGGCTGTATCTAGCGCAGAGTCTGAATTCATCAGTTTATCTCAAGCATGTAATGAGATTGAGTGGTTCAAACAATTGTTTGCTGATATGCACATACCAGTAGACAAGGCTGTTACAATTTTTGAGGACAACCAAGCTTGCATTAGCATGGCTCTTCATGAAAAAAGTAGGCCAAGAACCAAACACATTGATGTTCGTTACTCTCATGTAAAGGACTATGTGCAAAAAGGGTGGGTAACACTCAAGTACTGTGCAACAGGGGATATGGTGGCAGATCTTTTCACAAAACCATTGCCTGTAGTAAGACACAGGAAACTAATGACAGCACTAGGCCTCATTGAGTAAATGTAAACAAGATGTATCACAGCTTGTGGGGGGATGTTGTGACATGTAGCACAAACACCAGCTGTGGCACATTGTTTACATATGTAAGGTACAGAATGGCTGGTAAACAAGTCATGTTTAGTCTTCTACTTCCTGCCTGTTTCTCATGGGGAAAGTAGGTGTGAAAGAAATACGAGCTGGTCACATGGTTTGTATGTTCTGGTGACGTACTGACTTGCTAGGTTTCTGTCTGTAGCCATTTTTGGAGAGAGGTGGAATTGCTTTCTTCTTCTTCTCTCTGGTCTTCTGACTAGTGCTTGCTGGACTAATGCAATCATGTAACGTCTTAGCTGAGGTGGAGTGAAGCTCAACTTGCTCCACTGGATTAATGCTTGCTATGCATTGTACTCTGCACATGGACTGTAATTAGGATATGTATTCTCTGTAGGATATACTTGCTATAGTAAATAAACAGGTAGAACAATAACCTGTGGAGTCTACAGAGTTATTTCCTTATTACTGGGATCTGCAAGGAGGAGGCTGAACGGGCTGACATCCGATACGTTGGAATGCTGCGTGGAGTGGGAGAGACAGGTCTGAACTTCTGTGTGTAGATTTATGGGTGTTTGCACACGGGAGCAGGATTTTAAATCTTCCATCTCACACAAGTGAAGCGCTCTGCTTTTCCAGGAGGCTTGCGCGCCTTCAGGGTTGTTCAACACCTTCACACAGTCCCACCCATTCCAGCCGTTGAGGTCCAGTCACTCTGGCTGCAGAGGTCCAGGCCTACATGGTCTCAGCCTTACATGGCCTTGTAGGTCTGTGCAGCCTCGGCCATGCAATGCAAGCCGGTGCGGCCTTAACTGCATGCTTGAATCCAGCACTCCCAGGCCTTTCCAGGCTTGGTATTCTAGCTTATACAGTACAGGATTTTTCCCAGCCTACATGGCCCTGTCCTCAGGGGCCTAAACCCCTTTCTGAGACTTTATGGTTTATCTTAACTCCAATGAATTTTACTCCGTTGGGCCATCTAGTATGACTTGGCTCCCTGGGTGGGCCATTTAACTTAATAAGATACGGCGACCATGACTTTGCTAGGACTCAGTAACAATTTGTTCAGGCCACAGCTTCTAAGCATAAGCTATCATGGCCTCGCCCTTGCCCTCTAGAGGGCGCCTCCCAAGAAGGGATGGGGCAATAAGAGCATAAGAAGAGCCCTGCTGGATCAGACCAAGGTCCATCTAGTCCAGCATTCTGTTCACATAGTGGCCAATTAGCTGCTCATGGGATCCCACAAGCAGGACAGGAGTGCAACAGCACCTTCCCACCCATGTTCCCCAGCAACTGGAGTACATAGGCATACTGCTGCCTCTGATACTGGAGGTAGCATATAGCCAATCAGGACTAGTAGTCATTGATAGCCTTCTCCTCCATGAAATTGTCTAATCCCCTATTAAAGCTGTCCAAATTGGTGGCCATCACTACATCTTGTGGAAGTGAATTCCATCTTTAACTATGCGCTGTGTGAAGAAGTACTTTTATCGTTCCTGAATCTCCCACCACCAATCAGCTTCATGGGATGACCCTGGGCTCTAGTATTATGAGAGAGGGAGAAAAATTTCTCCCTGTCCACTTTCTCCACACCATGCATAATTTTATACACTTCTATCATGTCTCCCCTTCAGGGCCGGCGCAACCACTAGGCCAACTAGGCGGGGGCCTAGGGCGCGTGGCTAGAGGGGGCGCAGAATCGCTCTGCTCCTGCCAGCCAGCACACACACACACACACACACACACACACACACACACAGAGAGCAAGAGAGCCAAATTTCCTTTAACTTTTGGGGTTTGTAAAATCTGCCGGTTTTTCCTGGGACTTTTCGGGGCTTGTGAGGGCGGCTGAGGGAAACACGCAAGGCTTGGTGTCTGGTTACGTCTCGCTTTTCGGTTCCACGGAGGACCCTCGAAGGAAGGCGGTGGGTAGTCCCACCCGCACCCCTTTCCCCAGCAGAAATCTCATGGGGATCGCCCCCAAGACAGCATCTTTAGAAGACCCGAGACATTTGCAAGCCGAGAGGCATGGAGGAGGGGGAGAAGAAAGGCCGGTTACGGAAGAGCTCGAGGCTTCCCCTAACCACCCCTTTCCTTTGCCTTTGGCTTCTCCACCCGTCAGGCAGCTCCCCAAAGCCTGGGCTTCTGCTACTTCTTCTCTCGGTCGCTGTAACTCCACTCTCCCGCGTGAGAAAAGGGTAGGGGCCCAATCTCTTTTTCGCCCACCCTTACGGAAACTCCCTCCGCTCGTTCCAGGGAGCTCGTGGCAAGTTCTCCTCTTTGGATCAGCGCAGGATACCTGGGAATGAAGGGGGCGCTGGAATTCCAGCCTCTGCGCCCAACCACGGGGTGGGGGTGGGACTACCTGCCGCCTTCCTTAGAGGGTCCTCCATGGAATGGAAAAGCGAGACGTAACCAGACACCAAGCCTTGCGTGTTTCCCTTGAGGCCATAGAGGAGGAAGAGGATCCCCCTTTCTTCTTCCGTGCCTCGGTGAGCCGCCGCCTCCTCTTCCCCGCCGCACGCTTCGCCTTTTCCCTTTCCTTTTTGCTCACCCCTCGTCCCCTCCCGCTGTCCTCAGATTTTGCTTGATTTTTCCCCCTGCTAGGGACACCCACAACGGCTCAGGTTAATTTTGTTTTGCGGAGATCTAATGGTCTTTGCCCCACCCCCCGTAATGTGTGCTGCTTCACTTGCTTTAAAATGTGATAAGCCAGCCCTGCTACGTTTGGGGACCCTCTTCCTGCTCATCCCACCCAGTGCTAGGGTGCAGGGCTAAAGGGGGCGCCAGAAACGCCTTGGGAAAAAAATACAGTGCTAAAATGCATGTTTTACCAGGGGGGGGCGCGCGCTAAATATCTGATCTTGCCTAGGGCACCAAACTGCCTTGCACCGGGCCTGCTCCCCTTACCTTTTTTCTAAGCTAAACAATCCCAGCTGCTGTAACTTTTCCTCATAGGGGAGTTGCTCCAGCCCTTTGATCATTTTAGTTGCCTTTTTCTGCACTTTCTCGAACTCTACAATATCCTTTTTTAGGTGCTGTGACCAGAACTGTACACAGCATTCTAAGTGTGGTTGCACTATAGATTAGTATCAAGGCAGTATGATCTTGGCAGTTTTATTTTCAATTGCTTTCCTAATTATGCCTAACATGGAGTTAGCTTTTTTCACAGCAGCTGCACACTGGGTCGACATTTTCTTTCTTGCTAGCTCAAGGAGACAGGGCTGACAGCAGTCATGTGCTGTCCAGGTCATCCAATTCTGCCATTCCCTGTGGGTCCACAGGACAGGGGCTTCAAACTCGCCTCCTGTGTTGGGAGCTCAGCTCCTGTGGGCTCTGCGCTAGGAACCCCTGTAGGTTCCACCATGAATATGATATCTGTGTGGAGAATTTCCCATTTTCCAGTTGTCGCAGAGCAAAGGTCATTAGAGGGGCAGGAAAGGATGCCCAGGGAGTCAAGAAACCTAGCACCGGCCCTCAGAGTCAGGGAAAAGGGGCCTAGCCCAATTAATCTGCAGTGGCTTAGCCTATTATTGGAGTGGTACCCCTGAAAAGCAGATGCAATTTACTTAGGGATGGGTTTGATTATTTCTCCCCCTGCCAACCATGAGAGTGTCCCCTTTAGGGATTGTGCTCAAAAACGCGCAGGGTGAGCTTAGACTAATTCACAACCTGTCCCACCCTTATAGATCTTCAGTGAACGATTTCATTCCTGAATATCTTTGTACTGTACACTGTTCATCTTGCAGTAGAGATGGTGCAGCACTGTGGGAAGGGAGTGTTGTTGGGCAAGTGCAATATAAAGTCAGCCTTTTGCCTCTTCCCGGTTCACCCAGAAGAATCTGACTTTTTAAGCTTTGCCATCCAAGGTCAATTTTACATCAATCGGGCTTTACCAATGGGTTGCTCTGTATCATGTGTGGCTTTTGAGTGGTCTAGCACATTTCTGGAATGGGCATTGAGGAGGTGAACAGGTGCAATTTCTTCTGTCCTACATTATCTGGATGATTTTCTTTTTAGGGGCCCAGCGAACTTGTCCCAGTGTTCCAGACTTACGCAGGAATTTTCCGATCTTGCAGGGGAACTGGGTGCCCCTCATGCAAGGAGAAAATGGAAGGCCCTGTGACTATATTTACCTTTCTTGGAATACAGGTTGACGCCCTAAGCCAGTTCAGCTAGCTTCCATTAGATAAGATTCAGGCCTTGTGGGAGTGTATTGATGAAGTCATGCATGCTCACAAGGTTTCGCTAATTGCTAAAGCAATTACAGAAATTAGTGGGGCATCTTAACTTTGCATGTCGGGTTATAGCTCTAGGTCGTGCCTTTATTAGGTGGTTGTGAGGCATCATGAAGGGACTGTGCAAACCACTCCAAAGGGTTAGGGTGACCCAGGTGATCAGGGATGATTTAGCAGTGTAGAAATTCCTTAGCAGTGTGGGAATTCCTTCACAAATTCATGGGATTTCATTCTGGAGATGGGACCTGATTGTCGAGGCTGAACTACAGACTTATTCAGATGTCTCTGATTCCTTTGGATTTGGAATTATATTCAGGAACAGATGGTCAGCAGAAATGGTCAGTCAAATGGACCAAGGAAGGAATTATTAGGGACTTTATCTTCCTGGAGTTTTTTCTCATATTGATTGTAGTCTGTCTTTTGGGGCAAATTATGGCTAATTCCTCAGTCCATTTCTGGTGCAATAGTCAGGCTACAGTTCAAGTAGTGAATTCCCTTACATCCAAAACCCCCAGGCTAGTGCGCTTAGTCAAAGCCCTTATCTGATTTGGGTAATGATATTTTTCTTGCCAATCTGCAGAAGGGGCTGCAGGAATTCTTCCTTGGCAGGGGCGGGGGGGGGGGGGAGGTAGATGTTTCAAACACTGTTTGTCCCTCTCCTGTGGCAGGGATCATCATCATCATCATCATCAGGCGATCACTCGTGGCCGAGTAAGATTGTCTTCCGGGATAAAAGGAGGAAATTCTAAAGAAGATTGTGTAGACTCTAGCGATGGGTCCGTAAGTGACTGTGGAGGCCAATTCTAGATCCACACAGCTTCCCACAGTGAGGACACAGGTTACCAGATAGAAGATGGTCCTGTAAAGGATTCATTTGACGTGCTTTTCGCTTAGCACGTTTCTCCCTTTCACCTTGCACTCGGGCTTCTTCAAAGTCCATGGAACCTTTGTGAAAGGCCAACCTCCATTTAGATCGTTCATGGGCCAGAGCTTCCCAGTTTTCGATGTTTATATTGCATTTTTTTAGATTAGCCTTATGAACATCTTTAAACCTCTTATATTGACCACCGATATTCCGCTTTCATCCTTGAGTTGGGAGTAAAGTAACTGCTTTGGGAGACGGCAGTCAGGCATTCGAACAACATGACCGGTCCACTGAAGTGTGCGGGATACGACAGGTAGGATTAGGGATTGGTGAGCACCCTGAGTCACCTTTATGGTGATTAGCTGTTGGAGGTTGTGAATGTCCCACACCAGACCATCCCTGTGATCCTGCAGGGAACAAGGATTAGGGACTAACCATTCCCAAATCTCCCGGCACTCTAATTCAGGGAGCATATCTCCCATAATAAAAGGTCAGATGTGTAATAATAGGACAACAGGGGGGGTGTTCACAAGGACACCAGTCACATATTGAGAGGGGGAACCATGCCCCCTACTGCCAATGTGCACAGCCAGTCAAGCTCCCAGCTAATCTGTGCATTCAGCACATTTGAGAAAGGGCCCTATGCACATATGTTGGTGTGCTCATAGGACCCCTGCACAGATGATGGGATAGCATGGCTGCCAGGTGCAACAGCAAGGGCTTGAGCTAGCCTGCATGACCCCACAACCCCATCCAGTATTCACCTGCCAATTACATGGAGAGAAAAGCCCTAGTTGCTAACTAAGGGCTCTCTCAGAAATGCACACCTGGCAGTTACAGTATAACTGGGCACCGGATACAGCCTCAGCAGCTTAGATTGTCATAATTAAGACTTCTGAGCTGACTTATTTTCTGTTCCTATTTCTGGTCTTTCCTATTTGAACTGTATATGGCTCTCTTGCTTTTGGACTCCTTTCTTTTACTGTGATAGACTTTTGAAACTAGGCCAGAGTTGTGCGCACTCATAACCAAATCTAGACTGGGAGGGAGAGTTTTTCAGCTCAACCGTCAGCAGTTAACACTGGAAGCTGAAGATGCTGCTGTGTTGACGAGTCAAAGGCAGATGCCTAAGCTTCTATTATTTATACCAGGGCCAGTACGGTGACCACTTATGAATCACGGGGCAAAAAATAAGAGGAAATACATCACCAGAAAAGAGGACAAAACAAGACACTGATTTGCATAAAATTTGCATATATACATATATGTATATGTATATATGCAAATTTAGAAATTATAGGGCCACTGTAGTTGCCCTATGTTAAAGGTGACTCAGCTGAATTGCATTCCACCACCATTATAATCAGAAATTGGGGGTGAGTGGCAGTAGGTTCTATGGCTTATACTGACCAAAAAAGTGCAACAGACTGATCTGACATGTGACAGTATAAGAGAGGTGGGTTTGAGGATAGGTTTGTGCTGATTTGAGGTTGAAAGGGCGAGAAATGGCTTATTTATAGGAGTTTAAAGTTTGATGAATGCCCACAGCAGTTTGACAAGTATTGTATGGGTTTTCCCCCCTAGACTTATGTGGGGTTTAATTTGTAGTAACATTTCTTAAAATAAAAGCAGTCTGTAGCTGTGCAGTCCAGGATTCAGAAGTAATTGTAGGCCTACGTGACGTTGCTGACATTTGGTTGTCAAGCATCTACTGACTAGTGGTAACTGGGGAAAGAGCAGATGCTGCTGCTGCTGCTCTCTTTCCTGGTCTTTACTCAGCCTCCTCAGGGACCTCTCTCTTCCGTCTCTGTCTTTCCCTCTTCACAGTTTCCTTAGAACCTCTATTCCGAATCTCTGACTCCTTTTCTTTCCTCACAGTCTCCTCAGAATCGATTTTGGGGTTTAAAATACTATCTTCCAAATAGTACTGACTTCTTGAAGGTAGATACGAATGATGTCTACTATCCTAAATGGTCCAGGCATCTAGTATTGTAGGCATAGCCTTTTCGAAACATAATGAAATTCAGTAAACGGAAAGCCTTTCTGTTTAAAATGTTGCCTTAAGGGCTTTCTCCATGTTCACTCAAGCTCCAAAATTCTGGGATATTGTTGCTGACAATAAGGGCCATGCCCTTAGTAGACATGTTATTTAGGCAATATGCATATGGTATGGTATCCTATGCTGTGGTTAGTTCCAGCTTCACTACTATCTTGAAGCTGGATGGCTAGTCCAGTGGTGGACTAAGTCCCAGATTTGTCTGTTCGCTGGAATAGACACATGAATGGAGTCTATGCAACTGAAGCTATCATGCAACTGAAGCTTCCATTCCACATTCCACACCCAACTGGCAACCAATACCATCAACATAGAATGATAGAGTTGTAAAGGACCTTGAAGGTCATCTAGTCCAACCTCCTGCTCACTGCAGGATAAGCCACAGGTAAAGCATTCCTCCTTAGCATATACTGTATAGCATATCACTATTCCCTTCTCCTTCTAAAGGTTGTGCAGCCTGTATATACCCAGTCTAGAGTAGTTCACTAGACTGCCTTCTGGCTGCCGATATCAATGTTCACAGTTCACAATGTTCACCAGAATCCATGGAACTGACTTTATATCTAAACATGTGCTATGCTATTCATCATTTCACAATCACGTTTGATAGCTATCTTCCTGATTAGCCAAAGGAGAGAATGTGGGCTTCTAATGGAAGTGTTAGGAACATAGAAGCTGTCTTATACCGGGTCAGACTATTGGTTCAGCTAACTCAGTACTGTCTGTTCTGACTGGCAGAAACTCTCCAAGGTTTCAGACAGGAGTCTTTTCTGAGCACTACCTGGAGATGTCAGGAACTGAATCTGGGATTTCTTTCGTGGAAAGTATGTGCTCTACCACTGAATTATGTTCTTCCCCCTAGCAAAGTGTTCTTCACTATCATTGTATTTTTTATTGATTGTTGTAAACTGCCCAGAGAGCTTTGGCTTTTGGGTGGTATATTATTATTATTATTATTATTATTATTATTATTATTATTATTATTGTAACAAAATTAAATAGAACACTAGGGGGAGCAAAGTTATCACTATCAGTCTGGCAGGGTTTGTTTGCGAAGCTAGTAGCTAGTGTAGGAGAGCTAACTCAGCTAAAATTCATTTTTGTGGCTTTGGTGCTGTGAGGCAGATTTGCTTATAAAGTTAAATTTGAAATATGCATATATTTGTCAGAGGATTTCAAGTATTTCTTTGGTTAAAAATATAGGATAGAATTTATAGAAGGACATAGTTTGTATGTCTTGTTACATTTAAGTTGTAACTTTATGACAAATGTTTTATTAAATTCATATCCCATCTTTCTTCTACCATGGACATCAAGGTGGAATATAATATGGTTCCCAGACAGTTTCCCTTCCAGATACTGACCATCTTAAAACAGCTTAGCTTCAGCAAGAGTTCTGCATTGTAGCAGAAATACATTGGGATTGAAATGGCTGCAATGGAACTCTAACCCATTCCTCACCTGCTAATGCTCGGAATCTTCCCTTGTAAGTTCTCTGATAGCTCTTTCTCTGTTTCAAGATGGCTGCCACTGATGGTAGTTATGGTGACCACCATGTCTGCCTCCATTAATTAAAAAACAAACAAATATGTTTACACAATAATAGGCCTATATAGTTTGTATATGCTATTATTCTGAGGTCCTTCTCTGGATATCTCTGCCCTCAGAATTTAGGTGGATGGCAAGAGGGTTATCCACCTAGTAGGACCATAGCTCAGTGATAGAGCATATGTTTTAAATGCAGAAGGTCCCCAGGTTCAATCCCTAACATCTCCAGATAGGGCTGGAAAAATTCTTCCTTGAAACCGGGGGAACTGCTGCCAGTCCGTGTCAAGAACATTGGGATTAATTAACCACTGTTCTAACTCAGCATAAGCTAACTTCCTATGGTCCTAACAGAAGACAGGGCCTTTTTAATCATGCCCCTGCCTTTGGAATGCCAATCCCCATGGAAGCCTTGCTGCCTCTCGTTCAGTTACCTTTTTCACACCAGGTGAAAACAGTTTAATTTTCCTGGACCTTTATAACTTCTGGGCCTGGCTGCTGATGGTTTTTATTTGGCCTCTCTTTGTCTCTCTTATAGTGTATATATCTACTGCATTGTT
Source organism: Shinisaurus crocodilurus (assembly GCA_021292165.1). Lineage (NCBI taxonomy): Eukaryota > Metazoa > Chordata > Lepidosauria > Squamata > Shinisauridae > Shinisaurus > Shinisaurus crocodilurus. Next base: position 60,220,866 of record CM037880.1, on the reverse strand, counting down.
GTTTTATGGCTGTAAATTGATTTTTATTGTTTTCTCTTTTCTGGATTTCTTAGCCACCCTGAGACGCCTTACGCTGAAGGGCAGGAAAAGAGTTTTTGAAATAAGTAAACAATATACCGTAGTTTATATTTTAAGTTTGAGAGCAACTTCAGTGCTCTCAAATGCCTGAATTATAAATTCAGGTCCCTAAAATCACCTACAGTTTGGTCTGCTCAAGTCTTCATTGAGTATTAGTGAATGAACAGACAGGGGGGGAAAGTCCTACAACTCCCACTATTCCCATGCTGGCCGGGGAATGTTGGGAGTTGTAGGACTTTTTTTCTGTCTAAACATGATAGGATTGTGCCCTAAAAGACTGAGCTATTGATAGTAAGTTCTTTGTTCATATCTTGCCTCTGCCATAAACTCATGAGGTGGTCTTAGGCAACCTTTGAGCCCCCATCTTGAATACAGGGATAATAATACTAGCCTTCTACCATGCAGCGTTGTTGTAAGATTGCTGAAATTATATGTGAAATGCTGTAAATACTTAAAAAAAAGTTTTCACTCTTGCCAGGTTTCAGCTAATGCCCTCTACAGTCCTTGATGGTAGACTAGCTAAGATACCTTCTCACTTAAACTTTTGTCATTGTGGATCAGATGAGGTTGAGGATCTTCCTCATTATTTATTTAAGTGTTCTTTGATGCAAGATATTAGAGAAAAAATATCTTGTTGGCCTGCTAAAAATTGGAACAAACTGGTCAGTTTGCCCAAAGACAGATGTCTTGCTTTACAGTAAAGACAAAGATTCTGAGAAGATTTGCCACTTTCCTAATGGCATTAGCTAAGGTCTGTGCCAGATTTAATAACACAGATGTAAAAGGTTGCACTGGAGAAATTTGATTATTTAAAATTTTAGCCTTGTATTTTTCTTCTTGGTTGGGTTAACAGACACTTTAGTAAAAGTTGGAAATTAGTATTATGGAATGTTATCATTAACTTAAGTTTGTTAGCTCCTAATTATTAGTCCTTTTCTTTTGGTCTATGTTTAATTTGTCCACTTTTACTTTTGTAATATCCTGGATATTTTCTCTGTGTTATATTGTGATGATCTAGAGTTATAAATAATAAAACTGAACTGAACAGAAAAAGGTATGCATTCTTTCATGCATATTTTCTAATGTACACATTTGTTGAATGTATCTCATCCCCACAAGCAGTATCACAAGCTCAGGAATGTATGAGATTTTGCTGCAGATTGTGCTCATGTTCTTGTTTGGAGGTGTGAACAGGGTAAATTCTGTTCATAAACAAACTGATTTTTTTAAAATCATACATCCCTAGATCCTGCCACTCAGCCTTTGACAAGACCCGTAAGGTGGCTCACAATAAAAACAAGAATATTAAATACATAAAACATACAGTCACAACAATAATGGAGTAGCTACTAGTGGATTCCTCTCAGGATTTCAAATAATGGAGGGATGTAACCGTATCGCAGGTTCTTGGGACAACCACATTTATAGACTGATCCTAAAAAAAAAAAAAAAAAGTGTTTGCTTCTCCTGCAGAATATATAGCTGAAGCATACAATTTAGTGATTCAGCACATAGATCCTATTGACAGGGAGTTGTAATAAACTCTCAGCCTTCGGGAGACACGCATCATTGAGATAAACAACCATTCTTAATCTATGTGGGCAAATGGAGGAGTAAAAAGAAAAAGGCTACCAGTCAGAGGCATGCATGATTAGTCTATACAAGTATACATCTATACGAGTAACATCTCTTTTGTACTTTCTTATTGTGCACACCACTGAGAATCTTACCTACTAATAGGAAATTCAAGTGCTGAGTTATGACAATTATGTAGCCAAAATGAGGCTGTTAGAAAAATGAACATGGTGCATATACAGAGAGCTGCCTTTCATGTGTAAACAGGCCCAGGTACATAGCACACATTTAAAAGGAACTATTCCACTGCCTCACACACTCACACCATTGGCCGGATGCCTACAAAACAAGAGTACTATCAGTTGTCCACACGCCCAGACTATGTTCCCCAAAGGAATGTCTCCCTTCAAGTAACCCTGAAGAAGAAGATACTTTGGAGAAGATACTTTGGAGCAGAACAATAGGCCTTTCAGGCTTCGCCTGCTAGTTGTAAACAAGAGACAAAGACACAGAATGGATTCTTAAAATCCATAATACCTTGGATTACGAGCATAATTCGTTCCAGAACCATGCTCGTAATCCAAAATACTCGCATATCAAAGCGAGTTTCCCCATTAGAAATAATGGGAACTCAGATGATTCGTTCCACAACCATTTAATCTCTGCTTTGCTGGCTCCCTGGCAGGGAGCCCCATGGAGGGAGCCGGCAAAGCAGTGATTAAATGCTTGTGGAATGAATTCCCGGGAGCCAGCACAGCAGTGCGAGGCGCCTCCAGAGCAAGCGACCGCGCTGCGCCGCACCTCCACTCGCTCTGCGGGCGCCTCCCGCGCTGCCGTGCCGGTTCCCAGGCAGGGAAGTGGCACCGCAGCGCGAGGAGCCAGCAGAGCGAGCGCCCGCGCCTGGCCTCTGAGGCTCCCTGTCAGGGAGCCGGCAAAGCACTGCTGGCTCCATGCGTGGAGGCGCTCCCGCCGCTCCCCACCTTTTCTTTTCCAGCGGCGGCTCACCTCTCTGCGGCGAGCCGCCCGCGCTGCCATACCCGGTCCCGTCGCATCCTGAAGCGGCTCCCTTTTCTCTAACCATGTGGCTCCCTTTTCTTTTCCAGCGGTGGCTCACCTCTCCGCGGCGAGCCGCCCGCACTGCCATCGCCAGTCCCATCCGGATGTGAGCTGCCGCTGGAAAAGAAAAGGGAGCCACATGGAAGAGAAAAGGGAGCCGCTTTTCCAGCGGCGGCTCGCCTCTCTGCGGCGAGCCACCAGCGCTGCCAGCACCGGTCCCGTCGCGTCACTTCCGGATGCGACGGGACCGGCAATGGCAGCGCGGGCGGCTCGCCGTGGAGAGGCGAGCTGCCGCTGGAAAAGAAAAGGGAACCACATGGTTAAAGAAAAGGGAGCCGCTTCAGGATGTGATGGGACCGGGTATGGCAGCGCGGGCGGCTCGCCGCAGAGAGGCGAGCCGCTGCTGGAAAAGAAAAGGTGGGGAGCGGCGGGAGCATCTCCACACATGGAGCCGGCAGTGCTTTACCGGCTCCCTGGCAGGGAGCCGCGGAGGCCAGGCGTGGGCGCTCGCTCTGTGCCGGCTCCCAGGCGGCTCCACGTAGCGTGGAGCTGCCCAGAGCCGGCAGCGAGTAACCCGGTGTGCTCGTTTTGCAAGACCTCGCTCGTTTAGCGAGTCAAAATTTTTGCAAAATTTTTGCTTGTCTTTCAAAATGCTCGCACACCGGGTTACTCGTAATCCAAGGTATTACTGTAGTAATAATGACCCAGTCAGGCCAAAACACCTAAAAAACCCCTTAAGCTCAGTGACAGAGCACCTGCCTTGCATACAAGGGTTCCTAGATTCACCTGCCTCGCAGCAAAGGGTCCCAGTTCCAAGTCTGAAACCCTAAAAGATTAGTGTGACCTGGCATGACAGAAGTCTGAGTTAAAAGCTATGTAAAGGCCAAATCCTATGCATGTTTAGACAGACAGGAAGGTCCTGCAAGAACCAGCATTCCCTGGCCAGCAAGAGTGACATTAGAAAGCAGTCCACACACACAGACTAAAGACCACAAAGATCTTTGAAATACCACCCTGCTGTCCATAGGCACTCGTTAAAGGTAAAAGTCCAGAAGCCCCCGATGAACTCTGTTGCACCCCCGTTAATTGACCTAGATTCTGGCCACATACCATCTTCCATTGCACCTGCTCTGTTTATCTACTTTGTTATTCCAGACAGAGAACCTTGAAGGTCTACTTTGATTGTATTGTATTATTTGTTCTGAATTGTATGCTTGACCGCCATATTTTCGCCTTAGTTGTTATCTAGTCTCAAAAGCCTATTCCTAGGTGCCAAATCCCAAAATACAAGCGAGAGAAGAGTCCCTTTAATTGATAAGATGTACCAAGCCTGATATCTTGGGTGACCTAAGAGGTCATGAGAAACCACATCTTAGCCAAAGAAGATGGCCAGGTGGCCTTCTATCTAACTAGAGATTAAAACTTGCCATATTCAGAGAAACGCATCTGATTGGTTGTTGTCATATACAGGGAAATGTATCTTATTGGTTGGCACGGTTTAATGAATGCATCTGATTTGCTGAAAGTAAACCCACCCATGATTGTAAAATGTATAAGAATGCTTGCATGCCCCACTGAGCCTTGTCCAGCTTTGATTTGGGCACACGCTGTAGCGGACGGGCCCCCTTACTCCACAGCCCACACCCTTGATATGTACTTCGCTCTCACCAAGTGCCACCTTGTATTGGTCACTTCAGACTTTAAGCTGTCTTTTAAAGTTGCATTAGTCGTTTATGTGTCTTAGGTCTTATATGTAGCTGTTCACCCACATTTGTCTTTATTAAGAGCAGTTTGTTTTATTTGATTACTTGAAGTAGGGTGCCCCTCCGTTAATTCACTTCTTACTTTCCTGTCACCAGTCAGACTCTGGAGAATTAGAACTTTGAATAAAAAGGTTGATTTATTGTTCTAACAAAGTCTCTAAACTGATATTCAACTCAGGAACAGATAACTTGGAATTTTCAACAGTTACATTCAAACTTGTTCTTTGCTTAGATTCAGGTTAAAGGCAGGCAGATGTTATGCAGTGCTCTTTGTATCAATTTGGCTTGGTTACTTGAAAGTTACAGTATCAGACCAGGGAACTTAACTGTCCCTCACACTAGTCCAGAGTTTCTCCTTCTTCCTCAGACAGAAGGTCCTTCACTCCCTAAGTGGAGACTCCTGTGGAGGGTTCTATACTAACACCTTCACGTTTGCTTTCTCACAACTTAGCACTAGATTTCCTGTCTGAACTCTTCTCTTCAGTACCACCTTTCCCTGCCTACTCTACTAATCTTCCACTCCCACTCTCACTCCAACCCACTCTCTTCCCCAACTGACAACCAACTCCCTTAACTGGCAACTCCCTGGGGTTCTATGCTCTCCTTCAACCAGTCAGAGCCTCTGGAATGTTCAGGTTGGCCCCTCCCTGGGCTTCTGCCTGTCACTCTGCCACACGTGCCCCAGCTGGTCCTTTTTGCGCTGAAATAAACCTTTGAAAAACTCACTACTGGTGTGGGCTGCTTCCCTTTCTCTGAACAATTGGGTTCTCTAGGGAGAGGACTCATACATATTTATGCAACAAGGCTACTGAGAAACAAGCATTAGAGATCAGCATGTCCAGGGAAGCCCCAAAGTTTGAAGAAGGAAAGGAGGGGGGGAACATTAGGGAACCTGCCCCTCTACACAAACAACCCAATCAGGACTGAACATGCTTAGTGGTTACAGAATGCCGAGTGTCTATTGGGGGAAAATATGGAAAATGTGGAGGTGGGGGGTGATGATGGAGAATGGAATAATGAAGGCATGGCTGGCTGAAACACTGAACATGAGCACTCTACACTGCAACTTTTTGTTGCAGGTTTCACTTGTAAAACTAATTTTATGGAACTCCCTCCCTAGTGACCTTCGCCATGCCCCCTCCGTGGTGAGCTTCCGCTGCGCATTAAAAACGTGGTATTTCAGGCAGGAATATGGGGTGGGTTCGGATATTTTTTTAAAAAAATAAAATTATACTTTTTTAATTGTGTGTGTCTGTTTTATTGTTGAATTGTACATTGTCCAGGATGGCCGGGTGACCGGCCAGATGGGTGATTACAAAATGTAATAAATAAATAAATAAATAAATATCATTTTTAGGGTGGCCATGTGTCCTACTTTACAGAGGACATCTTCTATTTGAAGGGCATGTCAGGGGATGGTCCTCTGTTTGTAGGTATCCTCTGTTTGAAGGGCTGTCTTAAGTCCCGTATAAAGATAAAGAACCATCAGAAGAAAGAGTTGGGCCTTGTAGTTGCCCATCAACAGCACCCGGAGAGCAGGTCACTTGGTAATAATCTCCCCCACTGTGGTGAGATGTATTGTATTTTTATTTAAATTATATTCATTACTTCTAAATCTGCATCAGTACAACTATTAGCATATATAAATGCCAATGCAAACCTGTGCCCTCTTTCGTTTTCCTATTTGTGTTTCATCTTTTTGGCAATGTGTAAGTGGGCACCTTATTAGCAAACAAGATAGATATGCACATCTAACCCAGTTCCTAAGGAAATTTATCCCATGGACAACTTCAGTGCAATGTGTGGAGCCCTTTTCCAGCATGTCCACTAATCCTTTGTCTTTTAAAACTTTATTCTGATAATAGTAGAGACTAGTTTGTTTGTAAAGCTCCAGCCCAGAGGTTCACCTATTCAGTATCAAATGTGGAGGGGAGGGGCTATCTCCCATGGGGAACTGCCCTGTGAGAAACTACCCCGTTACATGCTTGCCTTTGCCAAAAACTCTCCTTTGTCTACTGTGGCTAAGCCTATGAGAGAGAAGGAAGAGGCCCAACAGCAAGGCTTTGGGTCTGTATCGGCAAAAGTCTTGCAGGACCTGAGGATTGACCCGAGGTCTTGTGAGACTTCAGATGAGGCAGAAACAGGGCCTATAAAAGCCTGCTCCTGCCTGAGCAAACAGGCAGACAATGCAACCCACCCACACACTGAGCTCTGGTTGGTTACTATTTATGGGGCCTAGGAAGGATCTTATTTTTTACAGTAGCCCTGATTGGCTTTTGGGCTAGTATGGGTTTGTTTGTTTTTTTGCCTTTCTTAGAATGCTTCTTCTCCAGGGTGGGATTTTATTATCTGTTGACTGGTTTAATTTAGCTGCTGGTGAATTGTTTCTGTCTTTCATCACAACTTTGGCAGAAGGATCAGTGTGGATCTGGAAACATGCCAGCTAGAGGGAGAGTATATGGGAAGGTGCCTGGGAGGGCCATCTTGGCTGCGATGAGCATAGCAGGACACTGTGAACAATGGCTCAAGAAGAGGCTGCTGTTTATGGGAGTCAAGGTATAGTGCAATTAACAGGGTTGCAGGTGGTTCCAGCGGGAACCTACTTCATACCTATCTCTTATGACAAGGGGAACAGATTTAATTTATTAGGTGTAGGTCAGGGGTGAGCTAAATTGTGTTAGGGACATCTTATCTGGCCACCCCCATGGGCAGCTCAACAGTTATATCCACTGCCTCTATACTGGTCTTAATTAGGGAAGAACGATCATCAGCAAAACTCAAAGTGATCAAAGCTGTCTGATTTCCACCTTGAAGGTTGTTCTGACTCGTGTCCATATCAGATTGCGAACTTTGTGGGGTTTTCCACACCAAAAATTGTGCATATTTTTGTGCATTTTTTGGGGGAAATGTACACATTTTTCTCCCATTGACTAAAGTCTGTTTGTGCACATGTTCCGATTTTTCATGTGCATTTTTTTCAAATGTATGCATTTATTGAATGTATTTTTTGTTATGCAAATTGCATTGCAAACTTGGAAATGTATGGACTTCAAACTGCAGATTGTGTTTGAGTCTGCATTCAGTTCCAGGAGGTACAAATTGGATACATTCTGGTCAAAAACAAACTGAAATTAATTTCTCACTCATCCCTAGATAATTTAATGTGTTGTAGTGTTTTCCTTTAAAGTTACGACTTTTAAAGTCTCAGCTATTGGTGTACATCTATTTATTTCCTTCTCCCTGCAATGATGAGCCACATAAACTGAAATGCTAAAATTGCTATATAAAGCTTAGGAAGAGCACAGCAGCTTTACCAAGTGTTCTTCCAAATTTGGCGTTGTAGCTCTATCTATTCAGTAGCTTGTGGCTCAGTCTGTTAATGTGAAGGTTAAGTGTGTACTGCAGAGATACTAGATCAGAAGAAAAGAAGCCTTACAGAAAGTCTGTGAATGTGTGTGTGTATGATTTATATTAAAATATTCTGTCCTGGTTCCAGGTTTTGAGGGCCCTCCTTCTTCACTGCATCCACTTCCTCTTTACCACTGTTGTTTCTTTCTGGGCGCCTAATCCTCACTGCCACCCAGAGGGAGTGGACAAGGCATGCAGACATTACTCCTCCTCTGCTTGCTCCTCTGCTTGCTCACTTGTGTTAGAAAAAATGGACATGGTGCATATACAGAGAGTTCCAGCCTTACACGTGTATTGAACAGGCCCAAGTATAGAATGTGCATTTTAAATGAACCATTCTTGCTTCACACACACACCCCGGCCAGATACCAAACTAGCCTGAGAAAGTCCTGCCGGCTGGCGACGGGCCCAGATATGTTCCAGCAGTATGGATACTTTTTAGGGATGTGGCCGAGAATCTCGGCGGACACGAGCAAGGCCCGAACTGGGCCTGCTCGTGTCCGCCGAGATTCTCGGCCACCCGCGCGGACTTACCAAAAGCTCTCCGCAGAGCGGAGAGCCTGTCTTCCCTGTCCGCTGGGTTCCGTCGCGTCACTTCCGGTGCGGAGGAAGTGACGCGACGGGACCCTGCGCTCTGTTTTTGGCGGGGGGAACCATGGCAACAGGGCTGTTTAAGCCCTGTTGCCATGGTTCCCCGCGCCAAAACAGAGCGCGGGCGGGGCTCCAGCGCGCCAGAGCAGTGGCTCCGCAGGCGGCAGAGGTGGCGTGGAGGTGGCGGAGGCGTGCTGGAGCGCAGGACCAGGTAGGACGATGGCGTTGGGGGGCAGTTGGGGTCCTCCGGCGGCGGCAGCAGCAGCAGGGAGGGCTGGGGGGTCCTCCGGCGGTGGCGGCGGAGGCTCGAGCGGCGCGGAGAATGCTCTGTGCCTCTCTGAAGAGCGGGATCGGGCTGCTGCCGCTCGGGGGGGGGGCAAGCCCAGAGCAAGCCTCCAGCTGACTCCAGGCTCGGTCCCCACTACTAATACTTTTGTCTTATCATTTGTTCCTCTTGCCAAGGTTTCTTCAATGTGTCATCTTCCTAACACAATGCTTGTTTCTTGAAAACAAGCTGGGAAACACACCCCCCCCAGCTGCTTTAAGAACAATAGACAGGCAAAGATGGATTTTATGGTACCCTGTAAAGCAAAAGACATTTTGGGAACCCAGGTTAGGAAAAGCATTGTCCTAAGCTGAAATACAGTCATGCCTTGGATTAAGAGCATAATTCGTTCCGGAAACGTGCTTGTAATCCAAAACACTCTTATGTCAAAACGAAATCCAAAAAAAAAAAAATTTGTACAGAGATTTTTAATTTAAGCCGTACTACAGTACTTGTATTGCTAGACGTCGCTTGTATATCAAGTAAAAAAAATTAAATAAATATTTAAAAATTTGCTTGTTTTGCAAAATGCTCTCAAACCAAGTTACTTGCAATCCAAAGTATTACTGTATTCACATAGGATGCTTAAGAAAGAACCTTAAACTCAGTCAGTGTCAAAGCATCTGCTCTGCAGGCTAGGAGAGGCTCCTAAATCTGAAACCCTGGAGAACTGCTGTCAATCAGTAGATGTACTAAACTAGAATGATAAGAGTCTGAGTTAAAGCTATGTAAAGGCCTAAATCCTACACATGCTTGGACAGACAAAGCTCCTGCAGATCCCAGCTTTCCCTGGCTAGCAGGGGTAGCATTGGAGAGCAGCCCACAAGGGCTGGGACCCTAAAAATCTCTGGGATCACCCTGCTGTCCATAGGCACTTGTTAAGGTAAAAGTCCAGAGGCCCTGTACCCCCGTTGGATGACCTAGATTTATGCCCATATACCACCTCCTATTGTACTTGACTTTGCTTATCTGCTTTTGTTATTCCGGACAGGGAACCTTGGAGGGCCATGTTGCTCTCTGCTTTGGTTATGATATTTCTTTGTTCTGGAATGTATAATAATCATATTTTCACATTAGTTGCGACCTGGTCCTATTTCCTAGTGCCAACTCCAAAAAATACAAGTGAGAGAAGAGTCCCTTTGGTTGATAAAGGGGTACCAAAAGTAACAGGCCTGATATCTCCGGTGACCTAAGAGGTAATGAGAAACAGCATCTTAGCCAAAAAGAAGACGGCCAGGTGGCCTTCTATCTAACTAGAGATTAAGACTTGCCATGTCTAGAGAAATGTATTTGATTGGTTATTGTCATATTCGGGGAAATGTATTCAATAGGTTGGCACGGTTAAGCGAATGTATTTGATTTGAATCCACCCATGAGTGTAAAAAGGTATAAGAAGGCTTGCATGCCCCACTGTTCTTTGTCCAGCTCTGATTTGGGCATACACCCCTGCTGGTCCTTTTTGCGCAGAAATAAAAGCTTTGAAAAACCTGACTACTGGGTGTGTGCTGCTTCCCTCTCCTTGAAATATTGGGTTCTCTAGGGAGAGGACTCAGAGCATATTTGTGCAACACTTGGAGAGGGCGGATGAATAGGTAGTAATGGCCAGGTCCAGAAGACTCTAGGGATTGGCAGTGGGCCTCCTACTGGATATGGGCCTCAGCAGGCACCCGACAATGCTGGCCCTGAAAATACCCCATCTATTAACTGCTTTATCCTTCATTTTTCTACTGCAGTTTGCAGGGTCTTTAATTGTCTAATTAACAGAACATTCTTGTTTTGTTTTTGGTGGCACAAGGTTACTATAATTAGATTGAGGCTCAAACTACAGAATTCAGTAATGTTTGTCCTTTGTATATTTTTTTTAACCCAAAGCAGCAAACAGTCTCTGAGTGCAGGAAGAACAGGTGGGGAAAGGCTGCTTAAGTCTTTCCCCCTGGGCATCTTTCAATCAAATTCTCCCTCCCGAAGCTGCTTGTTCACCCACAGCGGGAGAAAGACGGAGAGAAGCTACAGTGATCATGTATCTTTTCCCTCATAGGTGAAAAAGCTGCATGGGGAGGGTGAGTTAGAGCTGAAAAAAGACTCAAGGCTCAAGTAGCCTCTCTACATATACTCTTCCTCCTCTCAGATATGTGGTCTGTCCAGGCTACTTGGAGTTTTTAAAGTTATGGGGAAATAATTATGGAATTCCAGGTAGCATGTAATTTGAGCCTATTGGACAAGTACCTATGTGTACGGGGATGAACTGCTTTATAGTTTTGACAGCTCCAGATTGAAACAGAGGGCTATGAGTAATGTATGTCCTACCTTAACAGTGACTCGACAATAAAATAAGAGGTGGCTTCTAGTTAGATGGCTTTACATAGGGATTTTATTTTCTCTTCTAAAATCTGATTTTACTTCTTCTTTTTAAAAGGTTGTGATGGATTATCTTGCAGTACATATCGGGAAACTTTTCTGTTGTTCAGTTTTAGTTGACTGCCAAACAGACTCCCGAGGGAAATGCTGAAGAGGCCCTGTTGCTTGAACCAATCAAATAATTTGACAAGAAGCACTGCCAAGTAGCCTGTAAACAACAGTCCTGTGTTAGCCGGGAGCTTGAGCTGATCTGTTGGTGCTTTTCCAGTGCTTGTTTCTAAAATTTCAGGAGACAGATTTGCACGAATAACGCATAAGAGAAGAAATAACAAGCGGCTTGCTGTTGTGATACACTTCTTTCCCAACAAAATTCAATACTATCTCTGGCACTCAGGAAAAGGCATTGGAACAATAAGACATAGTAGGGTCTCAGTGTTTCAAAGTTGGTGGACTGCACCCCACAGACTCAGCCTTCCAAACAAACTTACAAGTACTATTCAAACAAAGCCTTTCGACGGAGCTCTCTCAGGCTGTGGCTTCTCTTTCCTTAGGCCAGAAGCAGTGGCTGTTGCCCTTAACTACTTCCTGGTTCCTCCCAGGAAGCACAACCCACTCAGGCTGAATCAAGTAGTTCTTTCACATTCTTACGCTCACTTAAAGAAAGCCATTCTACACATTACGGAGAATGTAACTGCAGCGATGGTACATTCCAGACTGCAGGTAGGCAGTCATGTTTTTCAATGCTCCCAGAGGTCTGGAGTGGTACGGGGAGGTCAGAATTTTACTACTGCAGTTACCACCTCATTCTGCATAAAATCAAATATGACTGTAAGGAGTTTTTCTTGTGTTAGGGCCAAAATACACATTACACAGGGAGATCACCCAATTCTTTTTATGGGTTTTTTTTTTTTTTTAACTAAATGCAGGTGTGTGTGTGTGTGTCTAATTTAATGGAGGTCCAACAGGGTTTGGATCCAGGATCAGCCTTCCATAAGAGGAATGGCTCCGCCTGTGGAAGGCCCCTCTGCCCAATTTTGTGGAATCCTCCCACACCACAGCTCGCCCTATTCAGCAGTGTCTCCTGATTCTCTGTATAGCATTTTTAGGGGGCTGGAGGGGCTGCCCTAGGAAGGAGGGGGCAGCGAAGTCCACTTCCACCAGCACAGTTGCTTACGCTTAAATCTGGATCCAATCCAGGATCTGGGGTAATTGGGCCCTATTTCCAGATCTAAATACCCCCACCCAACAAAGCTGTTATTTGCTCAGAGGGGGGGAAATACAGCCACTTAGAGAGAATAGTAGTTTGGTTATAACTGTGATTTAGACTGGGGAAACCACACAGGGAGAAAGGGTTAAACACTCCCCCTCCCCATGTTGTTTTCCTGAGCAAATGAGCATTGCTGCTTCCATTTAGTAAAAACAACAAAAATGTTGGGAGCTCAATACTAGATACATATAGTTTGGCCCTTATGCTGGTGGTATGGAAGGCACTGCTGCAACTCCTTCTCACTCCACCATACTACTATTGTGAGAAGCCTCAGACCACACAGGGAAAGGCCCATGGTACATTCGCTCCTCAAGACTAGTGTTGCCTATTATTATTATTATTATTATTATTATTATTATTAATCATCTTCTTCTTCTTCTTCTTCTTCTTCTTCTTCTTCTTCTTCTTCTTCTTCTTCTTCTTCTTCTCCTCCTCCTCCTCCTCCTCCTCCTCCTCCTCTTCTTCTTCTTGTTTTTATTGTTGCAAGGTTTTATTGTTTTAAATTGTCGTACACCACCTTGATGGCTTTTTAGCACATAAGGTAGTATATAAATGTTAATAATAATATTAATCCACGATCTGACCCCCCCCCTCCCCCTGGTAGCTGGCACAGAAATAACCGCGCTGGCTGTCTCCCTGACGTTGGAAGTACAGCCTCAGAGAGGGGGATAAGGGGGTGTTTCGGGCGGGGAGGGGAGGAAACCGAAAAGGCCAAGATATGAGCTATCCTGGGGTCTCTCCATCTTCCTCCTCCTCCCCCTCTGAAATGCTTTTCACCTCCGCTGCTCCTCCTGCCCTGCATAGGATGATTGGAAGCCTCCGAGTTCAGGGGCTTACGCTAATTGAGCATGCAACCCATAGGATTGCACCTTAAATCTCTTACTGCCAGTAACAGCCTTAGGAGAGGCATTTCAACATTTTAGAATGGGGAAAAAACGGCACAAAATCTGGGAAACGATTGGGAGTCAGGGGGAAAAGGGCATGAGCAGGGAAACGGTGTGTGGCAATGGGGGGGGGGGACCCCAGCTGACTAGACTGGGACCCCAGCTAGGCTAGATTTCACCCCCAGGCCTGAGATTCCCCACTCCTGCAACAGAGAGTTAAAAGGCTAAATTAAAGCACTGTAATTAATTAAACTATACATGTTAAAAGCCTACATTAAAGAGAGGTGTCTTCACACCCTTTCTAAAGGCCAAGAGAGTGGGGCCAATCGTAGTACTTGAGGGAGGGCATTCCACAGTTTGGGAGTGACACAGTAGAAAGCCCTTGCATGCGTTCCTGACAAACGGGCCTCTGTGGGTAATGCTGTCCTCAAGAGGGCCTCTCCTACAGATCGTAATGCTCAGGCAGGTTGAGACAAGTGATCCCTTAGATGGTCAGGTCCTAAGCTGTTTTGGGCTTTAAAGGTTAAGACCAAAACTTTGAATTTGGCCCGGAAAGCAATTGGCAACCAGTGCAGGTCTTTCATGATAGCTGTAATATGGTCCTGATACCGTGCACTGGTTAGCAGCCTAGCTAACTTACATTACTCCACCACCACCCCTTGCATGCATTCTCAGTCAAACGCCATATGATCCATAAAGAGGACAAGATCAGACCCATGTTTTAAAAAAGTAAAAATTGCATTGCCTGTACCAAGGGAACAGAACTGCTGAGCTTGCCCAAAGCTACTGAAAACATGGGATTCTATTTAGCACAGATATTTATCAGGCCTGTATTACTTGGAGCGGATACCTTTCAACCTATGAGATGGGTACACTATGCACTTCACACAATTCACACATGTCACACAACTCACACACTTCAGAATGTGAATCTCTGTTGGTACAGACTTCCTCCTCTGATGAAAAGAAATCACAAAAGTAGGTTTGCTTGTTTTCTCAATTGTACAGCAATAGTGCAAGATCCAGCAGCTAAAATGACTCACTGGGGGCTACTCCAAAGATACAGAAATGGCTTACTAACATTCTAGTAAAAACACTTACAGTATGTTCTGAATATTTCAGATATATCACTTCCATCCAGTTTATTCTGCACTTACTTCTAGAAGAGCTAATTTCTGTCCTAATATGAGCATTCATGATCCCTTGTCAGCCCCGCAAATGACCAAAAGACTCAGTTTCCAAATGGAAAATTACTTCATTGAACAATAGATATACATGTGCTTCTTGTGTTGGGGATACTGTGGCTTCTTGAGAAAGCTTGCAGTTTAGAATGTAAAAGCATTTTTTATTCAAGTGACAGCGGCTACTTTTTCTAAACATTGCTCAAGGCACTGCTTTTACTTCACTAGAAGAAAAATATAATAGCTCACACAGTTGTACTCAGCCTCTAATGAAAAGGGAGTTCATATTCTGTAAATATATTTCAAGTGCCAGGACAAATCAGATGTATTCTTACAAACAGCCCTCTAAAGGTAGGTAATATATCCCCAGTTTATTATATTTTTCACACCAGTGGGATCGTAATTCAGGGAATGTGCTTAAGCATTACTTTTGGATATGAATATTTCAGATCAACATAGCCGCTACCTGCAGCCTGGTGTGTGTGTGTGTGTGTGTGTGTATATATATATATATATATAGAGAGAGAGAGAGAGAGAGAGAGAGATTAAAAAATATCAGTCCTGCTGTCTGTCTCTTAAGATCAAATCATTACGTCCTCACTCAGAGAAAACTCTTATTATACACTAATGTGCCTCCAGAGTCAATAATAAATTTGACAGTCCATACTTGTGATATACCATTAAACTGTCCTGTGTTGTTTTTCCTGATGAAAGTCTCTCTACCATTTGGCTTAAGTGTATCATGTGGAACAAAGTGTAAGCCAGAGCAGCTGCATATTTATGGCCTTAGAGGGAGCCAATCTACTTTCCTGCTTTTGGACACAATCCATCAGGAACTTCTACACACACCCTGTTGAAGTGAATATGATTTTTGCAAGAGCTAATAGTGTGCAAGAGACTTGCCTAGTGCATGTGACCTCATGAATAGAAACCAGTGGCACAACTGCTTTTTCACAACCCTGTATCATTGATTGCATTCCAGTGGCATGTGGGGCCAGAGGCAAAATGGGTGGGCCCAAAAAATACCAGCATATTGTAGCTGAAGGGAGCAATCCTGTGGGCCCCTAGACATCATCTGAGGGGGCATAGGATACTTCGGATTCCCAGATCCGAGTTTGGAGACAGCACTCCAAACTTGGAGGGGGAATCCATGATCTGACACCCCCCCCCCTTGCACCAGGCACAGAAATAACCACACCAGCTGCCTCTCTGAGGTTGGGAGTGCAGCCTCGGAGAGGGGGATATATGGGGGTGTTTCGAGGGGAGGTGACCGGACTGGACAGGCCAGGATATGAGCTATCCTGGGGTCTCTCCAGCATCCTTCTCTCCCCCTCCGAAATGCTTTCACTAGATGGGGGGGGAAGCCCGTCCAGCAAAAATGCAGGGTAGGAGGAAATCACCTCTGCTGCTCCTTAGTCCTTCTGTCCTGCATAGGATGATTGGAAGCCTCCGAGTTCAGGGGCTTACGATAATCGAGCGCACAACCCATAGGATCATGGCCTAAATCTCTTACTGCCAGTAACAGCCTTAGGTGAGGCATTTCAACTTTTCAGAATGGGGAAAAAACTGCACAAAAGCCGGAAAACGATTGGTAGTCAGGGGGAAAAGGGCATGAGCAGGGAAATGGTGTGTGACAATTGGGGGAACCCCAGCTGACTAGACTGGGACCCCAGCTAGGCTAGAATTCAGCCCCAGGCCTGAGATTCCCCACTCCTGCAATAGAGAGTTTAACAGCACAATCTTATCAGGCCGCTATACAGTGTCTAGATGGCCATAGGATTTTTCTGAGACCTAGCTAAGAGGTTGAAAAATTGCTCCAATGAGCAATTGACCAATGAGATTGCTCTTTAACATTTTTAGTTTTCTTTAATTTATTCTCATGTTGATTATTTTATTTGTTATAAGTTGAAAACAATAAATGCAATTATTGATAAAACAGTTAGGAAATAACCTAAATCAAAATTTAGGTCATTTTTTGGTATATATCAGAACATTTTTGATTTGTACATATATTTGAGAGAGGTTCTTGGCCATAATGCTGCCTCAAGTTTAGCCCTAAAATAATTTGAAATAGTTGGGAAATTAATGGAATTTCTAATTAGTATTGCAACTAATTAGGTGTGATAAGTAATGGTTTGAAATCCCATTAATGAAAGACATCTCCTTTCCTCTAATACTCTCCTCTAGATATCTGTTGAGCTGACATATAAAATGAAAGAATTAAAACCTCCTAACAGACCAACTTAATTAATCCCTCTTTTTCCTCCCATAAAGGAGATAATCCGATTGGAGATGCCACAATGAAAAACAACTGTCCTTTTCTCTTGTGAATTAAGAAATATTTATTTTCATCATTTTTGGGGTTGGTAAAGATTTTCTTTGGAGCCTTATTTGAGAAGCCTGTTGCCAGAATTACTCAAGAGAGTTTAGATTAGATTAATGAGGTTTTAACTAAAGAGAGAGAGTTATTTGTGACTTTTTCATCCAAGTGAAGTTCTAGGAGGTTTCTTCCCCCACAGAACATAAGAGGATGCTAATTATAGAGTGGATTTATATTTCAGGGTTGTTCCCCCACCGCCACTGCCCTGAGTGTATTAAGCAGTCTGTGATGAAGTTCACTTCAGATGTTTATGAGAGGACATAATAACCATTGGTGCAGTGCAATGCCATAAAACACAATGTTGTACCAACACTTTAGGGACTGTTAACACTGCAGATACTGGTGTGGATGTTTGTTTAAGGCAAGGGTGGGGAACATGTGGTCCTCCAGGTTGTTGTTGGACTCTAACTCCCATCAGCCCCAGCCAGCATGGGCGATAATCAGGGATGATGAGAGTTGTAGCCCAAGAAACAAAAGTGACACAAAAGCACAAAGTGCCTGTTTATTTTTTGCGCAAGTCCAATTTATTTATTTACATGATTTACATAATACTTGGCATCTAACAGGATTCCCAAGTGGTGAACAAAAAAAGAAAACAGAATACAAATGAAGAATTAAAATATTTAAAATCAGATTATAATAATATAGCCATGGCTGGGCAATTAGGGAAGGCTTGTTTAAATCCAAATGTCTTCAGCATGCAGCAAAAACAAAGCAACGTCAGGTACCCGCCTGACATCAACAGACAGGGACTTCCACAGAGTGGGAACCAGTACACTGACAACTCTACTCGGAGTAGGCTCCAAATGATTCCATGCGGAACCACTAAGAGCACCTCATCTGATGCTCTCAGTGACCGGGCAGACTGGTATGGGGGAAGGTGCTCTCTCCAATATTTTGGAGAACTACTCCTACCTCAGGGGCTACTGCTGCACCTTCACATAATGTGCAATGATAACCACTGAGGAAGAAATAGCTCTCCAAAGCGTTGGGCTTGAACAAAAATAAAAGCAAGCACTTTGTGGTTTTGTGTCACTTTTATTTCTTGCATTTTTTGTGCCTCCTTGTTGCTGGACATGTTGGGTGCTGTAGACCAACAATGTCTGGGAGGATCACAGGCTCCCCACATCTAGTTTATGGATTAGCTCCTGAGGGTCTTTTCTTTTCACACTTGCATGGATAAGGCTGTAAATACTAGTCACTTGCCTGATTGTCTGTGGCAGCCTTCCCCAACCTCTGCCTGCCTCCAGATATTTTGCACTACAACTCCCAGCATTCCTGACCATTGGCCATACAAATATAAAACAGAAGCAAATCCATGTGACTTAATTTCTCAGCATTTTCAATTGATTCTTCTGTACTTGACTAACACAACAGTAATTCTCTTTTAATTCCTAAAGAATTATGAACGGCCTTACAACCAAATTGAATGGAGAATCTCCTTTCCATTTATTTCAGCGGCAGCAATTGGCATCCCTTTTCTTTTTGATTTTGTTATAATCAAAGCCACTTGACACAAAGAGTGAGTGAAAAATTAGATTTGCTGACAAATTGATGGGTTGACAAGCTCTACCCATTAAAACTCTTTTAATCAAGATCTAAATGCTTTTCAAAATGGAAAAAGATGACAAAAAAACCCTAGAAAAGAAAAGACAATGAATTATTAAAATGAATAATGTAAAGTGCCTGCATTTATAAGAACACCCTCACTATTTGTTTTCTAATGAATTATTATATATAATACCTATTCTATGCAACTGTGGAGACATGAGATATAAAAGAAATGTGAACAGAATGAATGGTGAGCTGAACTACAAAAGGAAGTGTGCTATTTTCTACATTGCTGCAATACTTTTCTTCCAGAATGTTTTCAATTATTTGTTTTCAGGAGAAGCTAAGATCTTGATGCATGGGTCTGACTGGGTGGATCATGCCAGTCCTATAAATATAAATTTCCCATTATTCTCTGGCTGATGTAACATTAAAAGGAAAAGTGTATACGCCAATCTTTCTAACAATTTTCTTCTAATTTGAACACGTCTAGTGTGGTTTAATAGTAAATTAACTCACACAACTGTTCGCATTTTAAATTTTATTTGTATTGGTTTTTGGATGAAATGACAAAGTGTGGTTAGTTTAAAATGGAAACAATCTCCTCTTTGTTGCTATACCAGGGGAGAGGAGAGGAGGGAAGCATATGAGCCCGAGTCTTGTGCGTGTAATTGTAAACTATATTTTAGTGCTACAGTAATACCTTGGATTGCAAGGAACTTGGTCTGAGAGCGTTTTGCAAGACAAGCAAATTTTTAAAATAAATTTTGACTTGATAAACAAGCGACGTCTTGCAACACAAGTAGGGATGTAACCGCTCGCCTCAAGCGGGCGTAGCGGGCTGAAATCGGCCCTGCTCACGCCCGCCAGAGACTCGCTTTGATATAAGAGTGTTTTGGATTACAAGCACGGTTCCGGAATGAATTATGCTTGCAATCCAAGGTATTACTGTACATCCAAACCCTCCCAGTAAGAGTCGATCAGTCTACAAAGTATTCGAAATGTGTAGACAGTAGTGGAATGGATCAGGCTGCAGGGGCCAAAGCCCAGAAATTGATGCATCGGTGTCCAAATCTTTTTATAGCTCCTGTTTCTCACTCCCTTGTGCTCAATAGTTACTTGTTCTTGATGGATGTCAATTGTACAGTTACTACGACAACACTGTAGTTTGGTTTTGGATTTCTACTAAGCATCTCTTTTCTTTCATCACATCACATCTCCAACTTGCTGCAACTCTTCCACCAGGCTTGCTTCCTATAGCTGTAACTGCTGTCCAAATCCTCCACTTAGCAAAGTATTTCATTCTTAGCCTTCCATCCAGCTACACCTTTAAAGCCTATATCACTACATCCTCAGGAACCTGGAGAGTAGGGCCTACTCTCCAGGTTCCTTGTGTCCCAGCCTGTCCTCATCACACATCCCTTTTAATTATAGATACTGGAGTATCTGGTGGCCTGGCTCTTGCAACTTATGCTTTGAGCCTACCATATATTTGAACAACCCCACAATTACAGAGCCAAGCTATTATAGAGCCAAACTCATCAATTGCAGAGTCTTAGTGCTCTCTGGCTAGCTGACCTGTTGCAGATTGTGGAGAGGCTCTATTACAAAATTAAGTGAAAAGCATTCCTCATTGTTTTGCAGTGGAAATCAATGAACCAAGCCAAATGAACCAAACATTTCAATTTGTGTTTTTACAGTTACATCTACCTTCCAGAACTGAATTTATTCCTTAAGTCCCCAACCTGGTGCTGCCAAGATGTGTTGGACTACAACTCCCAGCATCCCCCAGCCAGGTTTGGAAAGGCTGCCTTAAGAGAACTACTACAGTTCCACACCAACCATATCAATGTCATAGTGTTTATAATAATGAAATAGGCTGGTCCAAGACTGACTTATTAGTAATTATATTCTATATTTTTCAATGTGCATCATGCAGCCCAATCATGATATTTGGAAATAAGTCTCACTGAGTTAACTTAAATTGGGCTAACCCCCCCAAGTAAGTGTGCATAGGATTGCAGGCTTAATTGTTATATGCTGTTATTATATATGCAACAGTGTGCACTAAGCTTTCTGTTTTCTTATATATACAAATAAATAGTGAGGATTGACACTACTAATATCAACTGTTAGTAATGTTTTGCTTTTAAAATTAGTATGCACATTTTCTTGCTACTATTACTTTATATATCTCCTGCTTAGCCTTAAAAATCAAACCAGGATTGTAGAGAATCGAGCATCCCAATGTCTTAGCTAAGGATTTATTTGTCTGTCAGTCGTCCAAAATCATCACTTAATTTTAATAACACTGAACCAATTTCCTTCTTCCTTGTTTAAACACTCATGTAATAATTAAATCTACAAGCCAAGTCATGTTGGGAGGGGGGAATACAGTCATTTTGAACTCAATATTGAATAGGAAGGGATTTTTCAATGAATTGTCAAAATGTCTGTTATTCCTCCCCAGACAATGGAAATACTGATCTGTATATCCACACCAGTTATGTTGCTATAAACACCACACACGCACACACACACACACACACAGGCAACTTCAACAGTACCAATAAAAAAGTCAAAGAAATTTGGAGATATAACTAGAATGAAATCAGCAGCTGGCCATAGTAGAAGCATATCTATTGTTGAGCCACCTGTTTTCATCCAAATGTATACTAAATTATTTTGTATCCTGTATCAGTTAGGAGAAATACACATGTGATGATGATACTTCCGGGAAGTTCCAACTCCTAGTTCCCTACCATACCATCTTTATGTGTGGCATAATATGACCTGAATGTTGAGGCTAGCTTGACCAATAAAAATGTTTTATACTATGATTGATTGCATTGCTGTTCCATCTTATCTCCTGGGTTTTGTGCAAGTTGTTTTTTTTAACAACTAAAAAGCCCATAAAAGTACTCCATATAAGACAAATGATAGAAGTGTCACAAAGGCCAGATGTTTGTTACAAATGCCAAACTACAGTTTAACTCTGGAATTATAATCCAGCTCCAGTATGATAGAATCTTATAATGTTTCCAGAAGATGCTCAGGCTTGCTCTTGTCTGTAAAAGCTCATGCTGCAATAAATTAGGTAGCACTCTTTGCCATCTTTGAAGACCATGGGAGTCTTTAATGGTACTAGAATGCCCTCACTGCACACAGATCGTATGGCGAGAAAGGCACTGTTGGACAAACTATATAAGGTGACTGAGAACAGAAGCAGGGATGTTGATTTGAGATTGTAAGCTACAGAGCCAATGCAGTCCTTTGAGAACTGGAGTGATGTGGGCCCAGGGATCAGCCCTTATCAGGTGTAGCTACCATACAGTCATCATGGATGGCCCCATGTAGAACATGTTATAGTAGTCAGGTATGGAAACAAGATAGATTTCTTAGGGTCAAATTGAGCCGTTTGGGGGATTATGTCCAGGCCCAAAATGTTTAGATCCCATCTCATAAACATCCATAATATCCAATTTTTAAATTTAATATGAATTAACGGATGGTATTATTTAAACCCACTGCCCACTATAGGTGCATTTATCTGCTTTCTCAAGTTTTAGGACTAAAATCATACTTTTCAGCCAGTACTTCAGACATTCTCCTAAGCCAGGAATGGGCAACTTGTGGCCTACAAGATATTTTGGCTTACATCTCCCATCAGCCCAAGCCATCATAGCCAATGGTGAGGGATGATGGGGCTTGTAGGCCAAAACATCTGGAGGGCCACATGTTGCCCACCCCTGTTCTAAGTGATAGGAGAATGTCTAAAGTACTGTTGTGCATTTAGGTAGCAATCCTATAGCTACTCACTTGGGAATAAGCCCAATTGAACTCAATAGGAGTTACTTCTGAGTAGACATTTATAGGCATGCACTGTCATACATAATTAAACATTAGGACGTTTCATGGTCAGCCTTTTGCAGCCAATTTCCCTGTGAGGAAAGAGTACCTGAGACATACAGGCTTACTAGATACTAATTTTTCATGGACTGAAAACTTGGGATCCAAGTCATACTGGTTTTGTAACATCTTATTTACAAAGATACGACTGAGGAGGTGGGAAGCAAGTAAGCATGTCATGCAAAATTATACAATGGCCCCCATAGAGTGCATGGTTGAATTGGTGCCTAAGGTTTGAACAGAAAAGTTACCAGAAGAAAGACTGAAGATACTACAGTTGTATGTGTATGCGTGCAGCTGACCATGAAGTATTGGAATGTGGACAAGATAATTGTCTGAGCTTGGATGAAAACGACCAACTATTAACTGGCTGAATTTGACAAGAACCATCAACTGCAAAAGGTGTGCTTTTGGGATGAGATCTTCTCTACCTAAAGACAAAGGATTTGGAAAAGTATATAAAGCACTCCAGAGCCGATGGGGCCTCAAGAGGAAACCAGCACTGAGAAGCAACCAATGTGTGGCATGAACTCCTGCTTTTGAGCATCAATCAAGGTTGGCTACTTGGTTGATTGCTCCTACTTTGGGAACTATAGAATGAATAAGGTGTGAATGTGTTGGATTTAATATTTGCAAAAATTAGGGGAGGCAAAAAAAAAATTAAAAATGTTTTGCAACCTTGGGCAGCCCCTTGAAGGTGCCGCTGGGACACTATGAAGGGACTGTCCATAGCTGTCAAAATGGGAACAGCTGGCTGATTCCCTGTACCATAATGGGGTCAGTTGCCTTGATTCAGACGACACAACAACCCATAATGGGTACAAGAACCCCTACTACAACCCATAGGTTGTCATGGTGGCTTGTTGCCCTCAAGCAAGCCACCCTGCGGGAATCAGTCTGGGTTTGCACGTCAGGACAAAGCATCATGGGTAGCAACCCGCAATGGATTGTTGTGTTGTGCGAACCCAGTCTGTACCTCTGTGAAGGGTTGAGGCCTACACAGGCTTGAGTTAGTTTGAAGCCTGTAGGCCCAAACATCTCCTGAGTTTGTGAGTTTCATTTTCCCCTCATGGAGTTAAGTTTCCTTTTCATTGAGAGAAGTTTCATTTCCCCAGTTTGAGGTCACAGGATTGTAACCTTCTAGGTCTGGGGGGGGGGGTGTATATAAAGAGTGTATCTGGAGTTGCAGGAGGTGGCAGAGGGAGAGAGAGCGAAATTGGAGAGAGAGAGAAATTGCAGAGAGAGTGAAGCCGACAGAGAAGCAGGGTCTGAATTTCACTAAAGAACTGCAGAAAGGCTGGGGAAAGGAATCTCTACTAAGCTTACAGATGACAGTGTAGCTAGCTTAGAGAACCTTGTGTTATTTTCCCTTTTATTTCCCTTATACTTGCTTTTTGTAATCTTACAGCTCCATTTGTGTAATTACCCTAAGCTAATGTGAGTCTACTTTACCAATATTTACTACAGTAAACAGTTATTGTTAACAGCAAGTTGTTGGAGTGTCTTTTACACCACGCGTAAGGCCTAATCCCACGTTACTGGGAACAGGAGGTAAAAAGGCAGAGAATTGGCATCCTGATACAGGAGGGGCTCTTAAAGAGGCAGATATCTTTAAGGAGCTGATCAAGGTGTCCTGGTACAGGTGGATCCTTGACAACCTCACCCCATGATCTCAGCCATTTTGGTAACAGGCACATAGAGTTGTAGCGCTAGTCATAAAGTAAAACCAGTCTCTCCCCAAGTTGTTTTGTAGCCAGTTTCAAAACTGTCCTGCTTTGTTATTGTAACATTAAAAACATGCCCCTCCCTGGCACACAGTGCACTTCTACTGGACAATTACGTACTTTGAGAGATCAAGCCTGCTACTTTGCCCTCAGAGAGATGTGTTGTAAGTAGATAAAAACGACGAAATAGACTGAGGATACACAAGAAATCTCACTTTAATTATCACCGCAACACTGGGGAGCCTTTCAAAATGTTCTGTCCTTAAGCAATTTTTAATATGTTTTCTTATCAGCTCAAAGATTTTAGGTCATATCTGTCTTGAAGTGAAATAACATTTTTAAATTTCTGTCCTTTTTCAAATGTTTGTGTAACCCCCCCCCCACCCTCCAGTAGTGTCATCCAAGGCATCTGAAAGCTACACAGACTGTATGCCAATTCATATTGAACCAATTCATTAAAAACCCACAAATCTGGATCCAGATTTAGGCATGTGCAGCTGGGCTGCTGGAAGTGGACTTCCCTGCCCCTTCCTTCCCATGGCAGCCTCTCCAGCCCCTTGAAAATGCTACAAAGCGGGTCAGGGCACCTTGTCGAATGGGGTGAGCTATGGTGTAGATGGGGAAGGGGGTATCCTTGGAGGAATCTTCCATGAGTGGAGCCCTTCTCTCTATAGAAGGTGGGTCCTGGATCCAAGCCCAAATCTTATTTCCCCCCCTCTCTTTTTTATTATTTTCAGGAAAAAGAGAAGAAAAATACAAAGTAATGATTTCGTACTAGAAGTGGGTGGTCGTGGTGGTGGTCCAGTGAGCATCCTTCCTACCCGTAACCCTCAATATATAAGTGGAGATTTCCCAAACAAATTTGCAGTGAAGGACAGCAATTGCCCTGGCTACTAGGGAGGAAAATTGACTGATCCTAGCAATGCAGAAAGATGTATAATCTCTCAATGAATTTTAGGTATAAATTACAGTTGCCATTACAATATAGGCCACATTGGTTTGAGTCAGATTTTACTGTACGCTACCTCAAAGACCTGCACATGGTGCTCCTATGCCCCGCTGTTCATTTCAGTGGAGAAGGCAGTTCTGTACATATAAAGGAATGGAGGTATTGAGTATGGAAGTTTCATAGATTTCATAGATGGAGTCCAACCCCCTGCTCAATGCAGGAAACTAGAGGAGGGGTCTCCCATCCAAGTAATAACCAGGCCCTGACCCTGCTTAGCTTTCCATGCTCAGACAAGCTGAGCCAGCGTAAGCCACAGGCCTGTGATGTGTTTGTTGCTATTTCACCCCTGAAAAGACTGATGTATCAGAGTGTTCTTTAACTTAAGACTATAAAGCTGCAATCCTATACAAACCTATGTGGGAGCAAGTCCCATTGAACTCAATGGGGCTTACTACTGAGTAAACATACATAGGATTGCACTGCCATATATCTTTATATCTTCTTCATAGTCTCAGTGCAGTCCCACTCTGCTTGGGCATTCTTACATTTCTTGCAGGCTGCCCCCCCCCTCCATTCTTTCCTGCATGTTGTTGTGGCTCTCTTTTTCAAAGTATTGCATTTGTGGAAGCAAGCTCCCAATGACTGATAAGTGCTACGGTGGCTACTTACACATTGCCCCCAAAGAGGAAATGCATCACCAAAAAAGAGGACAAAAGAGGGCACAGATTTGTTTGAAAATTGCATGCGTTAATGTATATGTATCGATGCAAATTTAGATCTATGGAATCAACTTTCCAAAGAGGTGCGCCTGGCGCCTACCCTCTGTTCTTTCAGGTGCCAGGTGAAGACCTTTTTATTTGCCCAATATTTTAATGGTTGATTTTATTCCTTTTATTATTGCCACTGTACCTCTGGATTGAATTTATTTTGGCTGCTTGTTTTTATCATGTTATATTTTAATATGTTTGTGTTTTTATATTATTTTTGTTGATATTCTTGTGTTCCTTTGTTTTGTGAACCGCCCAGGCAGCCTTTTGGCTGATGGGTGGTGAATAAATATATTAAATAAATAAATAAATGTAATTACTATAGTTTAAAAAATACTATGCATTTGACCACAGTGGGGAAGGCTGGGACCACGTGACCTGTGTGTGCCTGTTCAGTCTGCTATCCAGGTGCTAACTGTGGATGAGCAACTTCAAGGCTCTACTCTCCCTTCTTATGGTTATTCATTTTAAAACCAGATTTGGATTGGACTGTCCTTCAAATAGAGGACTGTCTTCGGAAAGCCCTTCAAGGCTACCCTAATCAGTGCTTAATTTTGTGGTGGGACAGAATTGGGTGGATCCATATCCCCAGTGCTTAAAGTTTATCAAACAAGCCCATCAGAACCGATTGCTGTGGCTTTGAACTTCTCTGTGGAAGAAGGTATTAGCCTCAACTGTGGCAGACCAATCAATAAAGCCATTGATCACATTCAAGAAACATCCTTTACAGGTAGCGGACCTGTTTTTGTTGACAGTTCCTAAGTTCTGTATTGGAAAACTAATAAATACTTAATTGTTATAGTGGCCAGCAAGAAGCTGGCGTAGCATCGTGGTTAAGAGCATGAGCTGATGAGCTCTGAAACCTGTTTCAATTCTCAGCTCAGCTATGATTTGGTGGCCTTAGGCAAGTTACTATCTTCCAGGGTCAGTCTCTCATCTGTAATTCAGGATGAAAAGCATTTCTTACACGGTTGTTGTAAGCTCCATGTTTCAGTTTGGGTTTGATAAGAATTTACCAAAATTGACTAAGTTCTCTTCATAATTTATTATTAAAGGCAACCATGTACAGGTTTTAGCCAAACACAAATAAATAAAATTACAAGTTGAGTAAAACACAACATATATCGAAAGAAAAATATTAAAACCTACAATCACAGAAGAAAAAATCTAAAATCCCAGGTCATGCCCCATAACGGTGTCTGAGTTGGCCAGCCCTTACTGCAAACTTAGTGATGTTGAACATTACAGACCTGTCCATACTGGATAGCAGATATTTTATTTTATCCATATCACTGAGGGTAGGAATCACTAGATACTTTTTCCTGGGAATTTCATACAATTTACAGGGTAATATATAATGTACGGTGTCCTCTACCCACTGGCTGCCGCAAATACACAGGCACTGATTTTTTGGAATTTTGTTGAATCTACCTTCCATAAAATTAGATTTCATTGTCTGACAACGCAATGCTGTAAATGCCTTGTGAAGAAAAGGTGGATTTAGTTCAGACAAATACTTCTCTTCCCCATGGTGCAATTTCAAAAAAGGGAAGGAGTTAGAAAATCTGGATATGCTGATAGCGTCCATATCGTTTAAAAAAAATACACCTTGAAGATGCACTTTAATATTGCATTGAATAGAAGGAATTCCAGCAGCAGAAAGGACCTCTGGATCAAGTCCATAATTCCGCAACAATGATTTACTTTTTGCTATCCAGGTATTTTGAGACAAAGACTGTGACTGCTCTGCTATACACAATTTAACCAATTTGTTTGAAGTGTGTTTCAATTTTATAAAATAGTAAAAGATGGTCCTCAAAATAAAATATAAAATTGGCATTACATCCACTTCTGCTCGCAAATAGGCCGAGGATGTTCCTGGTGGGAGTCCAAGTAAGATATGAATAAAACTATTCTGTACTGATTTTAACTAGCTGAATTCTGGGATACCCCAGATTTCTGCCCCATATGTCATCTGAGGAATAACCTTGGCAGAAAAAATTAAAGCTGGAATTACAAGGCTCCCACCCTTTACTCTGGAAAATTTCTACACTACATGAGATGAACTTTGAGCTTTTAGTTTGATTGCCTGCCAATGACTATATCCATGACCCATTATATGCGAAACAGATCCCCAGATAGTTAAATCTATTTGCCTGTTCCAGTATATGACCATCCAAAACCCATTTATGTTGAGTTACCCAATTACCAAATACCGTAACTTTTGTTTTAGCATAGTTCACACTTAACTGCTCCTTGCTACATACTTCCCCAAATATTTTCAACAGTCTCCTCATACCAATTTGCGTTTGGGATAGAAGGACCATGTCATCAGCATATAGCAGTACAGTCAGTTTCCACTGGCCAATAGCTATCGGGAAATTAGATTTGTCGGCAAGTCGATTGATGCTATCATTCACATATATATTTAATAGCAAGGGAGCTAACAGACAACCTTGTCTTACCCCTTTAGTTGAATCAATTTCTCTAGTTAGCTGACTTTGCCTCCCTACTCTAACTTGGAACTTGGTGCCTGTGTTCTTAATTAAAATCAGCAGGCGCTGTCCATTCCGAGTCTCCATAATTTATTCCATTAAATCTCCCTGTTTATCCTATCAAAGGCCGCAGTCAAATCAACAAAAGCTGCATAAAGATATTTCCTAGGGACACCTGCATATTTTTCTCTCAGATGGTTTAGAACGAAGCATTGATCTATGGTTGACTTCCCATGGTGGAATCCCGCTTGCTCATTCCCAATGATGTTGTTATTATCTACCCAAGCTTCAACCTTGTCCAATAGATAGCATGTATATAGTTTAGAAGACATGTCCAATAGACTAATTGGGCGATAATTGGCTGGAAGTGATTTATCCCCTTTCTTGAAAATTGGAACCACAATACAGTACATCCCTTGGGCAGTCTGCCAGAAAGGTTAATATGGGTGAAAAGTTTTGCTAGTACAGGAGCCCACCAGTTAACATTATCCAAGAACATCTCTGGGGGGATCATGTCTTCCCCCGGGGCTTTCTGTCTGTGCAAGCGAGATATTAAACTCTTCACCTCAAAAGTTGATACTGGGGGCCAAACAGGTGTATCCTTAATGTCATGGAGGTAGGTGGGTGAGAGAGTTCTTGCTATCAGGCCTGGATCAGAATCAAAGTTAAATACTTGCTTAAAGTGGGTCTCCCATGTCTTTGACAAAATATGTACATCCAGGTCATAGTTTCTTTTAGCTTACCAGCCACCAGATTCCAAAATTTCTTAGAATCTTTACAGGCAGCAGCACGTTCAATATCTGCCCACATTTGGGTGTAGAAGGTGGTTTGTTTGCATTTCAGCAGTTTTCTGTAGAGGTGGCATTTCTCAATCCAAACTTTCATTACTGAGGTGGTAACATTGGAACTAACTTGCCTACACAGTGAATGAAGATCACGCCTTACCAATCTACACTGACTCTGCATCAAACCAACTTGTAACTCAACGACTTGGTTTGTAGGTCAAATTACCGGTAATTGTACAAAGAGTGCTTACATTTTGGACTATGTCTTGAAAGATGGATAGTGGGCCACAATGATAAATAGGATCCCATGGCAGGAAAACCTAAAAGGAAGAAGAGTTCAAGAGGGATGGGAGTTCCTAAAAAAGGAGAAACTAAAGGTGCAATCAGAAACATTCCCAATGAGTTAAAAAAAAAAGAAAAAGAAAAAAGGAAGACAACAGAAAAAGCTAATGTGGCTACACAAAAAACTTAGCAATTATCTGAAAATCAAAAATGACACATATAGGAGGTGGAAGGAGGGTCAGTTCACTAAGGAAGTGTACAGGCAGACAGCACAGAATTGCAGAGATGGTGTCAGGAAGGCTAAAGCTCAGAATGAGCTGAGGTTGGCAAGGAATGCTAAGAATAACAAAAAAGGTTTCTTCAGGTATATTAAGAGTAAAAGACAAAAGTAATGGTAGACCAGCTGTGCAGTGAAGATGGCAAACTGCTGACAGGTGACAAAGAAAAGGCGGAACTGCTCAACTCCTATTTTGGCTCAGTCTTCCCGCAAAAGAGGATCTGTGTCCCATCTGGCATACGTGACAAACAGGCTAAAGGAGTAGGAGTGCAGCTTGAGGTTGACAGAGTGATTGATGGTCAGGGAATATTTAAGCACCTTAAATAAGTTCAAGTCCCCAGGTCCAGATGAATTGCATCCTAGCGTGTTGAAAGAGCTAGCGGATGGACTCTTGGAATCTCTTATTATCTTTGAGAAATCCTGGAGAACGGGTGAAGTACCATGGGACTGGAGGAGGGCATGTGCCACTATCTTCAAAAGGATTGTGTAAATACAGTGGGCATAATATATATTTGACTTCAGCAAGGCATTTCAAAGTACCCCATGATATCCTGATTAGCAAGCTAATTAAATATGGGCTGGATCTGGATGGCATTACTACTAGGTGGATCCACAGCTGGCTGGAGAACTGTACTCAAAGACTGCTCATCAATGGTTCTTCATCCAACTGGAGGGAGGTATCAAGTGGGGGTGCCACAGGGCTCAGTCCTGGGCCCTGTACTCTTCAACATTTTTATTAATGACTTGGAAGAAGAGATGGGGGAAATGCTTGTCAGATTTGCAGATGACACAAAATTGGGTAGAATAGTTAATACCTTAGAAGAGAGAAACGACATTCAAAATAATCTTGCTAAATTGGAAGACTGGGAAGAACAGAACAGAATGCAATTTAACAGAGACAAGTGCAAAGTTCTTCATTTAGGAAAGAGAAATCAAAAGCACAGTTATAAGATAGGGGATACCTGGCTTGGCAATAGTACATGTGAAAAGGATCTTGGAGTTGGAGTTGATCACAAGCTAAATATGAGTCAGCAGTGTGATGATGTGGCTGCAAAAAAGGCAAATGCAATTTTAGGGTGCATCAATAGAAGTACAGTAATACCTTGGATTGCAAGTAACTTGGTCTCAGAGCGTTTTGCAAGACAAGCAAAATTTAAAATTTTTTTTGACTTGATAAACAAGTGACGTCTTGCAAGACAAATCGAAGGGATGTAACCGCTCGCCTCAAGCGGGTGTAGTGGGCCAAAATCGGCCTCGCTCACACCCGCCAGAGACTCGCTTTGATATAAGAGTGTTTTGGATTACAAGCACGTTTCCGGAACGAATTATGCTCTCAATCCAAGGTATTACTGTATAGTTTCAAAATCACTGGAAGTAATGTCCCACTCTACTTTGCCCTGGTCAGACCTCACCTTGACTATTGTGTCCAATTCTGGACACTACACTTTAAGAAAGATTCAGATAATTGGAGCAAGTTCAGAGAAGGACAACAAAGATGATCAGGGGACTAGAAAGTAAAGCCTATGAGGAAACATTGAAGGTACTGGGTATGTTTAGCCTTGAGAATAGAAGACTGAGGAGAGATACGATAGCACTTTTCAAGGGCCTAAAGGGTTGTCGCACAGAAGAGGGTCACAACTTGTTCTCTATCATCCAAGATTATAGAACACAAAATAATGGGCTTAAGTTACAGGAAGGCAGATTTCAGTTGAACATCAGGAAAAAAATCGCAATGGACCGAGCAGTCAGTCAGACAATGGAGCTAACTGCCTAGGGAGGTGGTGTGTGCTCTCCGTCATCCCTGGAGGTATTTAAGCAGAGACCGGACAGCCATTTGTTAGGGATGCTTTAAACTGAATTCCTGCACTGAGCAGGGTGTTGTACCTGATGGCTTAAACTCTATGATTCTATAATTTTATTATCATTATGTTGTGTGAATCGCCTTGGGAGGACTGGTTGACTTTTAAAGGCAGTATATCAATATTTAAAATTAAACAAACAAGCAAACAAACAAGGTGAATGGATGTACAGGCGGAGTGGTGCAAATTCTGTATAAAAAAGAAAAAGACTCCTCAAATTTAACATCTGGAAGGCAATTGGATGTATGTGAATGTCAGTGTTCTATTCAACAAACATGTTGTTCCACCCATGTGCTGAATTATGTCCAAGCAAAAAGCATGTCAACCATATCACTTCAGTCTTTCTTCATATGAGGAAATGATTGGACTCTTGGAATCTGAACTTGTTTTATTAGCTGAAGTCCCAACCTCATTAAAATCAATAGGATGTCTGCCATTTTCTTCAGTGTAGGCAGGTCAGTAGGAAAATTTAGTTCATTAATGCATCAGCTAGCATATGAATTTTATAGCAGTATTAGAAGTGAGCAGATTAATCCTCTATTAAAAAGGAATATAAATGTAATGACTAAAGAGAAGGTCATTTGGCATTTCTTCACATACTGGAATATGTACAATATTTTCTGACTTCTACACATAGAGCTATGAAATTCAAGGTGACTAAAATGAATGGACTATACTGCTTAGTTCCTTAATTACTCCATGAAATAATTTTAATTAATATTTATAAATGCTTAAGATTTGATATCATTGACAGCCACTTTTGCTTTAATGGATAAAAGTATTTGTAGACAGTTACAATGAGAAAAAGTTTCATGATTGACCCTGAAATATTTATAAATACTAATTAACATTATCTTAACGTAAGTTTCAAACTATGGAGTCACTCTATGCCTTCCTCATTTTCGTGACTATATGTAACAAGGTCAGCATGTATTACTGTTTCTTGCTACACTGATAAGCCGGATGACCTTCTTTTGATCTATTACATATACATTCTTTTTAAATTGAGGCGTAATCCTTTCATTGCTAACAATGGTATAAAAATTGCACACTAGTTGATGTGCTAGTGAGTGAAAGCTTCCAAGTAGCCTGCCTCCAGAAGTGTGTCCTAAAAAATTAATTGGTTTTCTACCTGAGAGAATAGCATCTCCATATAGAAGGAACAAAAAAGGTGTAATTAAGAGACAAAACTGATTACTAAATGTCTTACTTTTAATAGAATATCTGAGGCATGTTTCAAAGTAATTTGGTCAAATAACATGCCTGTTTCCTGGAAAGGGCTGTGTGAGAACACCTTAAGATGCACTGGGGCCAGTTCAAGCAAAGTGGAATGTGGAATGCGCTTGCGAAGAATCTGAAACATAGTATTTATTTGATTCACCACGTCAGTTTTGGGCTACATACAGACATACATAATTGAGTGATGAGTTTACTGTGGGTCATTCTTTTCTGGCCAGACTTAGGGTGCTTCCAGATGCAGCTCTTATTGTGCAATCTCTCAGCCTCACTCATGGAATTTTTAGGGGGGGTGGATCCAGACATCTTCAATTTCCACTCATAACTCTCCTGTGTTTTCTCACTGCTCCTTCCATCTTTTTCATTTCCACAAAAAAATCCATTAAGGAAGAAAAGATGGAATAGCTGCACAATGTCTTTTGATTGGTAGTGCTAGGAGCAGTGTCTGGCAGCATCTTTACAAATCAGGTTCAGGAACAGTTCTTCCTGTTTCCAGCAGAAGCTGGTTCCAGTACTGGCTCCAGGATTTTGAGGGCCCTTGGCCAAGAAAACCTCAATGTGCCCCCTCCCTCAGTGAGTCTACCTTCTCACAGTCATTGTCAGGCAGCTAGCTCTTCCTCATCCTCTTTCTCACCATGGTTGCTACTTGCTTTCTTGACAGGCAGAGAGTCAGTGAGCAAGTAGGCAGTGGCATCTACTGCTCCTCCTTCCCACCACCACCACTGTCTGGGCCAGGGCAAGAGGCAGGTGAATAAGCAAGTTGCAATGGTGAAGAGGAACAACAACTTTGGGGGGTTCTTGTCAGTGGGCCCCTGCTGGGGTGTGGGCCCTCGGCAACTGCCCAACCATACCTACCCTTGACACAAGCCCTGGCTGGTTGTGCAGAATGCTGATTGCTGCTGTTCAGGTTTCCAACCGCTCCATTTCATTTCCCCTCCCCCTTGGTTTTCCAGGTGTAGCAGCAGGTTCTCCTCCGCCAGCCAGAATTCCATGCCAATTATGCATGCTCAGTCTTCATTGGGTTGTTTCCCCCCCCCTCTGATTTTTTTTAAATCCCTCTAAAGAATTTTTGTACTTCTGCAAAACATAGGGTTCCTTCCTCCAAGCCTGCTGATAGCTCCCTCTTTTGTGTGGGCAGTGCGTTTTAGCTAGATAAGGACCATCACTTGGAGAACTGAGTTTGCTATTGGTATATATCAAGGGTGGGCAACATCCTGGGGTTGGAAGGATCCATGGCCCCCCTGGAACCTACCAGCGGCCATATCCCACCTCTGCTGAGCTTGCTGTGGTGGCAGCCAACATTGTGACAGTTTTGCAGGGAAACAAGGTGTGTGGGAAGCACGTGGGTTGTTTTCCTGCAAAATTGAAATGATTTTTGTCAGCAGTGGAATTTTGTCAGCAGTGGCAGGGGGAACATAGCGCGGGCGACAAAAACAGTCATGGGTGGCTGCATGCGTCTCACGTTACCTACCCTTGATATATGATAAAATGTAACCAGATAAACATGCCAGGCACCTGAAGGTTCCATTTATCTATCATGAGTCTCTAACACTGATACTACTGGCTCACTGGGGAAAATGCTGCTTATACGGTATAGTTGATTAGATTACTGCTACTTGGCTTCAGAGGAAGCTGCTTTATACCAGTCCATCTAGTTAAGTATTGTCTCCACTGAGTGGCACTGGCTCTCCAGGGTTTTGGACAGGGGTCTTTCCTACCTGGAGATGCAGGGGCTGAAACTGGGACTTTCTGCATGCAAAGCATGTGCTCTACCACTGAGCTATGGATCTTCCCCTAAGCCTCATGTCTATGTCATAAGAATGGGATAAAAATAAATATAGGTTATGCTAATATCAACATTTTTTATTAGGGGTGTTACACTCTGATTAACAAAATGTCAGCAGGTTAATCATAAGTTTTAATTGATTGATTACATCTTCATAAATGTACATATGAATAAAACAGTAATATAAAAGAAAATGCCTTATATTTAGAGAATGCTGCAACAGGCACTCTTTGCATAAAAATATGCAAGTAAAATTTTGGAGGACTGGATAGATCATGTACAGTATCTAAAAAACAAACAAACATTTGTTGATTCAATGTAAAGAATACATAAAATCCGTCCATTCCAGAACAATAATTTATTTATTTATTTATTTATTATATTTATACCCCGCCTTTTTTCCTGCAAGGAACCCAAGGCGGCTTACATAATCCCCCTCCTCCTCTCCATTTTATCCTCACAACAACAACCCTGTGAGGTAGGTTAGGCTGAGAGTCAGTGACTGGCCCAAAGTCACCCAGTGAGTTTCATGGCTGAGCGGGGAATAGAACCCGGATCTCCTGAGTCCCAGTCCAACACTCTAACCACTACGCCACACTGGCTGAGTAGGTGCATTTCTTTTGCCTCAGTCACAAACAAATTTGCCCTGGAGGCAGCTGAGAACACATTTGATCCCTGTTCCTTATATAAAAGTGCTTTTACTTCTCAGACAAATGTGTAAAACAGTAGCTCTGCAGGCTCTATGATAGGAAAACACGAAAGCTGGGTGTGAGCACACCTTCTATACCAAATGGATATTGTAGTCTTTTACTTTGCTTCTAAACTTAGAGAATAAAAATAGATATTTCTGCAGTGGCCCCATTTGGACAATCAAATAAGTTGAGATACATACGAGCTTCATACACCAGGATGCAGCTGCTTCACTACTCCCTTTGTACAAGAGGCATAACAAGCCAAGAAGCCACAATTAACCATAGCTTTCCATTATGTTTGAACCAGGAAACTATGGTTAATGGCTTCCAAACTAGTCAGAATATGCAGCCATGGTTTCAAGTTAGCTTCTAGATCCTGGCTTGTTTAGAAGCCATTTCATACATAACATTAGACATCAAAACAGATGTTCTGCAACAGGGGTGGGCAACTTTGGGAAGTCCAGAGGTCATTTTTGTCACTGCGGATCCCTCCCGGAGGGCCGCACTTCTTTTTGCCACTGCCATGAATTTTGGCAGCAGAGCAGCAAGGGGCTATGACTATGAGGGCTGCACCAGGCCAGGGCAACAAGGGCCGCATGCAGCTTGTGTGTTGCCTGCCTCTTCTACTCTACAAAGGGGATATCTAGCAACCCTACCCAGACTTGATGAAACTGTACCTCATAGAAGTTCCCACTATTCTGTGGCTTTTCCGACATTGGACTCCAATTCCCAGCAGCCCCAGTTGGCATGGCTAATTGACAGGGATTAAGGGAGTCATAATCCAACATAAATTGGAGGGCCCCTGCACTTTACGGAGTTAATTCAAGGTGAGATTAGTGAATTTCCATCAGTTGACGGTTACCTTTTTAATTGCCTAGCTTTTGATTTGCTTTTTAAAACTTTGTCTCCTCCCACTGATTGTGCTTTGATTAATTTTATTCTGCATTCATCATTACTGCCCCTTTAACAGGATTTTACCGTATTCCTCCTCTGCTGCCACCACCACCACCTTCTCTCTTTTATTGTAGGCTACTTTGGGAGCCCATTTCAGGGCTGAAAAATGGGATACATTTTTTAAACACATAAATAAGCACACATCATTATAGTAGTACCACATAGAAGCACACAGAGCAAAGTTTAACCTCCCCATTTCTCCCAGAAATGGAAACCCCAACCAATTTCCCACCGCCTCCCTCTCACCCCAGCCTTCCTGACTTACCTCCCCCTCCCTCACGAAAGCCCCCTCAGCAGGCTCTTCTCCACCCGTCCCAAGGGCGAGCGCGAGGGGCAAAAGCTTTCATGTTGACCCCTCTCCTCCCTTGCTGGCGGGTTTGGCTTTTCAGTCAGCCACGGAAAGGCCTTCTCCACTGGCCCCGAGGAGGCTCTTGAGCAGGCCGAGGCGAAAGGGGCAGTCCTTGAGTAGCCATTTCTTTCCTCCTCCTCTCCCGAAACAGCTTCCACTCTTCTGCTTGCGTGGGCCAGCCGGCGGGGAGGGAGCAAGACTTGGGCAAAGGTAAGCCGCCGCCGCCGCCGCCGCCGCCGCCTGTTGCATTTCCTGTCAGGAATGGGCGCGCGCTCTTTTTTCCCCTTGCAAACGCATCTGCTCCCGCGGTGATCATTTATTCCCTACGGTGGCTTGGCTGCCTGCTAGGCTCACGGAAAGGGTTGGGCTGGTGAGTGGGAGAACCAGCCGGCTTTGATTATTACATTGCACATTATATATATGCAATCGGATTGCATTTGTGTAGGCAGGATCTGTCCCTTCTGTAAATTGCATCGTTGCCTAGTAATCCCCCCTCCCCGCCAATATACATCTTTTGAAGTTGCTGTGCATTGATAAAAATGGAACGCACAGAGGAAGCTTCGGGTGCACAGAAAGAGTAGGAGGGGGGGGGGGATTCAATCTGGTGTCCAAAGGGATTGCTGCTCACACGGGGCACGAAAGGAACTCTTCCATCGGGTAATATGCGATGCAGATTCGCCCTTCTCTCAAATCGATGTCTTCTTCTCTCCCTCCCCCCGCGGTGCATTTTGAAAACTGACTGAAGAGAATTGATCTGCGCATATACTATTTCTGAGAGAGCCTGGAAAGATAAAGCTGCATCATTGGAAATCAACAGTTTAAAAAAAGGGAGAGGGAGGAGGGAGATTGCTGATAGTGATATGTGGTTGGTACCCGTTGCATACGATTTCGTGTTCTTCCACGGGAATAGGACAGAATCCAGTGTTTTCTATAGCAGCCTTCCCAACCTGGAGCCTTCCAGATGTGCTGGACTACAAGTCCCATCGGCCCCAGCTAAGTGGTCACTTGGACTACAGCTCCCATCGGCGCCTGCCTGGGGCTGATGGGAGTTGCAGTCCAGCACATCTGGAGGGCGCCAGATTGGGGGAGGCTGTTATACAGTATATTCACTCAGCCAACGTAGAATATCGGGGGTGGGGAATCCCTGAACAACAGAAGCAAAAGCTGGGCCCGTGAGAACAGGAGTTTGTTGAGCGTCGGGGGGGGGGGGAGTATGTGTGTGTGTATGGTGGGGGGGTGACCTGCAGAAAAACTAGTAGAAAGGCTGAGTTAGGAGGAACAAATTAAAGCCGGGGGAGGGTAAGCAGCTAAACACTGGCAGCAAATGCCATTCCTTTCAAGGGGACCGACTTCTTCCGAGCACGTTTAGAACTAATCTTGGGCTGCCCGATCTAGTCCGAGAGCAGTGAAAATCCGGAGCAAACGCGGAGCTTGCATGGCAGAGAAATGTTTGCTGCGAGAACAGGGCTCCCGGCATGACAGGGCAGAGCCGAGTCCTGGACTGGCACGGCAGGGTGGAAAGAGACGCGCGAGCCCGTTTCCCGGGCGGGGGCGGGCGGGAGGGGGAAAGCGAGGGATGCCCATTTGGGAAGGGCGTGTTGAAGGCACATGGCCTCGTCTTTTTCCTGCAGACGCTCCCAGGGGCAGGGGTGGGGAGGCTCCCACGCCAGACGCTCCGAGTCCGTGACTCTCTTCCGGCACGTCTAAACAAACTCTCGTTGCCTGGGTCGTGTCTGCCCCGCCGGAGCAAGTCATCTCCTTGATCGCAGAGGCTGCGGGCGCACCTCGCCGGGCAGCAGCGGGGATCGCGGTTTCCCCCGGAATACAAACACCCCCAGCGGGTGGCAAAGGGAGGGAGGGACGGGGGAGCTGCCGAAAACAACCCCTCCTTGATCGCCGTGGCGGCGGCGGCGGCACCTGTAGAGCACACGAGGCGATCGAGTCCGTCCCGTCGCCCCCCTCCCCCCGCCAACCCACCTCGCTCCGCAGAGCGAATCGAAGTCGCTCATGTGCTGGTGTCTCTTGCAAGGCGCTGCTTTTGCCACGCCCGGGTTGCAGGACGCCGCCGCTGATCAGCATTCGGGGGGCGAAAGGAGCGAAGTACGCGGGCGATTGGGACGTGTCAGCCGGCTGGCAGCGCAACATGAGGCGAAGAGCGAGCGAGCCGCCGAACCGAGCGGTGGGAAGCGCCTCCTCGGCTTGCCTTGGGATTTTGCCACACTGAGAAGGTTGGGGTGGGGAGGGGAAAGGAGCCCTTAGCCAGGATCGGTTGCCACAGAGCCCAAGTCTCCTCCGGATGGTGATGGGAAGAAACGGCTCTTCCTAAATGCCTCGCTTGCGGCTTCCCCGAGAAGGCGTGCAACAAATGACAGCCAGGGCTGTGATCCGGGCTGCAGTAGCGGCGGCGGCAGCAGCGACTCCCAGGTGAGGCGCAAAGGCTCCGGTCTGCAAGCTGCAGCTCTCCATGCCTGCCTGCCTGCCTGCCTGCGCCTCGCCTTCCTCTCCTCCTGAGTCACTCCGCTGCTGCAACCGGTAAGGCACTTGAACTCCCTCGCATGTGTGTCTCGGGGGTGGGGGGATCCGTAGAAGAGAGCTTTCGCCCAACTTCGGATGCTGGCACGGGTGGGGTCTTCCCCCTTTTCCTTGGTCTTTGCACATCATTTCACCTAACACCCCCCCTTCCCCTTTTCGGGGACTCCAGTATTGGAGGGCAAGAGAGGGTACTTTGTGTGTTGAAAGATGCAGCTGCGATGCAGAGGTTAAATAAATAAATAAAATCGCACACACACACACACACATTCAGTGGAATGCCCTGATCGGGACACTGTGGTCCTGCCCTTAAAATCTGAAATTTTATGGCTGTATATAGGAAAGGAGGTGCAGAGATTCTCAGCAAGTGGAAACTGACAGTGTGTATTTCTATGTATGCATTTCCATGTGTGCGCTCCAAAATTCCATACCCTTTGAAAAAGTCTGTGTATTCAGACTTTTCTCACAATTATCTTGTGAGAAAACCAAATAAAATGTGATAATTTGCTCAGTGTTTGCCTATCTCAAAGCGGGGTGGGGATGGGGAAATGGCCAAACTACATAAGCAACACAGCGAAAACAAGAACCCCTGACCCTTGAACCCAAGAGGTAGTGGAAATATGGCTAATTATATTTTACAAAATAACAGTATATTCGTGAAACTGTTTTAGATAATGATACCCCAAAACAAAGTCATTGAATGGAAAACTTGAGATAGAACCAATTCTGATGGTGCTACAACACTTACATGTCTTGCAAAGTATGTGCTATGGGCATGTTGAAAACTAGAATTTTGGAAGTCTATTGAGATAGGTTACAGAACTGTTCACATGCTTAACTTTTGCTTATGATTT
Organism: Shinisaurus crocodilurus; assembly: GCA_021292165.1. NCBI lineage: Eukaryota > Metazoa > Chordata > Lepidosauria > Squamata > Shinisauridae > Shinisaurus > Shinisaurus crocodilurus. Next base: position 60,181,002 of record CM037880.1, on the reverse strand, counting down.
CCATTTCTTGACTGTAAATGACAGGTGCAAATGACAGGTGTGTGGTTTGGTGAAAAAGACCAGAATATATAAGTTGTGTTATAAATTGACTCCTTCATACCTCTGCCATGCCTAACACGGCATCAGTTTCTGATATTTTTGTATCAGGTCCAGTTTAGTGCTAATCTGACAGAGTGCCAGAATAATTGAAGGAGTGTTTGGACCAATTCTGCACTCATTTTTTCTCTACAAATAATCCTTGATGTGAGTGAAAGATGGAATTTATGATTTGCTCTTAAACTAGTAATGATACAGAGGGTGGAATCCAGATCCATTAATGTCAATGGGAGACTGGCCAGTAACTTCAGGAGGAAGTTGACCTGGGAGTACATCCCATTGAATGTGGCTTGCATCCAAAATTAAATTTGGACTTGGTCCTCCTGACCTCTGAAGTCAATATCCCATTTGACTCCCAACAGAATATCCCATTTGACTCCTAACAGAAACAAAAGGCAGTTTCAGCTCCTATCTAAATTTTCCCTAGCCCTTGTATTGCTAAAACATTCTACCTCTCAGAAGACATTTAGCATTTTGTGGAGTTTGGTGCATTTAGTATTCTTTATTTTGCATACAATCTGTAGAAATCACAATTTAGCTTTTTGATGCTGAGATAATGACTAGTAAGTTGCATGAATGGAAATAAACTTTGTTACAAGAAATAAAATAAGCATATATATTCTGGTGATGGACTCAGATTCAAGATGAAGTAAGCATATATTCAGATTAAGATAGAGCAGAAGTCCTTCTTTACCTTCTAATGGTAACCACAGAATAACCTGTGCCATAGGCCGGTTTGTATCTCTCCTGCCTGTCAATGTATATTGAAACCTACCTAAGCCCCTTAAATGTCAGGTTCTGAAACCACTTTGGAAAGCAAGGCCATCTGTAACTGAGGACTTGTTTATGTGATCAGTTATCCTGGAATCACAATCCATTAATTCACCTCAGCTGCTGGTTTGTTTACACATTCAAGGGATGAACTGGAGAATAGTGTGAGTCCTGAAAACATACAGTCAGGAGGACTTGTTATCTTCCTGCTCTTTTAACCCAGGATAACTAATCATATAAGCAACAAGAGGATCATATCTGTTCTGTGCAAACGTGGCGGAGTGATTCGTTCCGTGCAAACACAGTGATGTTGTATGAAAAACATGAAATGAATCAACAACACAGAATTCCAGGGTCCTTGAGTCAACACCCTCAGGGAGCTCTGAAGGTTTATTCGAATTTCACCAATATCTTGAAGGCAAATAGAAGCCAAGTCATAATTTCTCATTTAAGGCAAAACTTTTGGAAATTAAAAAGTGAGAAATTAAACATGATAACATTTTCTTTTGGGGCTAAACAAGATAACATACTAATTAATACTTAATGTGCTTTCCTATGTTTGCAATCAAATAACTGTGCTTTGCCTTATTTATGGGAAACATTTCTTGGCTTTGGTGGGATTAATTATCAGACTAAAGAGAGAAGGATGTAGCTGCATACAGTGCATGTCTACTTAGAAGTTAGTGCCACTGAATTCAATGGGATGTACTCCCAGGTCAGCGTGTATAGAATTGTAGCCATAGTGCTAAGCTTTGGCTGTACCATGCCCTTCATAAGTTGCAGGATGTGTGTGCGCGTGCGCGTGCACACACTTCCCAGAGGTATTAAATGTTACTTCAGAAATGTTCGCCCATTCTTTAATCTGACTTCATTGGTTCTAGGTTGATCAATCTCTGCATGGATTTTGTCAGGTTTTGGGGTTCCCCCCAAAAAAGAAGGGGACAAATTTGTTAATATGTTTTATTTTTGTTATGGCAGAGGGTGATCTAAAAGGGATTGTACAAAATATTTTGAATTAACTACTTTGTGAAGTTTCTAGAATTTGGTCTAGACTTAGAATAGACCCATTGAAATCAATGGAGCTTAAATTACTCATGAGTAAATTAGGGTTCATTGATTTGAATGGGTCTATACTAATCCAGATCCAACTCTCAAGGAAATGATACAAAACCACATAATACAATTTCCAAATCATTTGGAATTTACTTAGCAAACATATTGGGAAAGCTTTGGCAAGGCTTTGGATTGAGCGGGTGGTGGGGGCTCAGTTGAAGGCACACTTGGATGAAGCCGATTATTTAGATCCGGGCCAGTCGGGGTTCAAGCCTTGGTCACCTTGGTGGATGATATGAGGAGGGCTTTGGACAGGGGCGAATGCTCTTTTCTAGTCCTCCTCGATCTCTCAGCGGCTTTTGATACCATTGACCACGGTATCCTCCTGGACCGTCTGGAGAGGTTGGGCATAGGAGGCACTGTATTGCAGTGGTTCCAGTCTTTCCTCTCTGGAAGGTACCAGAGGGTGGTTCTCAGGGAGGAGGCCTCAGACCCTCGGCCGCTCACTTGTGGGGTGCCGCAGGGTTCCATCCTCTCCCCGATGTTATTTAATAATAAATAAATAAATAAATAAAGGCTTTTAAACAATTTTGTTAATAAAAAGTAATTTGCCTTAATCTGATGAGGAAACAGGCATTTGTGTTCCCCTCACTGGAAGTGTTGGAGAGTAGTTGAACACATTCATCTGCCAGGGAGCACTCCTAATGCTAATGAAGCAGCTGTAGAAGGTTAAACAGATTGTTCATACTTTCCGTTCTGTTGGGATGCAGAGATGTGATCCTTCCTCATCCAAGCCCCTGGTGGTTCAAGCTTCATGGAAACAGATTTCATGGCCAAACTGTGATTGGTTATGAGATCTATGCCTTCATCTTGCATGCTCCCTTCCTCTCTCCCCCCCCCCCACTTGTGGTCTCTCATTTTCTCCTTCACTTCCTAGATCATGGTAACTATAGCTTGTCACTATATCTGAACTGGTAAACTGTGATTACTGTTTACCTCCAGACCTGATTTCCAGTTTTGGTTTGGGGGGCAAACTGGTTTGTAGTAACCATGGTTTGCCAGTGCAGATATAATGGCAATCAATAGTTACAGCAGTGTTTCTCAACCTTGGGTCCCCAGATGTTTTTGGCCTACAACTCCCAGCATGCCCCAGCCAGCATAGCTGGCTGGGGCATGCTGGGAGTTGTAGGCCAAAAACATCTGGGGACCCAAGGTTGAGAAACACTGAGTTACAGTGAGTCAAGAAGACATACGGCCCCACTGGCCAAATGCCATATATCTGAACTAGGACATAGAGCAAGGCTCTCCAACCTTGGGTCCCCAGATGTTGCTGGCCTACAGCTCCCAGCATACCCAACCAGCATGGCTAATGGCAAGGGATTCTGGGAGCTGTAGTCCAGCAACATCTGGGGACCCAAGGTTGGAGAGCCCTGACATAGAGTGACACAGCTGAGCAGTTTCTAGTCAAAAGAGCCTGGAAGCATAGGTGCATTTTTCATAAGAACGAGGGCTTATTGAGTAATTTTTTCTTGGTGAAATAAGAAATGCAAATTATGCTTCCAAATTGATCATATTTATACCGAAGCAGACAACTGGTGCTTTATGAGCATCACAACCTAGCTCTATGTAGTGCATGTCAGCAAGAGGCAGAGCCTCACAGGTATTACTTTCTGCCTAGAAAAGTATGCCTAAGTGTTCTCTAGTCTACAGGGAACCACTCATCAGTGAGACCCATGTTACAAAGATTAGTGATTAAGTTTTCCATGTTCATCATGATATTGCATTAACTGAAATGTCACCTCTGAAAAACGCATAGAGTTGGATCCAGATTAAGTTAGTTGCACTTAGTTCCCACTGAAAGTAATTGGATCTAAGTCATTGCTAACTTTCCCATTGATGTCAGTGGAACCTACATTCATCGAACAGACTGGATCCAACCCATAGGTTGGTGGAGGGGCAGCTAATTTTGTGAACCAGTGGGCCCATTTTGTTGATGCTCATAGCTTTCAGATATGTCCACACTTTTCAGTTATGCCATTCTTCATATTTAGTTAAAATGTCAATAAGATATTAATCCTGTTCCACACTTCCCAGCAATGACCACCTGTTTTGGGAGGAAACCACGGATTCCAGGCAGCTCTGCTGATTCCAGCAGGTGATCAGTACTGTCAAAGCTGACAGCACCATCTGTTCAGCTGGGAAGACCCTTGCACACGGCAGCATGTGTACAGCATCAACAGCATCTGTTGTTGCACATGAGGATCTTTCGATTGGGCTCGCTGTGTTCAAAGAAAGTATGCACAAGGAATAAATTAAAGCTGTTCTGTGTTATAAGTGTTGGTAATTTGTGAGTACATTTCTACATGTATTTACACACAAACAAAACTTAAGTTAACATCTTGTTGCTTTATATGCTAATCATGACCATTCTTCTTGTTCATAGATTCATAGAGCTGGAAGGAGCCTAGAACAAGGCCATCGAATCCAACCCCCTGCTCAATGCAGGAAACTAGAGGAGGGGTCTCCCATCCAAGTAATAACCAGGCCTGACCCTGCTTAGCTTTCCACGCTCAGACAAGCTGAGCCAGCGTGAGCCACAGGCCTGTTCTAATAATCTATTTTTGTTCTGAGATCCCTCCCCCTCCAATCCAGTCAAAATGAAATATCTTTTCAGCTCCTTCCTGTTTCAGTTCCAACTTCTACGTATTTGTGAGCATTACCCTATGTGAATATATTCAGGCCAAATTTCTTGATAGTGTTTGGCCGTAGCTCTTGGTTTAGAGAATTGTCAAGCCCAAAGCTTGTTATCGTGTTATTTAACAATGACTAAGGGGAAAGCTCTTAACACCCAATGATTGGTGAATGCAGTGGTTGTTTCTGATTATGGCCCAGTGACTCACCATGCAGTTCTGTAGGCTAAGCTGGGCCACAAATGTCCGTATTTTGTTGAACTAGAAGAGCCCTGCTTTCGGATGATAGGGCAGGTCTGCACATTTTTGGCATTTAGCTCTCGGAAAGGTATCAGGTTTTATTCATTTATGTTCTTCTCATTACAGTATTTGCATGTTATGAGTGCTGTCATGAAGGCATGTCTCTTTCACAGCACAAAAGTGATCGGGGAATGCATAGGGTGGCCACTTATGAATTGCCAAAAAAGAGGGCCTGCATCAGCAAAAAAGAGGATAAAAGAGGGCACCAATTTGCATAAAAATTTGCATATGCAAATGTATATGTATGGATCCAAATTTTGAAATAATTACTGTAATTTAAATAGAAATACAGTACATCACACTGTAGTGGGAAGACTGTGACCAGGTGTCCTGTGTGCCTTACTCAGTCTGCTGTCCAGGTACTATTGATGGACAATTTCAAGGTCCAGCTCTTCCTTCTGATGGTTCTTTATCTTTAAACTGGACTTGGACTGGTCAGTCCTTCAAATAGAGGATGCCTTCCAAATAGAGGACAGTCCTCTGACAACCCTTCAAATACAGGAGTGTCTTCTGTATAAGAGGACACCTGGGCCACCCTAGGTTGGGCATCAGGAAGGTTGAACAGATATTTGGCTAGGAAAAGAGAAGAATAAGAGAACAATATGACATTTATCTACATTGGCCAAGAAGTCAAAGTAACAATCCCCAGGGCTAATCACCATACTTCTTAAATCCCTTTTCCTTGGGGTTGCATCCTTGCGGTCAGTTGTCAGAGCCAAGATACCTATTTTCCCAGGGCCTGGTCATATTAGAAATGGAAAGCACACATCTTGCATTTTATTGCTCTGCGGTGCCTTGTTTATGGGCACCTAGTGCACCCATTCTTTCTTTTGCTGGAGAGAGAAATCCCAAACAGGGCCTCTGAGAGGAATTTTATCAGGGGGTACAAAGTTTCTTTTGGGCCCTTTCCCTTCTCTATTAGTCATTCTGTTTTTATTCACTACGGTTTTATGCCATGAGCTGTAGCCTGTAGGGTCAAAAAGGGTATGGAAGAGAGGGGTGGAGTGGAGCGCTCTGTTAATTTTCTGCATTTAAGGCCTTATGCTTTTATACTCCCTCCACAATAAATATAAATAAATGTAAATAAAATAAAAGAGGATCAGAGATAAGAAAGCACATTTGATTTGAACATCTTTGTTTATGCTACAATACAGATAGAATTCACATTGAAACATCCTTTTATATTGCAATGCAGATCACATCATCAGAAAACAAGTATTAGTAAAAAAAAAAAAAAAAGTAGACAAACTTACTATTTACTTTTTTAAAAAGAGCTTTCCTGGCCTTTTTTTGTGAAAAATTTCAAATCACAGCATGAAAATTAATTGTTCTGCCAATGTTTGATTCAATACTTAGCCTGGCCAAATCCACAAGACGTTCCTGAGACATTGTAGACCTTAAATAATTCTTAATTAGCTTAAGTTTGCTAAATGACCTCTCTCCAGAAGCTACTGTTGCTGGAATTGTTAACAGCATTCTTAAGCGAACACAAACATTTGGAAACAGGTCACCAAGTCTGTACTCTGTTAACAAGTTTAATAGATCTAACGGCTTTAACTGCATTTACAAAATTTGCTTTATGTACTGAGGGTAAATGTTGCACTTCTTTTCCAAAATCATCAACATTAAAGTCAGCAGGATATTGCTCTGATAAAGATAAAGCTTTTCTCTCCACATCACTTTCAGACATGGTGAGATATTTCCACAAGAAGTCTTATTTTTTCTGCAACTGCTTAACAGCATTGAAGCGGACAGTTAATCCTGCTATAACATTGTCTACCAAAATGTAAACACACGGAGTATCATCTGTGTCATTCATTTCTTCCAAGTTAGCATCAGGTGTGCTGTCATCATGTGGCCTTGCCCTCTTGCGCCTAACTCCATCCTACGGGAGGGTTTTATTTCTATATTTAGATTTGACGCAACCAATTTGGCTTCATTCCATATGCATTTCCAGTTGTTTCAAAGTTTTGTCAGCTCTGTGAGGAGAGTTTCTATGTTTGCTACTTCAACATCCAGTGTGGCATCTCTGTTGACCTTGTTGCAAATATCTATGCCAGCTAATATTTTGTACCACACGGCTGACATTAACACACAGGCAAAAGATGTCACATATAATAAAACTCCATGGACTTCATTTCTAGCTTTGGCCATCAAATTTAGTTCTAGGAGGTCTTCCAGTGCTAATTTAATGCCACGCAAGTGAGCTGCAAAAGGCTTTACACATTCAACACAATCTGACCATCTTGCTTCAGACATAACATGAAGAGAACAACCAATACAGTTTTGTAGTCATTCCCACCGCTTAGGACTGGAACTGAACAGGTGGTACACCGTTTGAATTGTTCCGAAAAAGGTTATTGCTTCAGGTATGCATTCAGCAGCATCATTTCCACATAAGTTGAGTGTGTGACAACCGCAAGGTGAAAAAATTGCTGTTGAGCATTGTTCTTTTATTTTTGCTTGTGCGCTGTTGTATTTTCTGGTCATATTTGCCCATTATCGTAGGCTTGAGCTCTACAATCACTGAGAGGAATAGCATGTTCTTTCAATGTATCAGTTATCAACTGAGCAATTTCTTCCCCTCTTTTGTTGCTACAATCTGCAAACTTGAGAAATCTTTCTTGAATCTCATACTGCGTTTCTTTTAAAAGTACGTATCTCAAAAGAAATGTTGTTTATTCAATATGGGAAGAATTTGGTGTGGAATCTACTATTACTGCAAAGTACTTTGCAGATTGCCTCTCAAGCACAATGTGTTGTTTTACAAGATTCAAGCATTCTGCAATAAATTCATTTTGTGAGTCAGGGGACAGATAATGAACCTGAAGCCACTCACTCCTTTTCTGTGACTCCTCTACACTTAGCACATGTTCCTGAAGGATGGGCTCCCACCTGGAGAGCAGTTCAATGAGTCCTAAAAAGTTTCCATTGTTTGAATCACCAATTTGATGGGATGAACCAATAAATGCTAGATCACATTCTCCCAAGAAGAGTACAACATCGATGATGCACTTTTAAGGCTGTACCATTTCACAGCTTCAGTTTTGATTGATGCTTCTAAGATGATGTCAGCTGCTGTCCCGGACAGCAGACGCCTTTCTGGTTCTCGCCAAGCTAGGTAACATTCTCTGTGACTATTGCCTTTTTCATGTTTTGGGATCCTGTAGGAAAGTTTCCGCCACTTCCCATTAGAATCCCAGACTGGGATTCTAATGGGAAGTGGCGGAAACTTTCCTACAGGATCCCAAAATCCCAGCCTTCAGCAGATACCAGTGCAGACTTAGACGCAGAAGTGCTAGTCTTGACTGTCTTGTGCCAAAATAATCGACATGGAAAAAGCAATATAAAGCTGCTTTCTGTTGACTCCAGACAAGCTAGTCTCTTACATGTAGTTCTCCATTAGTGCTTTGAAATTTCAGTATGCTTTCTGGGAAAACTTGATTGCAGGTGTCTTTTGGGAATGTTTTAGGCTGAGGGATGTGACCATTCATAACATACTTTTTTATTTCCTTTTGAGATGGAAACTCGGTTGTGATACATCCAATGTCAAGGCCTACATTATGATTACTCCTCTCGTCTTCCAAATTCACTTCCACATGTGTCTGTATGTCTGTTTCTTTCTGTTTTCCATTTTCGTTTTCTTCATCTGCACCTTCATCAAAATACTGTGCATGATTACCCAAAGCAACTGTTCCTTGTTTGGGGATGAGGTTTCCAACAGTTTCTTCTTGCTCCAATTCTATAGGTGAGTTCCATGGAAATTTTTTTGAAGCCGCACTTAATCCAAATTGAAAGAGCGTTTGTTGACCCCTTTTTTTCTATCCCTCTCGTTCTTTCTTGTTTTTTCTTTTCTGGGCTCCTGATTTATGAGAATACATTTTGGAGAGTTGATTTATAATTTATACTTTTATATCTGAAAAAAGGAAAAAAAGACAATAAGACAAAAATATTATATACTAATAATTTAGTAGTAGTAGAAGTAGTGGTAGCAGTGGTCAGTCAGTCAGGCGATCACTCGTGACCGAGTAAGATTGCCTTCCAGGATAATTTTTTTTTTTTTTTTTTTTTTTTTACAAAAAGGAGATTTTAAGAGGAGGAAAATTCTAAAGAAAATTGAGTAGACTCTAGCGATGGGTCCGTAAGTGACTGTGGAGGCTAATTCTAGATCCACACAGCTTCCCACAGTGAGGACACAGGTTACCAGATGGAAGATGGTCCTGTAAAGGATTCATTTGACATGCTTTTCGCTTAGCACGTTTCTCCCTTTCACCTTGCACTCGGGCTTCTTCAAAGTCCATAGAACCTTTGTGAAAGGCCAACCTCCAGTTAGATCGTTCATGGGCCAGAGCTTCCCAGTTTTTGATGTTTATATTGCATTTTTTTTAGATTAGCCTTAAGAACATCTTTAAACCTCTTATATTGACCACCAATATTCCGCTTTCCATCCTTGAGTTGGGAATAAAGTAACTGCTTTGGGAGACGGCAGTCAGGCATTCGAACAACATGACCGGTCCACTGAAGTTGGCGTTGAAGGATCATTTTTTCAACGCTAGTAGTCTTTGCTTCTTTCAGTACACTGACATTTGTTCGCCTATCTTCCCAAGTAATTCGCAGGATTTTCTGGAGGCAACGTTGATGAAATCTTTCAAGGAGTTGGAGGTGACGTTTATAGATAGTCCATGTTTCGCAGGCATACAATAAAGTTGGTAATACAATGGCTTCATAAACCAGTGTTTTGGTCTTCTTACAAATATCCCGATCCTCGAACACTCTATGTTTCATTCGAGAAAACGCGGCACTTGCGGAGCTCAGACGATGCTGGATTTCACTGTCGATGTTAGCTGTAACAGAAAGATAGCTGCCAAGATAGAGAAAATGATCGACATTTTCCAGTATTGTCCTGCCAAGCTGGATAGATGGCATCACCAAAGGGTTAGCTTGCACTTGCTGATGAAGCACTTTGGTTTTTTTGATGTTAAGTGAGAGACCAAGTTTTCCGTATGCTTCTGCAAAAGCATTTAGGATAGTTTGGAAATCATCCTCTGAATGTGTGGAGACCACATTATCATCAGCATATTGAAGTTCCACAATGGAGGTTGTAATTACCTTACTTTTTGCTTTCAGCCTGCTGAGATTAAAAAGCTTTCCATCTGTTCAATATATAATTCCCACACCAGTGGGAAGTTTCCCCTCGACAAGATGTAAAATCATGGCGATGAAAATAGCAAATAATGTTGGGGCGATAACACATCCCTGTTTAACACCTGATCCCACTTTAAATGGAGCACCATGAGAGCCGTTGTTGTCCAAGACCGTAGCCGTCATGTTGTCATGGAGAAGTCGCAAGATATTCACAAATTTATTGGGGCATCCAATTTTCATAAGGATAGTCCAGAGAGCTGTTCGGTCTACAGTATCAAAGGCCTTAGCATGATCAATAAATACCATATAAAGGGGTTGATTTTGCTCCCGGCATTTTTCTTGGAGCTGACGTGCAGTAAAAATCATGTCTACTGTCCCTCTAGAGGGGCGGAAACCATATTGAGTTTCAGGGAGGATCTCTTCTGAAATAGATAGAAGACGGTTTGCGAGAATCCTGGCAAATATTTTACCTGCGGTAGCTAAGAGAGAAATGCCCCGATAGTTTCCACAGTCTGTTCTATCACCTTTCTTAAAGAGGGTGATAATTATGGCATCCCTGAAGTCTTCTGGGATCTCTTCTCTTATCCAGATTTTTTCGATGAGTTTATGAAGATGTTGTACAAGTTCGGGGGGCCCTTTTTTAAAGATTTCAGCAGGAATCCCATCTGGTCCACTAGCTTTGTTATTTTTCATTTGATTAATGGCTTTTTTTACTTCATCCAAAGTGGGGAGTATTGCAAGCTCCTCTCTAATTTGTTTTTGTGGGATTTGCGAAAAAATCTCATTATCCACCTTAGATTTACGATTTAAAAGGTTATTATAATGCTCTTTCCAATGCAGTGCAATAGACTCTTTGTCTTTTAAGAGTTTGGTGCCATCTTTTGATTGTAAAGGGTTTGTACCATAGGTTTTTGGTCCATAAATGGCCTTTGTGGCCTTAAAAAAGCCCCGTGCATCATGAGATTCTGCAAGTTGTTGAATTTCTTGAGCTTTCTTTTTCCACCAAGCGTTCTTAAGTTCTCTTGTTCTTCTTTGGACCTCAGCCTTTGCACTAGCGTAGATTTTTTTCTTGGCAGCGCAGTTAATATCATTTTGCCATATTTGGAAGGCTTTCCTTTTTTGGTCAATTATATATTTAATCTCATTATCATTTTCATCAAACCAATCCTGATGTTTCTTAGTTTCATATCCAATAGTTTGTTCACAAGCTGCAGTAATGGAGGTTTTCAGCTTAGACCAATGGTCCTCAATGTTGTCAGGAGGTTCCGTAGGTAGATGTTCCTTAAGAAGTGATTGAAGTCAAGTTTGCTTAATAGGATCTTGGAGGGCGTGGATGTTCATTTTACGCCTTGGTTTCCTTCCTTGAAGCCTACATTGGGGAGCAAAGTTGATAACCATAGTGGATCGGATTAGTCGGTGGTCTGTCCAGCAGTCGTCGGCACTCACCATGGCCCTAGTAAGAAGTACATCGCGGCGATCTCTAACACGGACAATTACATAATCCAGAAGATGCCAGTGCTTTGACCGTGGGTGCTGCCATGATGTTTTAAACTTATTCTTTTGTCGAAAGAGCGTGTTTTTTTTTTTAATAATAATTTTTTTTTATTTAAAATAATGAATACAACAACAAAAAATACAACATAAACATTGTGCACCCCCCCCCCACCTCTTGGGACCAAGTTATATTTCTCACCCCAATTTTTTTTTTTTTGTATGTGTATGTATACAAGCTATTATTCTATATTCCAAAAATATAACAAATCTTGACAAGGTTTGTTCCCCCTCCCCTTTACCAACACATAATCCAAAAATTTGCCCCAAATGTTCACAAAGGTGTCTTTCTCCAATTGTTCTTTTTGACACTTAATATTACAAGTTAATTTATCATTTAACGCGATATCCCATACCTCTGTATACCATTCATTAATTGAAAACACATGTTGAACCTTCCAATTCCTAGCTATCATTAATTTTGCTGCTGTTAACAAATTCACAATAAATTCTTTTGTATTTTTTAAACAAACTAACTTTTCTGTAATTGTTAACAATGCTAATTTTGGGCAGACTTCTAATTCCATTCCAATTATTTCTGATATTTCTGCAAATACTTTCTGCCAAAATTCCAGAACATTTTTACAGCTCCACCACATGTGGGCATACGTACCTTTTACATTACATCCTCTCCAACACAATGCGGAGCAATTTTTATCTATCCGATTTAATCTTACTGGAGTTAAATACCATCTCCATACCACTTTATAAAAGTTAGCGTGTTTGTAATAGTGAGATTATGCTCTGCACATATAGACAAAAGTAAGATTCCGTTCGGGTTGCTATTACCAACTCCGTCTTTTCCAGTAGTTTCTGGCCATAAATCAAATTCACGCCCGACTGTTGCGTTAAAATCGCCCAGGAGGATAATTTTACCTTCCTTAGGTATCTCTGACAGATACCTAAGGAGGATAAAATTAGTAGCAGTGGTAGTAGACTAGTAGTAATAGTAGTAGTAGTAGTAGTAGTAAATATGACCCCACTTATCCATTTAAGGGTTAAATCGCAGTGATGCAGTGATGAAAGTAAATAATATTATGTGTTATCGCCCCAACATAATTTGCTATTTTCATCGCCATGATTTTACATCTTGTCGAGGGGAAACTTCCCACTGGTGTGGGAATTATATTTCGAACAGATGGAAAGCTTTTTAATCTCAGCAGGCTGAAAGCAAAAAGTAAGGTAATTACAACCTCCATTGTGGAACTTCAGTATGCTGATGATAATGTGGTCTCCGCACATTCAGAGGATGATCTCCAAACTATCCTAAATGCTTTTGCAGAAGCATACGGAAAACTTGGTCTCTCACTTAACATCAAAAAAACCAAAGTGCTTCATCAGCAAGTGCAAGCTAACCCTTTGGTGATGCCATCTATCCAGCTTGGCAGGACAATACTGGAAAATGTCGATCATTTTCTCTATCTTGGCAGCTATCTTTCTGTTACAGCTAACATCGACAGTGAAATCCAGCATCGTCTGAGCTCCGCAAGTGCCGCGTTTTCTCGAATGAAACATAGAGTGTTCGAGGATCGGGATATTTGTAAGAAGACCAAAACACTGGTTTATGAAGCCATTGTATTACCAACTTTATTGTATGCCTGTGAAACATGGACCATCTATAAACGTCACCTCCAACTCCTTGAAAGATTTCATCAACGTTGCCTCCAGAAAATCCTGCGAATTACTTGGGAAGATAGGCGAACAAATGTCAGTGTACTGGAATAAGCAAAGACTACTAGCGTTGAAAAAATGATCCTTCAACGCCAACTTCAGTGGACCGGTCATGTTGTTCGAATGCCTGACTGCCGTCTCCCAAAGCAGTTACTTTATTCCCAACTCAAGGATGGAAAGCGGAATATTGGTGGTCAATATAAGAGGTTTAAAGATGTTCTTAAGGCTAATCTAAAAAAATGCAATATAAACATCAAAAACTGGGAAGCTCTGGCCCATGAACGATCTAACTGGAGGTTGGCCTTTCACAAAGGTTCTATGGACTTTGAAGAAGCTCGAGTGCAAGGTGAAAGGGAGAAACGTGCTAAGCGAAAAGCACGTCAAATGAATGCTTTACAGGACCATCTTCCATCTGGTGACCTGTGTCCTCACTGTGCGAAGCTGTGTGGATCTGGAGTTGGCCTCCACAGTCACTTACGGACCCATCGCTAGAGTCTACTCAATTTTCTTTAGAATTTTCCTCCTTTTAAAATCTCCTTTTTGTAAATTTTCTTTTTTTTTATCCTGGAAGACAATCTTACTTGGTCACAAGTGATTGCCTGACTGACTGAATGACATTTCCCAACACTACATAATCCCAGGAAATGTCCAGCTCCCCTCCTTTGGCTCCCGCCCCCCCTTTTGACCCTGGGCCCGGGTAAGATGTACCCCCTGTACCCTCAGGGCCCAGGGCTCTCCTGGGCCCTGAGATTCCCAAATAACAGAAATGAGAAAGCATCGTAGGGTCTATGACTTTCTCAACCCCTGTGCATCCTGCTTTAGATCCTATGTTTAATGCTCAGTTCTGGAACATGTGGAGCAACACCTCTGTGCCCACAACTGTCAGTCCTCATTCGCTGGTAATTAAAAGACAAGGGTCAGAGGATTTAGCTTCTAGGTGGACTTGAGCTCCAGCACCTTTCTTTTTATTAGATAATGTACTGACTAGATGTCACAATATTTATTCCTGTTACAATGCTCCTCTAACAGATGGCCTGCCCTTCAGTCATGCTGTGGCAGAATGACAGAAGGTTCAGCTATTGTGAATTGAATCATATTGTGTTTGCTGATGGTCACTCAGCCCAGCTAGTAGCATGTGTATTTTTAACAGTGACATACAGCAGCCATATTTTATTTGGTTAATGTATGTTTATTGAGGACAGCCAGGAAGACCAGAGACTTTTTAAACCAAGGTGGGGTTCAAGAACCTGCTCCCCCAAGCAGTGGTGCAGCTAGGGCTGGGCATCCAGGCTGAAGTCCAGAGTGCAGTATCCTTTATTTAACACCCCCCCCAAACACATTTTATAGTCGGGGTGGGCAGGCGATGGCTTCCATTTTGTCCCTCTAGTCATGATGGTGCTATGGTTTACTTAAGTTTAAAAGGATTCTGCACATGCTCAAGAGTATTTCCTTCATATCAGGGTTGGAAAAAACTGTTCGTTGTTCTAATACAGGGGTAGGCAACCTTTTGGGCCTGTGGGCACATTTGGAAATTTGAGAAACTGTCCTGGCACAACCCAAAAGCTGCCATAGCAAGTCGTAAAGGACAAGCAACCTGCCCAGAGGCATTCGTGGGACATCAAGGTGGCAGCAATAAGGGGCTCCTACATAGCTTTGAAACAATCCCAGCTGCCAGTAAGAAAATATAAAATATTTTAAAATAAAAATTGGGAGGAGTGGGGTGTTTTGGTGGGCACCAGGGAAGGTGTCTGAGGGCACATTAGTGCCCACAGGGTCCATGTTGCCTACTCCTGCTCTAACATACCCGGTATCTGGAATGTAGAGGCAATGGTAAAGCGCCGTGGAATGGGCAGGGATGGGGGAGAAAAGAAATGTTAATTGTGTGTTTCACAACTTAAGTAATGCACATAGCTGTCTAAAGGGCCTCCCTTAAGACAATTAAGTCCAGGTTGTAAAATTACCTAGCTGCACCACTGCCCCCAAGGCAAAAAAGCCTCGTGGATGGGGGAGCACTATGTGGGAGGAATATTACTTATCCCTGCTCTAGTCGCAGCAAATGTAGTGCTTTCTGCCAGTAAAATTTGTGACCCACCAAACTTTCATTAGCTTAGGGCACATGCCTCTATACACAGCTGTATGAAAATTTAGTTTGGGGGGTGAAGATGAAAACTCGATGGATTTTTCCGGTTTGGCTCTGAGGATTTCATTCTGTCCCCACCCCCGCTGGCATTGATTCGATCTGTAGTAAGCCAGTACGTGGATTCTGTGGTGTGTGTGTTTTTCATAGTGGCAATATTTATAATTTTTTGGCAGGGGGATCTTGAAATTTGCGCAAATGGTGTCGAATTTTTTTTTTAAATGATTGCCGATCTTGCGCAATTGCAATATAGTTGTACAAACGAGCCTCGCCGGGGTAGAATGAGGCCGAACATGGCCCTGCTCACGCCCCCGCGAGGCCTTACTGTTTCTTCGGGGCGGCTCGCGCACTCCGCGGAGAGCCGCCTCAGCCGCTCGATCCGGCGGAGAACCGCCCACGCTCCTCGATCGGTCCCGTCGCGTCACTTCCGGGACCGGAAATGACGCGACGGGACCGTTCTGTGCCTGCGCAGGACCCATTTCCGGGTCCCGAACGTGGCGAACCAGGTAAGTAAATCGTTCGAGCGGTGCGCTGCACCACTCGAAAAAACGAGGCAGGGAGGGGGAGGGGGACGAAATAAGGCTCGGGTGGCGCACCCAGACTTATTTACGCCGCTACGAATGATTGCAAGTCCACCTATCCACTGTGCAGCCCCACAGAGGCATATTCCCCTCTTGTAAATATCCTTGTCAGTTTCATCTTCTCCATGCACTATAGGCATTCCCTGGGTTAAGAACGTCCGGACTTACGGACAACTCATACTTAAGAACGGACCGCCATATATGTAAAAATCTGAGTTAAATATAATAGTTCATACTTAAGAACACACGCACACTATAATTTGTGACACTTTGCAAATGTTGCACGGCTTCTGTTCCGACTTACGTACAAATTTGACTTAAAGACAGACTTAGGAATGGATCTCGTTCGTAACCCAGGGACTGCCTGTACTTTGTTTAGCCCAGCAGAGCCACATTCTGTACTTGTCCAAGAACTTTTCAATCCCCTCCCCTTCACTCGGGAAGCACCGAAGTGGAAGATGAAATTGACAAATTCTTTGACAAGTGTGGAATATGGCTCTGCATTCCAATTTGCAGTTCCAGGCATGCAGAAAAATCTGGAGATTTATGGAAGCCCCCATGGGTGGTATTCAGCTTGGTGGGTCACACGTTGTGCAGGCTTGCTTCAAGGTATACCTCTAAAAATGTTTATGAGTTCAGGTGGCAATGGGTGCTTTCAGCTCATACCAGGGGATCCAATTCTTCAGTTCCATTTATGGAAAGTAAATGTGGGTTTGGGTGGCGGGGCAGGGTGGGTGGGATCCTGTCTGACTCATACAGGCACTTTGTCCTAAGGTGAGACTAATGCCATTGTTTTTGTTATTAAAAAAATAATTATTATTGGATGCTGTTGGTTCTTTGGCAGATATTAAGTGGTAATTTAAAAAGTGTATAGATTTTCAGTGCTCAACGTGCTTCATATGTATTATCTTCGTAATTCTAGTAACAAGGACTGGAAACCCAATATTGGTCGCCCTATATGACAGATAGTAAAGTTGGAAGGGGTGGTGGGCTGAGTGCTTGTTTGAGCAGAGTTTTGAATAGCTAGGAGGAAGACCTCCAGCTCATGCTCTAACCCACTAGCAAGTAGATTACTAATGATTAATGATTCATTGATCCTACTTGATTGCATGTAGATTGCTATAGGATCATGACCTTAGTTAAAATGTCAACGTAAAATAGTTGCCTTGCCATGAACATCAGACTTGAAAGTCTTGTTTGGTGGATATGAGCAAAGAATATAGCGGTACTGAAATTGCAATAATGTTGTTGGGCAAAAGGGTTGGCCTTTACTTTCTCATAATTATTTCAATAAATCTCTGATCGATTGATTAAAAAAAAATCCTATATCCTTGCATATTGCAGTTTGTGATGTAGAATTGCACATTGGAACAGAAAGCTGCCGCTTTCAAAATTGTATAAATCTTCTGTTATAGTTTCCCCTGAACTGTGAATGTGTGATTTAAGGGCGCGCGTGAATGCTAGGCATTAATGACAAACATGTAAATGTAAACATACCATTGCTTCACTCTACCAAGCAGTTGTCTGTCCAACTTGTCTTCAGTTTCAGTCAGTCTTTCAAGGTAGGCTTCCTTCACACCAGCTCTGTCCTCTGGCTTCCTCTCAAACTGGTATTTTCCCTAGAGCCATGTATATCTCTTTGTACTTCCTCATTATATTCTCATCAGCTATGCCTTACTTGCTAATTGGTCTCTAGGTGCAAACATATCCAACAGAAGAGTTCTGCAAAGCTGCTGAATAAGATCCTTCCTCGGCATATGCTCTCCTGAAGAACCCAACACACCAGTCAGAGGAGATTTCAGTAGATACAGTGACACCAATATTTGGTTTCCTTAAGGTACTGTGGGGCATTTAAATACGGATACTGATGAGTGTTGCTCCAACATAGAGCAGTGAAGGCAAAGAGAGAGAACCTGGATAAGGAAAGAGAAAAAGGATACAACCTGTAAATATTTACAACAGGAAAAAGAGAAAATTCTGTTAAATACAATTATAATGGGCACGATTCAGCTGAAAGGAAACACTTTTAAATCTGATTGACTTCAGTGGAAGAGTTTAGAACGTACTTATATATCTCTCATTGAAATCAATGGGGCTGTTTAACTTAGGGTGGATTGTGCCCAGCATGTTTTAAATTAGCAATTTCACAAAGTAGAGTTGAATAAATCAGATATGCCCTCAAGTCAAGTATAAAAGGAGAAATATTTCATAGAGCAAAATGAGAGTCATTAAGTAACATGGCCACAAGTTTAGATCCCACTGAGGGAACAGAGAATTATGCACTATTACGATGCCTGCGAAACAAATAGCTTTAGATGTCTTATTCATAACAGGCCTACATCCCCAAGTCTCTAGGTAATCTGACCCATGGAAAAAAATATTTTGGACTCCAAATATGAGAGAGAGTTACTTTCCTAAAGCTGCTGTATAAAGCAAGCTGGGATATGAGCCCATGTCTTTCATATCTTTCTTCCTCTTCCTCTATCATTTTAATGTAATAAATCAAATCTATCACATAATTCAGATATTTTGCTGCTCCATGGGGAGATTAAGCCATAACATTTCCTCTCTAGGGTGAGCTTCTTATTTCCACCACTACCACCCCACTTAGAGACTGATGCAGCTCTCTTGTAGAGGCAATCCCTTGTAGGTATAAGGACTGGGTATCACAAGACTTATTCTTTGCAGAGTTATTTTTTGTTCAGAACATGAGTCAAGACAATTTCAAGGTTAGGATCAGGGTAGAACTCCATTGTGACGTCCATAGTAATATGTTCATTCCAAGACACCTTGCGCTGGAGTGCAGTTCCTCTCTTTAGCCCAGAGGTGGGCCCTGCCCACTTCTGACTCAGGCTCCGCCCACTGGTGACATGTGACCCCCACCCAGACAAGTTACCCATGAGGAAATGCGGCCCTCGACCAAACAAAAAGGTTGCTTACTCCTGTTTTATCCCCACATAGATATGTCCCCCCTCCCCATGCATTCTACTGTGGAGGTAGAAGTAGAACCCTGCCTGCTGGCTCTGCTGACCTCTGTGCATTTGGTGGAAGGTCTGAAAAGGGCATCTTTGCTCTTACAGGGATACGTGAGGATTCCCAGTCACATGGAGAGCCTGAGTGTGTCTCCTTGGGGGTGTTTTTGGATAGCTGCTCATTTTGATAGGTGAATTGCATTCAGGGTCCCGACTGTAGTGGTAGGAAAATAGTTCATTTTATTTTATTTTATTTACTTATTACATTTGCATACTGCCCAATAACCAAAGCTCTCTGGGTGGGTCACAAAAATTAAAACCCTAAAATACAGCATGATAAAACATAATATAAAACCATTAAAAGTTTTAAACAGGATAAAACCAGAGTAAAAACCTTAGTTACTCCTTTGAATGTCCAGTGTCTAGTGTCTTGAATATATATATATAAGCAGGGGGAGTACGTATATAACAGATTAAGATGCTTCTCATAACATTTTTGAAATGTTTTAAGATAAGAGTTTAAGGGCATGATCCTATGCATGTTTAGACAGAAAAAAATCCTACAACTCCCCACATTTCCCAGCCAGCCATGCTGCCTGGGGAATGCTGGGAGTTGTAGGACCTTTTTCTGTCTAAACATGCATAGGATTGTGTCCTAAGTAGGCTATTACTCAGGAGGCAAGTGACTCCTATGTCAGTGGGGGTCCTTATCCATTGCAGCTTTTATTCTGAGCTTTATAGGAGCTATCCATGGTGGTCAATTGATTTTGGGGATGGAGTACAGCACCATGGATAGCTCCTATATAGCTCAGCCTCAGAATAAACGCTGCAATGGATGAGGAGCCCCACTGACACAGCAGTCACCAGCCTCCCCTGCTGTTACTACTACTTAATGGTGTAGTGGTTAGTGTTAAGGACAAATAAGATCCCAGTTCAAATCCCATCTCATCCTTAAAGCTCACTCAGTGACTTTGTGCCTGTCAATTACTTCCAGCATAACCTTTTAGGGGAGGTTATTGTGAGAGAAAGACTGGCGGGGGTGGTGGTGGAGTGTACGCTTGCCTGAGTTCGATAGGGCAAGAATAGGATTATAAGTCAATATCTCAGCCTTGCAATCTTCCCACTTTTGTTGCTATCCTGCACCCATCTTCTGCCCTCCATCCCATTTTCCCTCTACACTTCCACTTCCCGCTATCTCCACTGTATTGCCTGGACCCACAAGTCTAAGCCTTCCCAAGCCAGACAAGCAGAGGGATTAATGCACTCAAGTTCAAATGTGGAGAGAGTCATAACCACAAATGAAAATTGCTTTGGCTGTTCTCATCACTCTTTGCCATCAGGATTCTTGTCCAGCATAACTGCTGCTCACCCCAGGCAACTGAGTGGCAAACTAGAAGTCTGCTGTATTGCCTTTCAGAAAGTTGCTTCAAAGTTCCTTGCTTGTTAAAAAACCCACTAATTTTAAGTTGTTATTGAAGGTGCTTGGTTCCAAGACAGGTTTCCTTGGTAATGTTTTGTTGACCAGCCAGCCTTTTTCGCTTCCTGCTTTCAAAGCTTGAGTAACGTTGCTGCTAACAGAATGCCAAAGGTAATGGCAGGTTACTGGGATGAACTATCTGTTGTTCATGTTCAAATGTTCTAGAATGGGGATGGCTTCAAATGTGACATTTGTACACACCACTTGGGTGACCTACAGTGAAGATCATGAGTGTTTTCATACTCCTAGTGCTAACAGTCAAGAGGCATTGTGCAGCTGTTACATCTCTACTTCCTTAATGGTATTTTTCAGGTAAGAAAAAGGGTGGAAGACAGACTGGGAAAACACGGGAGGGCTACAAAATCGAAGATGACTTTGTTTGCCCCCCCCCCCCAAATCCGTAAATGAGGCAAGGCAATTGCATAATCAACATAAATTGAAAGCACTCAATGTATGTTTTCATTCCAAAAGGCTGTATTGTGCACTTTTCCTACACAGACATCACTTCCATGTAGAGAGGGAGAAAACAACATTGTACTCTTTAGTTAAACAACCTTGTTCAGCTCCTTTGTGAGAACTTGCCTCCTGAGTGAACTACACTGTCTGGTACTGAAACTACATAGGACATGTGCAAGAAGCAATAAGGTGGTTTATGAAGTGACCTGTACTGGGGTTTATGGTCTGTAGCAGTTGTTAATCAGTTCATAAAGATTTTTAAACTGCAATGCTATTTGAATATTTGGTCTGAGCACATCTAATTATGTCATAGTTCCAGCAAAAGAGTTGATTTTTGTTAACACAAACCATAGACATTCAAAATACTATAATTTTATTAATGTGTAGTGAGTTATTGGAGGCTGATTGACCCCATCCTTCCAAGGTGTCATTAGAATGATGCTGTCATGACCCTGAGCCCTTGGACCTTCCAATGTGCAGCAGAGGATTCTAATGAGGATGAGCATAGGGTACTTCCTCAGGGGTAGGACAGAGGACATAGCCCTGCCATTGTTTTCTGACTTAGAGGATTAGTTCCTGGCACAGCCTCTATCCCCCCAGCCTCGCAGAAATCTCAAGCTACAAAATCAGGCAAGGGCCCTTTAACAGTCTAGTCAGTTCCATCAGGTCTTGTCAGCCTACATAAGGGCTTTAGTTGGCTTTAGTTTCCTGCTGAGACAACATCCTCCTATTGTTGTAGTAGAGAGTTCCAGCCAGCTGAAGCCACTTGGTGCTATCCAAGGTTCTGTTTTTTTCTTGCATTGTTCTGACTGTCATCGGATACTACCAGCTTGCTCTGCAAGCCTTAAGGGGCCACAGAATGGGACAGATGCAGAGATAATGCTGACTCCCCTGCTAACCATAGTTAGCTAATTAGGAACTATCTTTCAGAAGAACACATACCCCTCCTTGTATTCTGGCCCCTCTTACCATGGTTAAGCAATTAATTGGTGACAAAGTTAACTGAGATTAAAGTTAACCAGGACCTGAGCTTTAAACTAGGCTCTGAAACTGCTTGGTATCAGTAATGCTACTGGTGTGAATATCTGTAACTGTTTCTTTTCTCTTTTTCTTTTTACATAATACTACATATTTTGTAATATTTATTATTACATTTATTTCCCACCTTTTTTCCTGTTGCAGAGAACCAAAGGCAGTTTACATAGTCTTCTTCCTCTCCATTTTATCCTCACATCAACCCTGTGAAATAGGTTAGGCTAAGAGTCAATGACTGGCCCATAGTCAGCCAGTGAGCTCAATGTCCAAGTGGAGACTTGAACCTGGATCTCCGGAGTCTCAGTCCAACCCTCTTAATTGCTACACCACACTGGCTCTCATATACTGATAAGGAAAACTTTCTATGTATGGGGGCTCACTAGATTCCCATTTGGATTATCGTAAAAGCAAAGGTATGACACTTACATAGCTATTACAGCTCAGGTGAACCTAATGTGTTTTTAAAAGTGCAGTTATCAGCTTGGCAAAGCGATAGCAGATGAGATTATAAACTACTGCAGAAGCATTGTGGCCATCCCAGTATGCAATGCATAAAGTATGAGCTTTCACAGCTCTCCCCCTGTTTTGATTAAGCAAACCAGCCACCAGCTTCTTTAGAGAGTTCAGGATCTTGGTACATGTCTGATTGAAATATAATTTTATCCTTGAAAATAGCATCCTTTTTTCTATTGTTGGGAGTACCTTTTTTTTCTTCTTCTTCCAAAAAATGTTCCTCCTGTATTTCCATAGGTCATGATATATTATTGGATATTTGAACAAAAGATTCTTATTCTGTTCCGCTGGTGAAGTCTGCCAGCAAAGCTTTTTTTAATTACCGGTAGCCACAACAAGGTTACTCCAATGCAGAGAGGTCCTCTGGAGGCAAGCTGCCATTTGGATATACTTAACTATATTTGGGATGTATCGGTAACTTCAGCTTCCATGCAGCCCAGAATCTGTCTTTGCTTCAGTTTGATTTGGGTAGATGGCGTAGCATGGAGGAAGTTCTGGATTAGGTTCTTATTGGGGCTACATGTATACACAGTATTATTTATTTTGATTATTTTCTATCACAATCCTAAGGGATTGTCTCTTGATAGACAGAGGGCTCTGAGATCAGAGCACTCTGTTTATCTCATGCTCTGCCAGCAGGAGCCAGGCTGGGCAGGAAGAAGATGGAGGCAAAAAAGCCGCCTGTTTCTCCTCCTTTTTACAATTTTAGCTAGACAAGCCTCTCGGCTCATCTAGCTTTCCTACTGTGTTGTGGCTGGGACAGGCAACAGAGAGGCTTTAGGATCCTGCCGGTCCTCCTCCCTCCCCTCCCTGCCCACTGTCTCTCCCCCTTTTCCCTCTCTCCAAGCTCTTCTGATGTTGCTGTTGTGACCTTGGAAAAGCAGTCACCTCACTACTTTCCGTGGTGGCTGCTGGGGGGGTTGGGGGAACACTCCGATCTTGGATTCCCCTTCCCAAGGTCATCATAGCAGTGTCTACAGCCTCAGGAAAGGAGATCTGCCTTATCCTGTGGTCCCAGGGACCATAGGATTGTTATGCCCATGTCCATAACTTGCCTTATCTCAGTAGGACAGATTACAGGACATTCTTCATAAGGAGCTGAGATCGTGTTGGGGTAGAAAACAAAAATGAGGTTCCAGTGAAAAGTCAGAACTAAATCATATGTAACAACCTGCAAAAAATAATAATAATACAGTTCCCTCTAGCGCAACAGCTGTCTTCAAATGTTGTCCAGACTCCAGAATCTTCTCTCCACCATAATTAAATTCCTTGAGTTCACTAGGACTAACTCCCTGGTATCTGTGCTTAGGATTCCAGACCGATGTCTGAGTAAATATTCATAAGATTTCACTGTAAGATTCTAACAGTGGAATCCTATACAGGGTCAGGCCTGGTTGGATGGGAGACCCCTCCTCTAGTTTCCTGCATTGAGCAAGGGGTTTATTTATTTATTTATTTCATGTATATACCGCCCCACAGCTGAAGCTCTCTGGGCGGTTGGACTCGATAGGGGTTGGACTCGATAGCCTCGTAGGCTCCTTCCAACTCTATGATCTATGAAATCTATGTCCACTCAGAAGGAAGTCTCATTGAGCCTAATAAGGCTTACTTCTGAATAGAGATATATAATCTTGCGCTGTAAGATAATTACTATCCCACTTAGTGACCAGCATTTTAAGCTCTTTTATGAATGTGAAGTATAGAGGGTCTTACCCTGTCAGGAGCCAAGCATATCTTTTCCTGAACTTGCCTGAAATCAACTGTAATTTGTTTCACACACATCTTGTATCATTGCACCATTTTCTTTTGGGGATTTGTTTTTGTTTTAGTTTGAAGAGATCAGCAGTGCGTTAAAAAAAATCCTGCTCTCTAAGTCAAAATTGTATTCTTCATTTTCCATGGCTAGTGATCCTGTTCAAACAACAAGGCTTATGATGGAAGGTGATGAAGTGAGACAAAGGTTATAATAAGATGCAACATACCAAAACTGCTGGTACCAGCATGAATAATTTTTTATTCCGTTTTTGAAAGACATCCAAAAGCTTGTTTCTTTATGTATTCTTTCCCCCTCCCCCCATCACTAGCTGAATCATTTCATACTGAACTACTTTTTACCAGTCCTTAATTAAAACTACAGATCTGGGGAAAGGAATTTAAAAGTTAGAAGTGAATTATTTATATTCTCAGTTTTTAGTTACAGGTAGGGAAGAAATTCTGACTTGCCTTACAGGATTGCTGTAAGGGTTGCAGCTAGGTAATGCATGTGAACCACTCTGAACACTTGAAACTATACAAGTTGTTGTTAACAAAGTTTGGTTTGGTCTGGGAGCGTGGGGAGTTGGTACTATTTCTTCTATCTTGAAGAATTTCTTTTAAGAGAGCAGTTTGGGTTCCTGATTCTGATTACTTTAAAGAAATTCATTTGACAAATGTTTTGTTTAAACATTCATAACAGTTTTTTCCCTCCCTTTAGAGCAGGGGTGCAGAACCTTAGGCCAAAGGGCTAAATTGGGCCATCCTGAGGGGTCACAGTCTGGCCTTCTGGAGTTCCCCTGCTTCCCCAGGCCCCCTTCCACCTCACCACTGATAGTTTGGTGGTTTCCTGTCTTTTGTGCGGTATTTTCCCCATTCTGAAAGGTTGAAATGTCTCTCCTAAGGCACAGTTACTGTCAATAAGAGGTTTAAGCTAAAATATGCTGGTGTTTTGGCTCCGCCTCTTGTGGCTTTGGTCCCACCCTCCTCTGGAATGTGGCTTGAGAGCTTCTCCTAAATGGAATTTGGCCTTCAAGCTGAAAGGGTTCAGAACCTCCTGCATTTAAGGGCAGGGGTTTTGGCAGCCGTTTTATAAGGAGAAATGTGGAGCGAATAGAGGC
The DNA here is from genome assembly GCA_021292165.1 of Shinisaurus crocodilurus. NCBI lineage: Eukaryota > Metazoa > Chordata > Lepidosauria > Squamata > Shinisauridae > Shinisaurus > Shinisaurus crocodilurus. The sequence continues at coordinate 60,155,681 of CM037880.1, read as the reverse complement.
AGTCTCTCCAGGGTAGGCAGAGGAGAGCACACATGGAACATCTCTGTCAGGAAAATGAACCTATCATCAGCAAGGGCAGCGCCAATGCTATTTTCCCTAGGCTTCACAACCAGAAGGACCAATCTGAGGAAGCTCTTTTGGATCATATAGTCAATGGATCCGTATTTCTGGAAGGAGAAATTGGCCTGAAACATAATAGCAGAACCTCGGGCAACATAGAAGCTTCAACCCTAGATAGTGGAAACTGACATGAGTCAGAAGTACCTCAGCTTAAGCTCAGTTCGAGGCATTTTACATTAGCTCATCATAATAAAGCAGGTAGCTCCTTTTGCAATGATGTTTGCACAGCAGGATCTTGTTACAGGCCATTCTTGTGAGTTTCTATGATGTATAGAATATCAAACCCCAATTTAGCTGCAGCAACATCCTATGGAAGACAAGATGTTGGGCATGCTCAGTTCTTACATGGTGATATACCATGTCAGATTTGAACTTAGATTCTATTTTGTTCGTGTGTGTGTGTGTGATCTTAACGGGAGTCAAAGTGATCTGCTCTATGATCTGAAAGTATTTTGGAGATGGTCCCTTATACCTTTCACAGCCACAGGAATCACTGACTCCTCAGCAAGCAAGGTGTAGGGAAACTTGAAGCATGGCCATAAGCTACATGCATGCCCAACTAGTCACCATTACTGTCTGCTGAAGTGCTGAATAATAATGCACTAGGAGCAACTGAGTGGACAGTGTCCACAAAACCTTATGCCAGTAGAAATCAATGAGTCTTTAAGGTGCTACAAGCCCTTTGTTGTTTTTATATGCATTACGTGCAACCAAAACTCTGGTGTTAGTCATTTCAGTCTACTTTCAGTGCAAAGTGTGGGAGTATTTTAGGTATTTATACTTTCAGTTAAAGAAATTACAAAAAAATTAATATATGTATGTATGTATATATATATATATATATATATATATATTATAGTATTGTGACATTGCAAAAATAACCCTGTGATAGGGGACAAAAGGCAACATTTTTTAATGAGTTACAGAAGTTGCCTAACTTAGCTCCTGTCTACTGTGAAAGATGAAAGAAAGTCTTCAACACATTTCTTGTTATGAACTCTGTAATATCCATAAGAATTAAATGAAAACTGGGATAACTTGGGTACAAATGTTCCTAAATAACCATTCTTTTTCTTATATATTCAAGATGCAGTCAGAATAGAAGCATCTGAACAGCAGGTTTTATGTATGTTGGTATCTCACAATCAGCAAGTAGTCTGAAATAATAACTGTAAATGCGCTTGCAGTTTCAAACCGCCAAAACTTACATTCATTTAAGGTTGCCTTGCCCTGCAATCCTCAAAATAGAGATAATCCCGTTATCTCTTAACATGCAGTTGTATTAAGTTGCTTTTTGTGAGGTTCATTATGAATGATGTTAAAATAAATGAAATTATTCAAGAGGAGAGTATGAGGGAAATGTAATGTACAGCAAACTCAGAATTCTCTGGATTCTGCTTTGTTCTATAAGCCTTCCTATTTCTATTCTTTGCTGTTCAATTCCTTACACTATGTAAAGATGCCTGAAGATGATAGTTCTTTGTGGTAATTTTGTAATTTTATTTGATGCCGTAAGAAAAGAAGATTTTGTTTTAAAATTAAAGTAGTAATTAAATTCTAGGATTAGCTCTTTCTTTAAAGGAGGAACTTAAGATGGAAAGAGTGAATTAATTTAACAGAATCAACAATAATGACTGGCAATGTAAAAGCAAAAACCAATATTCAAATAGGGATGTCCCTAAAGTTCTCAAACTCCATCTTGAGCCACTTTACACCTCCTCCCCTTTTAGGCTGTGTATCTAAGAAGTAAAGCATGAATGATATTATTTATTATTTTTAAATTTTAATTTAAAGGGTTGAATCCAAGAACTGCCTTCCAGGAGAAGAAGGGCTCAGCTTGCGGAAGGTCCCTCTGCCCGGTTTTAGGGGATCTCCCCTTTCCCTCCACATACCACAACTCGTGCCATCAGCAAGGTCTCCTGACTCTCTGTGTAGCATTTTCAGATGGCTGGAGGGGCTGCCATGGAGAGGAGGGGGGTGGGGAAGCCCACTTCTGCCAGCCCAGTTGCTCACGCTTAAATCTGGATCCATCCCCACATATTAGTATATCACATTTCATATGATTATATCCCAGAGCGGTTCACAATGTGAATGTACAATAAAATATAATTACATAATTAAACTATTGCCAAAAAACACATACATAATTAAAACTCAAGCACATGTATTATAGAGACATACCCTCCTCATCTAGAGACATGACTGGCTGCAGCCACCTGTTCAATGTACATTTGGTAGAAAACCTGGATTCTCTGTTGTGTAATGGACAAAATGGCCCTTCCACAAAAATACCGAAAGTAAAAAATACATTCCCCGCCCCCCCATGAATTAGAACTTACCAGTTAAGCATTGTAGACCTGGGCTATTGGTTTTAATTAACCGCTTGAGGATAACACAAGGACCATGTTAATGTCGAATGAGCTTTTGATAAGGAGATATAGTACAGGCAAGAAAAGGCTGAAGTTATACCTGACAGATTGTGGAATAGCTACACAATTGCATGTGAGTAAGAGGCATCAACTTATTAATAAAATGAATTAAGGGCAGACTGGGAAACTTCTGTTGTTGGAAACAATAAGAACATAAGAGCCATGCTGGATCAGACCAAGGGTCCATCTAGTCCAGCATTCTGTTCACACAGTGGCCAACCAGATGCCCACAGGATCCCACAGGCAGGACATGAGTGCAACAGCACCTTCCTGCCCATGTTCCCCAGCAACTGGTGTACACAGGCATTCCACCTCTGATGCTGGTGGCAGCATATAGCCAGTCAGGACTAGTAGCAATTGATAGCCTTCTCCTCCATGAATTTGTCCAATCCCCTCTTAAAGCCCTCCAAATTGGTGGCCATCACTACACCTAATGGAAGTGAATTCCATAGTTTAACTATGCTATGCACTGTGTGAAGAAGTACTTCCTTTTATCTTTCCTGAATCTCCCACCAGTCAGCTTCATGGGATGACCCCGGGTTCTAGTATTATGAGAGAGGGAGAGAAAGGTCTCCCTGTCCACTTTCTCCACACCATGCATAATTTTGTACACCTCTATCAGTGTCTCCCCTTACTCGCCTCTTTTCTAAACTAAACAATCCCAGCTGCTGTAACCTTTCCTCATAGTGGAGTTGCTCCAGCCCTTTGATCATTTTAGTTGCCCTTTTCTGCACTTTTTCCAACTCTACAATATCCTTTTTTAGGTGCTGGTGACCAGAACTGTACACAGCATTCTAAGTGTGACCGCACCATAGATTTGTATCAGGGCAGTAGGATCTTGACAGTTTTATTTTCAATTCCTTTCCTAATTATGCCTAACACAGAGTTTGCCTTTTTTGCAGGCAGCCACGCACTGGGTCGACATTTTCATTGAGTTGCCCACCACAACCCCCAGATCTCTTTCTTGGTCAGTCACCACTAGCTCAGATCCCATCAGAGGGATTTTTCACCCCAACAGTGCATTACTTTACACTTGCTTACACTGAACCGCATTTGCCATTTTGATGCCCATTCTCCCAGTTTGGAGAGAGCCTTTTGGATCTCCTCACAATCCCTTTTTGTTTTCACCACCCAAAATAACTTGGTGTCATCAGCAAGCTTGGCCACTTATTCTTAATTCCAGATCACTTATGAATAAGTTGAAAAGCATTGGTCCAAATACAGATCCCTGTGGGACCCCATTGTTTACATCCCTCCATTGGGAGAAGTTACCATTTATTCCTACTCTCTGCTTTCTGTTCTTTAACCAGCTACTGATCCATAAGAGGACCTCCCCTCTTATTCATGACTGTTAAGTTTGCTCAGGAGTCTTTCGTGAGGGACTTTGTCAGAAGGCTTTTGACTCAAGAGCCTTTTGACAGTAAAGTTGGTAATGCATACTCCCGCTGCTGCCAGCCCAACCCTAAATATACTTACTTGGAAGGATGTCCTATTGAATTTAGGGGGACTTAAATGTTTCGTAGGGATGGGTGACCTGTCCAGCGCTCGACTCGCAGCACGTGAGCTGAGCACTCCTGCTGTGCGAGCACAAATGCCAGCTGAGGTGTTCACCGGACTTCTGGGTCCCTTGGCTCTACGTTGTTTATGTAGAAATCAGCCGTAATTTGCACAAATTCAGCCATAATTTGCGCAAATTCGGCCATAATTTGCACAAATTAGATTGTTTTCTATGTAAACAACCTAGCGCTGGAACCCAGAAGTTGCTTTCCCCAGCTCGGCTTGCAAGAATATGAGTCGAGCCGGGGAAAAGGTAGGGCGAGCGGAGCTCGGTGGGTCGAGCCTGGCGAGTTTGCCAGACTTCCACCCCCCCAATCAAGCTCCATGGCACAATCCCTAGTTTCTGGTTTTCTGCTCTGTCAGGCAGTACATTGAAATACTGGTAATATCTTTTTACATGATAGTCATGCTCCAAGAATAGGAGCATAAACCTGTACTATTGTATCACCGTTTTCCTGACTACAGATCGGTTTTTAATTCACAAGAGTATCCTGAGGGCTTACTGGGTTCCTTATTGGTAGCAATTCACATCTGTTGTAGTCTTGCACTTTGAGGTCATCTCTCTTTTGTTCAGTGACAAAAACACCTTGAATGAACACTAAAGGTTGTTGCGGCCATTGCAGTGTAATAGTCACAGGCTATGAGATGTCCTCTTTACATTTTTAATGGTCCAAACTATTCTTCAATAAAACTGTATTAAATCTTTTTTTAAAAAAAATTAAGTCATTTGATACATAAAACTATAGTTTGTTATGAGCTATTTTATGATCCTATGCACATTTACTCAGAAGCAAGTCCCACTGAGCTCAATGGGGCTTAATCCTAAATAAATACTGATATGGCTGAATGTTTAACATGCATAGGATTGCATTGGTAAGAGTTATTTTTGGATAGGGCCAGGGCAGACAGAGAAAGCAAGGGCCAAGGGGCTTCTCTACACGAGGCATTTATTGTGCTCTCATGATTCCTCACCCACAGTAGTTTGTGAGTGCTTTAGACGGTGTCATCATCCTCCAGGGCCTCTCCCAGTGCTTTCTGAGCATTTATGCGTCTTTTTTTTTAGAACAATGATAATGAGCTATAGAGGGATGGCATGCTATGAAACGCTACAACTTGGTTGTGCATTTTCACAATTCCGCTATACCGCAGTGCCACTTTGTGGCTGTCTAATGGAACATATAGAAAGGCAGAGAAAGAAAAACCCCAGGAAAAAAAATGTGTAAAGGAGCCAATCTTAATCCTGCAAAGAATCCGGAAGCAGAAGCCTTGGTAAAATGGTGGGTTAAAACTGGTTAAAAGCCTAATGTAGAGAAGCCCAAAATATAAACAAGCATGTTTAAACAAGCATGCTTCATTTGACTACTTTTATTTTGAAGAAAAACAGCTGCAGGGCCCCAACTTGGAACATGCTCCTTGTGAGGTAGCCAGATAACATCATGTAGATAGATTTTTAAAATGGGATCCCAGAGAGAATATATGGACCCCTTTGATAATGCTGTAGAAGACTGACCCACATATGCTGAACACCTTGAGCAGAAGTCCCCTAGAGGCTTGACATGGAACATGCGCAACACTCCTAATCTGTCTCGGGGACCCATGCCAGTTTTCTCCCCCTTCTTGGCTGCTATTTGTCCCCAAAGGTGCTGTTTGCAATAAACCACACTTTCAGAGACAAAGAGCAGCCAGGAGGGAGCCATTTTCAGCAGAAAACTGAGCCCTGATCCAGACAGTGATGTGTGGTGGAAAATGTTCCAAAGTGGAAAATTTTCAGGCGCTTTACTTTTCTGTGGAAAATTTTCCATTTCATAGAGAAATTTCATATAAGTTCATTAGTACGGTAACTATGAATGGATGGCAATTGCAAATACAATATTAGGTAAACTTGGCAGTTCAAAGTTGTAATTAATATTTTTCAGGTGATTATTCAAGCATGTGACAGAATACATATATCATATACCGCATGTCACTGAAATATATATATATATATATATATATATGTTTCAGCAGGGCTTTTTTTCTGGTGGAACTCACCGGAACTGAGTTCCAGCACCTTTTCTTCTATTAATTGCATTACAATTTAATCGCCATCTACTCCCGAGGAAATGTAATCCAAGAGTTCCGGTACCTTTTTCTCCAGAAAAAAAGCACTGTGTTTCAGTGTAAAATGGAATTAATAAGTAGTGATAGCAAAACTTGAAGGTGCCCCAACAACGGCAGTGGAAGAGAGCTGAACTCTGTTGAAATAGACAAGTGGTTGTCAGAGTGTCATGAACTGTTGTTTGGGTTGCTAAAATTGGCATCAGGGATCCATGGCTTGCTGGGGACAGTGGGAGTTGTAGTCCAACACATCTGGAGGGCACCAGGTTGGGGAAGGCTGAATTAGTAACAGTTTTCAGTACTTCTTTCTTTCTTGCATTTAAACAATGTAAAAGAACAATCCCAATAAAAAATTCTACATAATATAGCATTTAAATCTCATTAAGTGTGTGCTTTAATCCCCCCCCCCAATATTTCAGGTCAAATACTTGCGGTGTATTGGGACAAAAAATTAAAATGGGGTACTTTTTCTTAGCTTTGTTTACTAAATACAAGTAAAATAAACATGCTAAATTAGATTACTCTCTAGGGCAGGGCTCTCCAACCTTGGGTCCCCAGATGTTGCTGGCCTACAGCGTCCAGCATACCCAGCCAGCATGGCTAATGGCAAGGGATTCTGGGAGCTGTAGTCCAGCAACATCTGGGGACCCAAGGTTGGAGAGCCCTGCTCTAGGGCATCTGAAAAATTTCCAGTGCAAATGACCCAATGCAAATTAGCCTAATTTGCATAAGAACATTTTCTGATACAAGCCGAAAATTTCCCGATGCAAATGACCTTATGTAAATGAACCTAATTTGCATTGGAAAATTTTCCAGACAAGCCACATCACTGGATCCAGATCTGGAACATGTTCTGGATTGGGGCCCTACAACTGCTCTTCACCTGAAATAAAAGTGGCCATGTTGAACATGCTTGTTTAAACACATGAATAACACCATGTAGTTTTTTGCCTTGAGAAAGACAGAGGAAGAGAATGAAGGATATGGAGAGAGGAGGAGCAGGACACATACAAGTAGAATTCTCTTGAATTCTTTAGGTGGAAAACAATATGGAAATACTAGTTTTTCACCAAAAAATATGAGTGTTCATGATAGCTTTTATTTTGTGTTATTTAATCCTAGGCAATGTGTGTATGTTTATGTGTTTGCTTTTCCCAGGACGTAATTTTATGAACTGGTTTTTTTTTCATTCACTGCTGTGCTTCCTTTGGTCTGAAAATACAATGTGGACTACTATTCAGCAAGCCGACTGATGACTCATCCTTTTGCTTCGCTGACTTTTTGTAGCTGATTCTATCTGCGAGTGTACCTAAGGTCTAATAGGTATCTAATGAGATGTTAACCACATCCAAGGGTAGATCTTGTACTGCCACAGAGTGTTTTTTTGTCTCTGGAATGACACCGGATATACAGCTCTTTGGTCTTCTGCACGGTGTCTGCGGTTGTGTGCACTTTAGGCATCACGGTGGGCGAACTGAATGCTACACGCAAATGCATGTAACAAGCCCTTAGCGGCTTTACAGTTTTAATAGAAAAATCAGCATCACAAGGGAAAAATGTGAAGTGGAGAGGCAGAAGTGTGTGCTGCATGAATCTTTCCCTGACCACAAACTTTCCCTTTGTTCCAAGTCCATTCCCCCACCACCGCCCCGGTTGCTTCTATTCCTATTGGGCTGAAGTAAGTGCAATGGCAGCAGGCCTGCAGGTCTGTTCCAATCACATACAAAGAGGAGGGATTGGATCCAGAATTATGCTGGATCAACTGTGCTGGTGGAAGTGGACTTCCCTGCCCCTTCCTTCCTATGGCAGCCCCTCCAGTCCCCTGAAAATGCTACACAGGGGGCCGGTTCGCACGACCCAGGCTGCAGGCGGGGGAGGCACCGCGGGGTCCGGCAGGGCGCCGCAGATGACCTGCGCCCCGCACGCGTGGGCGGTCCCCGCAGTGCGGGCCTCCCAGCACTAGGAGGCGGGGCCCCGGGATGCCCAGAGAGGCCGTTTGCCCCTACAGGCTGGAGCAGCGGCAGCTCCGGCCACTCTAGGCTGCCACCTCTATGCAGACCCTGCGGGATGGCCGCCCGCTGTTCGCGCGGCACGGTGGCCATGTGCGGCAGGGGCTTACCCCTCTACCGACCATGGTCACTTTGTGTGCGTCCCGCACGCGGCTGTCCCGCGGGGGCACCCCCGGTCAGCGTTCACACGACACAGGAACCGTGTGCGTGGGGGACTTCTGCTCCCCCGTGGTTCCCATGTCGTGTGAACAAGCCCAAGGAGTCAGGAGACCCTGCTGAATGCCGTGAGCTGTGAGTGTGTGTGTGGGAGAGATCACCCAAAATCAGGCAGCTAGATCTTCCACAAGTGGAGACCTTCCTCTTGCAGAAGGTCCCTTCCTCTCTCGAATGGCAGATCCTGGATCCAACCGAAGATGGAGCCTTTTTTTTAAGAGCAAAGAAGGGGCGCGCAGGTGCTGAACCTTCCCCACGCAAACAACTTACCTTGCCATAGCCCCCCTCCCCCCGACACTTCTTTCCAGCAGTGCTCACGTTTACTATCAGAGCCTGACTAAGAGAATAATTAATAAATGAATGAATGTCCCATTACAGGATTCTGTGTGCAGGCGAAGAGTTTGGCAGCTTCTGCCTGTGCATCCATCCCTTTTGCTCTTGAAACTGGACCCTCAGCCTGCACTGTATACATTACTAGGTCAAACATCCTTTAAAAAAATGGTCCTCTGTTATCACTTACTGGTTTGGCCCTGTGTGCAAGGATTGCAAAAGCATAGCCCCATTCTATGCATGTTTAATCGGCAGAAAGGTCTGCTGCATCCAGTTGGGCTTTCTCCAAATTAGGTGTACCTAAGGCTGCAATCCTGTACCCACTTAGCTAGGAGTAAGCCCCTGAACTCTGTGAGACTTACTTCTAAGTAGCATGTATAGGATTGTGCTATTAATCTTTTAAACCATTTATCACATGGAGGATTATGAATTGCATAGTTCTGAAAAACCATAAGGACCTGTTTTTTGGAAACAAGGAAGTCCTTACTGAAATAGTCTTTCCAGATGCTATTTGCATGAAAAGTGATTTTACACTTCATTACTTAAACTAAAAAAATATGAACCTTATTTATTTTGTAAAGCCATGCATGGATAAACCATGTGAAGGAACATATTTTTTATAATACTAGTTCATTTTCTGCATTTTTGATGTATAGACCTACAGGCTAAAGGAAATGTTTTGCAGCAACATTTTAGAAGAGACTTAATTGAAGGATCAAAATAATTCACATTACTTGCTTCAGTAAATTTTAATTTTGTTTCCTTGCTTGACACTCCTCTGTAGTTTTTGCTGTTTGATACTGCATAAGTTACTCTGCGTCCCGTCCCCCCCGTCCCCAGAATTATTAGTTTTTAGGGTTCTTCTACTAGTGTCAGATGATAGTTGCTATACTTCTCACAACAGAGCAGCTGCATCAGTGTGAATGTAAATATGGCCTTGATGTACCAACACAACTGTCATGTTTCTTTTTGTTATTGTAGACATACAGTATTGGAAAAACTGGATGTGGCAGAGATTTTCCCTGAAAACAGCAGCAAGGAAGGGGAAAAGGGGAAAAAAATCAAAACACTCTGTGATTTTGATGCTTGGAGATGTAGACACTTTTTTCTGAGGTGCATATTTCAGGCACCACAAAATGTGGTACATTTCTTGGCTCCTGTGGAGAGCAGCAGACACCCTGGGTGCATAGCACCTGCTATTTTGGTTGTTATTAAGCTCCAAGGTAGCATCTGAAGCACATACGGTATGTAGGGCCATAATGCTTTCCTCTGGTTGGGAGAGGATTTCTGAAGCAGTAAAGTTGATGATGTGCTTGTGTGCAGTCGAAAAAGATTCTTTAGTATATGTTGGATGGAGCCGGGGGGATGAACACCTGAAATGTTAAGGGGAAACCACACCTGCCTATCAATGAAGGGAGTCTTTTCAACTGCAAGTGCTATGTCTCTAGCCAGTTGTGCCTTTTGGCACCAAGAGTGCAATAAGGAGGCCTTCCAGAAACAAAAGTAGTTTCAGGTGAATTTTGGCTTGCTTTTTTTAGTGTCTCGAAATTTCTGTTTTGGTTGATCCTCAGAGTACGTGCAACCATTTAAATCCTTCGTATTGGAATACGCTCGAGTTTGTTTGGATATTGTAAATGGTTTATCAGGAGCAAACTGCATGTGAAGTAGGAGGTCCCTTATCAGATCTTTTCGTTGTTTTTGTTTTTAATGGGAGCATCAAATTTGATAGGAGCTGTGGTGCTGGGAAGGAGGCGTTAAGCCCTTTCACTCTGCTGTTTTCTTTCTAAAGCTGCTGTTAGCCCTGTGGGTCCCTGCATCCCCCCCCCCCCATGAGGGCTCACCAGCATTGGGGGGTGCGGGTGCACTTTAGATGAAGAAAACGGCACAAGGACAAAGGGTTAAAAACTTCCTCTCACAGCACTATTGATCCAATCAAGTTCAGAACAGTGCCCTTCCTCCCACTTTAAACTAACGAGCACAACTTATGATAGCCTTTAATACTAACAATGACATCCAGAAACCCTTCTTTGCTAAACATATGAAACCTCTATTTCTGTCTCTGCAGCATGTACAATATTTCTATCTGCAGGGTATGAGGATTAAACTTCAGAGCACAGACATTTTTAAATATAATGACCTGGCTATCCTGGATCTGACTATCCTGATACTAAAGATGTATGGCAGAGAAAAGAAAGAGAACATTTTTCAGGTCAGCTGGCTTCAAATAAATGATATATTTTTTTCACTAGAAGGAATGGGGAATTGAAATGTATACCAAAGTAGATACATAAGACTCATGGACAGGGGGATGATCCCAATGGAATTGACCTAGTTCTTATGTTTAGGAAATGTTCCCTTATATTATCAGTGTGTTTTAGATTCCTTTCTAATTTATCTTTACAACAATCCTATGAGGTATGTTAGCCCCAGTTGTTAATTAGTAGAAGGTTATCCATTGATCTTTGTCTCAACCAATATTTGAATGTGTCTCTTCCAGTTCTTTGTCTGATGGGCTCACAGACATCCAAATCCTAACTATTTTCTTTTGCAAGTTTGAAACTGTTATATCTCGTCCTTTTCTTGGTGGCCCTGGTGAATGCTTGTAATTGCTATAGAGGTCTTTGAATATTTTAAAACCTTGAATCCCTTTTACACTCCCCAGTTCCTGCCTACAGGTATCCAATCTAGACATATTGATCTGGTTCCAGTGATGTGGGGAGGAAAATTTTCCAATGCTATATTTTTGCATGGAAAATTTTCTACACCATGTATGTCTGCATTTATCCATAGTTGTCTGGGCTGTTGTACCGCAATCAATCATGTTAGATGGGCTAAATATAGGATAGGAACTTCTGTAAGTTATTCTTCCAAGGCAAGCATTGACAACCCCTCGTACTCAGTCACTCATTCATCCTTTAGTGAAATAGAATGTTCAACTAATTGTTTCAGATTTTTCTCAACTGGAAATGGAGCCAATAAGCAGTGCAAAGAGTGAGTGAAGCTGAAGGTGCTACAGGCTACAGCTACCTCAGCAAAAGAAAGTTAAACTGTTGATATAGGATATATCAGGTACAGCTTCTTTGGGTATGTATCCTAAAAGTGTGTTCTTTTGGGTGTAGTCATTTTTGGTTAAATATAACCAAACATCATAAGGGAAGTACATGCTGTTGTCTTTACATTTTTACAAATATTCCAATAAAATGATTTCCACATAAAGCTTTGAATGTGTTTGAATATAACATTTAAACTATATTGTGTGGTTAATTTAATTTCCCCCTAAGCAAATATTTCAGTCCAAATATTTTGTAGCTATTGGGAAAACTTTTGATATATTTATGCTGCACATAAAATTGACAGGGATTGCATTTTTAGTTCTGTTTACTAAATATGTGAGGTATTTTGTGTGCTCACTGAAGGAGAATGTGTGTTGGGGAGTAAAAGTGAGTCAAACGAACATGCTAAATCAGATAACATTATTTAGAGCATTTTCCTTTTTCCAGAAAACCCACATCACTGCCTGGTTCGCATGACACAACAACCCACCATGGGCAGCAAGCCATGGTTGGTTATCATGTTGTCTGAACCCAGCCCGGGTTACCTACAGTAGTAGTTTGTTTGTTTTTTTCAAACACACACATCACCCTGAGACTCATGGGTTGTTGTAGGGGTTGTATTACCCATGGCGGGTTATCATGTCGTCTGAACCCGGGCACTTTGAAGAGGCTGTCAGTGGCTGTCAAAATGGGGATCACAAAAGCCGGCTATCGCGATCTCTGGGGAAAAATGTTTAAAGTGCAAAAAAGCCTTGGAGAGCCAAAAATGGTTCTCGATCTCAGCAGGGAGGGAGAGAGAGACGACTTGGTCCTGCTGCAGTGTCCCCTGGGGTACCTCCTGGAGGACCAAAGGGGAAGGAGGCAAAGGGAGGGAGTGAACAACCCACAGTGAGCCTGATTGCCTGTTGGACGCACCTTGGGTTGTTCTCAGAACTACCAACCCACCATGGCTTATTGCCAGGCTGCATTGTCGTAACACTCGAACGCATCCAATAAATCATATTCTTTGTATGTAGTGGTTGCAAGCCTTTGACGTAGTTGGGTTTCCAAAGAAATTTGTTGGGATCTTTAACACATCCAAATCTGGACATGTTACTCCAACTAAAGCATAGCCCCAGAGTTCTGGGCATAATCCAGTGCACAGTTATATTCATTTACGTCGCAGTTGAAACCAAGGATTTTAAGCTCATTTAACTCATTGCTGGACTATGGTCTTTGATTGGTCGACCTCCTTTGTGTGTGAAACAACCTTTAATTCAGCTCAAAAGTTGCTTCTGAAAGGACATTGTACTAACCTACCTCACAGGGTTGTTGTGAGGATAAAATGGAGAGAAGGAGGAGGATTATGTAAGCCGCCTGGGGTTCCTTGCAAGAAAAAAGGCGGGGTATAAATGTAATAACTAAATAAATAAATGTGACTGGTGAGAGAAAAAGTCTTTAATAAATGTCTGCAAATTATGTTGTGAATTCATTTGCATGTGGTAAATATAAATGTTATACAGACTGCTTTTGTCTGTGTTTACAGCATGAATTTAGAAAGAACTTTGTAATAAGCAATGCAGCAAAATAAGCATGTCTAGTCAGCTTGCAGACTCTTGGCATAGCTTCTTGTGACATTTATATTGAATAGACCGTTGACTTAATTATATACACACACACACACACACACACACACACACACACAATCATTTGAATGACAGTATGGATGGGTTTGCACAATTGTACAATTCGTAATAATACATTTTGGCAATGCAATTATGGTATCACATACATATAAAATGTATAAGCTGTTTTCTGTATGATGAAAGTTCATTCTGAATTATACCTTAAACCTAATTATAAAAGGATTTCAAAGACTCTTGGCATTTCTTTAATTTACCTATCCATTTAGAGGGAAAAGGTACTTTGTAATTGTTCCTTTGCTATTTCTTAAATGCTTTCTATAGAAACTACCTAATGTGGCCTCCCGCAACCTGGTCCATTGGCCATGCTGGCTGGGGGTGATGGGAGTTGTAGTCCAACACATCTGGAAGCCACCAGGTTGGGGGAGACTGACCAAGTGGGTCATTGTCTGTGCTGCCCATTATTTTTCTAATTGTTTTTATTAGCAATACAGTATCACAGTACTGATTCCCCTTCATTCCTTATGGAGGTTATTGCTATTTATTTCATATTTAATGTTTGCTTGCAAATATTATGGCGAGCATAAACCTTGCAACTGATGAAGTGATGAAACCTCATGTCAGAATGTAATTTGTCAGTCTTTAAGCTACCATACATCTGTTTATTGTTTTGGACTCTTTCTATCCAAGATAGATAGCTTTTTCGCAGTTTGGCAGGTCTAGGCATTAAACATACAGGTGACTTGGGCTTTGAACCCCAGATGTGTTTGCAGATTACCTATTATTGCTGGACACTGTGCTTCTCTACACAAACCCACAGTGGGTCCATATCATTATTTATCATAACGTTTTTATTTTCTGTCTTGCATCACTAGATATGTTGTGCTTTTTAGGAAGACAAAAATACCCCTTCCAATTTAAGCTCATGGATTGGGTTGAGACTAAGTTAATCATGCTTTAGTCCCTTCGAGATCAATGGGACTGAAGTTAGTCATGACTAACTTGTCCCATAGATTTCAGTGGGACTAGGGCATGACTAATTTAGGGTGCCTCCCCTCAGTGGAACATTGGCACAATACTATTTGGAATATCACATTAGCATAAAAAAGTGACTAACAGGGCAATCCTATGACTGCTAGACAGCCAGACAGCCATAGGATTTTTCGGATTCCCAGCTACACGGTCAGAAAATTGCTCTGACCTCCTAGCTGGGGATCCACGCATGGATTCCCCTTCCCACACCTCACAGCCAGTGGAGAAAGAAGGGCACCAGGTGTTTCTCCAAGGTCATAAGTGTGACCTCAGAGAAGGGCGTTCTGGGGGCAGGAAGGGGAGGAGACCGGTACCGCCAAGCTATGACATACCCTGGCAGGTGCCTCAGCCTCCTTCCCTCCTGCTCCCCCCACGTACCGCACTTAGACGTCCAAAATTGGCAGTCTAAGTGCTTTGCAGAGCGAGAGGAGCGGGGCAGTGACCTTTGCCTCCCCACTTCTCCTGCCCTCTATGGGATGCCCGTAGTCCTTTGAGTTCGGAGAGTTATGGACATCCCCATAGGATTGTGCCCCAAGGGCACAATTCCTATGCATGTTTAGATGGGGAAAAGTCCTACAACTCCATGCTGGCTGGGGAATGCTGGGAGTTGTAGGATGTTTTTCTGTCTAAACATGCATAGGATTGCACCTAAATGATCAAAACAATTAATTTTTGTTTTAAAACGAACAATTGAACTGTTTAATTGTTTTAAAACAAAAATTATTTAAAGTGGAATCCTATGCATGTTTAGACAGAAGAACGTCCTACAACTAAACAACTAAAAGCAGCAAAAGGGAATAAAGATGCTGTCAACTTTATAGAAACGTACTATTTTATTACATGATAGAGGAGACAATTGTGAAACCACCCAGCACACATGGATCATTGTGAAAAGGCACCATCAATATTTATAATTCCCCTAATGAAATAGTCTATTAATAACCCCCATTTCACTGTTCTTTTCTACCTTGTTATGATGTAATGAATTTCTTTGAATATATATATATATTTCTAGACAAGGGGGGTGTCCAGATGTCACTGTCTTCTATTTGTAACCCTCCCATGTATTCCCACTGCTTCTTCCACCCTTTTTGTTACGACCAACCCAACCCCCCCCCCCCAATGTTGAGGGAAAGAGAGAATAGCTGTATAATGTATTTTGATAGGTTGCATTAGAAGCTGTTTGTCTGGAAGCACTTTTAGTCTAGTTTCACCCCTGTGATGAAAAAGAACTCCAGTCTTTGAGACTGGGACTTAGTGTATAAGCGTACAGAAAAGGGGTGATTAAGATGCTATGCATATGGGAACTTATATAACCAATCCTATGCATGTTCATGCGGAAATAAGTGTCACTAGATCCAATGGAATTTACTCCTAGCTACAATCCTATGCACACTCACCTGAGAGTAGCCAGATTGAACACAGTTGGACTGACTCCCAGGTAAACATGCATAAGACTGGGCTGCACAAACTTTCAGGGCAATAGCTTCCCTCACACAATAAATTCTTATTTGTTGTGGAGACTAAACATCTTTCCTCCAGGGTTGCATTGCTGTTGCAGGAATATGTTTTCTCAGGACAAATAGCAATGTTTAGTTGCTGAGAACATTCAGTTCTTCATCCATGTAGTTCCGAATCTTATTCAAAGCATGTGTGTCCCTTCCAAATGTTCAGACCTTAGAGCTCTGGGACTGTAAACTGTAACGCCCAGTCAGAGTGGTGATGTTTGAACTTGTCTGTATGGTGGACCAACCACTAATGTTTGCTAGGGCCACATTTTCTGCTGTTAACATCTGCCACATGGAAGGCTACGTGTGCAGGTAGGTGGTGACTGTTCAAAGTTTCCATCAGTGCTGCTCTTGCTGCTGAAGAAGCAAGCTTTTTCGATGTAAATTTTAACATTTAAACTAAAAAGCAGCTGCAGTGAAAACTTCAAAGAAGCCACTGGTTGTTGGACTGTGGGTTTTTGTCCGTTTGTTTGTTTTGCATCATGTTTTCACAAGGCACTTGAAAGTTCACTGCAGATCACTGGTGGTCCCTAGATTACTCTTCAAGAATCATTGATTTAGAGAATTGCTAGAGATACAATCCTTATCCTGTGAATCTTTACTCAGAAGTAAGTCCTACTGAATTCATTGGGCTTTGCTTCCAGGTAAGCAGCATGCACAGGATTGCAGCCTTGCTTGAACATACACCATGTTGTGTATATACAAGCAAGTCCAGCAAAATAATAAGACCCCAAAGTAGCGATATTTGGATGCAGTGCTGTGAAGGCAAACACCATTTCATCTTAGCCACCCTTTTGACAGCAGCCTCCATTTTGTTTTTCTTCAATCTTTGCCTGAATTCTCTGTTGGCAAGGGATCCCCAGGTGGCTGGTGGAGCCATCTTTCTTGACTGATTTGTGCTGCCACAGTGAGCTCAGTTAGTTTCATAGGTATTATGTACGTACTAATGTGTTTCTTGCTGAATATATCCCTCTGATGTTTACATCTTTTCCACCTCACTGACTATTGTCAACAGATCTCCCTTAGCCTAATTACAGTGATGCTTTCCTCAGTGTTTCCTGTTTTGAGTTACTGGTATGTGCAACTCATTCATTATTCTTCCCAAACAGTCTCACGGTATATGTGCTAATTAGGGTAGGCTAGCTGGTGCTGAAGTGTTGAGCTCTGCCTTATTACTTCCCTGGTTTGCTTATTTATGTATTTCCGCCCTACGTTGCTCAACTGTGGACTGTTTATGTGACTCACCGCATACTTTGGTAGGATTCACCTCAAGACTCTAATTTCAGTGTGCTTTTAAAAAGGCAGATAAGACATTTCAGAAAGGGGTGGTGGTGAACCTTTTTTCTGTTGAGGGATGTAATCTGTCGGGGGCCACATGCTGGCAGTTGGTGGGACCACAGCTGTGCAGGACCAAAGCCAAATGGCATCGTGGTTAGATTGTTGGACTGGGACTGAGGAGATCTGGGTTCTAGGCCCCACTCGGCCATGAAGGTCACTGGGTGACTTTGGGCCAGTCACTGACTCTCAGCCTAACCTACCTCACAGGGTTGTTGTGAGGATCAAATGGAGAGGAGGAGGATTATGTAAGCCGCCTTGAGTTCCTTGCAGGAAAAATGGCGGGATAGAAATGTAATAAATAATAAATAGGTCTCCCTCTTTCTGCCTCCCTTTTTCCTCTTTTTGCTACCACCTTCTCTCTCTCTCTCTCTCTCTCTCTCTCTCTCATTGTCTGTCTCTCAGTCTTCCTCTTTGTCCATTAGGCAGCTCCGGGGAAGGACAGATTGCTCTTGCCATAACTGACCACTTGCAGAGGGCTTTTTGTGATTTTAAGAAAAGATCCTTGAAAGTTTTCCTTTCTTTTCTGGGTGATTATTATTTTTTAATGATTGTTCTTCGTGTGGTCTCTCTGCATCATACATATGGGCTTTGCGCCTGCGCGGAGCCTGTTTTGGGAAGCTTCCATAGCTGAGGATTTTAGGCAGGAGCCCCTCCCCCACCATTGTACTGCACATGCTACCGGCGGATTCCCGCCCACTCGCTCAGTTCTTCTTCAACCGCCTTGGAGAGCTTTCTCTGCATCTTTGACTGCAGCGCTGAGGTCTAATCGACAATTTTATTCTTCTTTCTTCTTCATATTTTCCTCCTTTTGCCTTTCTTTTAAGTTTATTTTATTTCCCTCTTCCGTGAAGATCCTCCACATCGCGAGGCGGATGGCCATCAAGGCTCCATTTCGCAAATGCGTCCGTTGTGGCAGTAAACTACCGCCCACAGACAGCCACTCCCTGTGCCTGTTTTGTCTTGGCAAGGGGCACAAAGTTGACTCGTGCCCCCACTGTCAGGCTTTCACTAAACAGACCAGGAGAAACCGTGCCGATCGACTCAGGGCGGTTCTGTGGAAGAAGGCGTTGGAGGCCATAGATCAACCAACTGTCCCAATGTTGGCACCATCTTCTCCTCCTCTGCAAATAGTTGCAGTTTCTCCTCCGGGTCAGACCCTGGCAACAGGGAGAGACTCTCCGACTCCAGGCCATTCTCTGTCTCTGCAGACAGCCAAAGAACTGGCCAAAAAGGCACGATCCATCTCGGAGCGGAAGAAGAAAAAGAAGAAAGAGCTACGGAGGTCTCCAACTCTTCTCAAAGGAAGGCTCCGACGCCAACCACCTCCCCCTTGGAGGCATGAGCTCCCTCAATACTGATAGTATCAGTACCGATCTCCTCAATCTCGGAAGGAGAAATCCAGGACGCTGCACCTCCAGACCAGCCTCAGGACTGAGCTGGTTCACCTTGATACTGATCTCCACAGCAACAGCAACAGCAACAATAACAACCACCTCCTCGAATCCACCAGCTGGAGACAAGACGGAGAAACAGAAGCCCAAGCCCCTGAGACCACAGATACTGCTCGAGGTCGCCGGTCTCTGATTGCAAGGGCAGATCAAAATGGTGGTTGTTTCCAGCTTGACCCCGATATTATTAGGATGACTGGCAGTTCCGCTGCCCTCAGGATCTGTACTACGATCCTCGTGTGTATCTTCCACCACGCTTCCATCAGGAACCATCGGCTTCCATGGCTAGAGCACCAAGCCCACAACGCCTGCTCCCGCCTCCACCTTCTCGGAAGGAGGTCAGACCATCTTGACAGCCAACTCCCTTGGTACTAGAGCTCCAGACACCATTCTCTTCAGCACTGTTGACGTCGGCTCCTGCCCCAACCAGTGAACCCATACAAACTGCGAGATCTTCCAGGGCTTCTTCACCTGAAGACTACTACTTGGTCGTCTTCCATATCCTCCCTTGCACCCTCCATCTCCTTACCAGACGCGATGGTCAGCTCTAATGACCCT